>JADAZR010000131.1:0-68187 GCA_014872995.1 Diaporthe citrichinensis | reverse complement strand
TATTCTTTATATTAAAACATGATTTTACACTCCTTCTTAGCATTTAATAGTAGCATAATTTCTTTATTATTATAATGCTAATTACTTTTATAAGTATAAATAAGCATTGCTTCTTTATGCTTTAAAATACTGAAATCTTAGCAGTACTTTTATTTATATCATAGGTATATTACATTATGGCATAATGAAGACTTTAGCTTAATTAAACTCTTAGCAGTCATAACTATTTTAGGAAACCCCTTCTTTTACATTAAAACATTAATTATAAATAATGAAATTAATAATTTAAAAATGCATTATATAAAATCTTAAGTATATTATTAAGATTATAAATAAAGCATTGCAGTTAAGAATAGTAAGATTATAACGGTATATTTAACGTAAGCTATACTTGTCGTGCTGGTCTTATATTTCATGTCAGCATAGAGACAATGAGCTTGAAGTTGCACAAGCATACTTAGTACTTGTCGCTGAAGCTGACCCGGAGCCAGTCGCGGCGGGGGAAGAATCTCCGGTTATGGGGTTGTGTGACGGATCCGATGAATTCCAGCTGTTACTCTCATACCCAGTCCAGCAAGTAAAGCCCTGGTAGATGTCGCTCTCTGTAGCGGTAAAGGTGAGAGAATCAAAAGCTGCTCCTAGAGCTGGGCAGCTAATATTACCAGTGAATAGCACTCTGAGATATGCTACGGACTTCAGTGATGGAAGATTAATTCTGTGACGTGTGAGCAGTAGAAACGTGAGTAGAAGACACAGCCATGAACTAGGGAGTACCACATACTCATCAAAATGGCCGTCAAGGAGTACCCCGCCATTAACGGTAGATAATGCTGGCCATGTTACATTCCGGACACCAGTGGTACCTATAACGACAACGTCTTTCATGACAGTTTCGAGTTTCCTATAATTAATCTCAAGATTAGCACCTGACAAAGCCGTTAAACATAGAAAACGATAGCATAAAGGCTTAAAAGATGTCCTTACTATGAATATTAACTAAGAACGGAACTTGCTTACGGAAATGAGATGCTGGTTAAATTGTTAATGTATCCAAACAAAATCCCGCCGACCGTGATCTTCTGGAGATCTGGCATCGAGACAGTGGTCACGCCATCATCAACCTGAGTAGACCCCGGAAGCTCAGGTCCCAGATATCCAGAACTCAAGGAAGGCAAGGACTCAACGCCGGACAATTCAAAGGGGCCCTTGAACTCGTGGTCGATAAAGAAAAGAACGCCGTCAATGGCTGGACATGTCTTGTAGAAGTCGATGTCTGTCTGGTTGACGATATGTACGATAGAATCATCGCATGCCCGGTCATCATCGGCTAACGTTGGACTCATTCAGTTAGTTTCGTGATCGCGGAACAGCACTGGGTGGAGATGACTCACATGACTGACCGGCTACGGCACCAAATGCCACAAATAAAGCAGTAAAAAGCAGAATTCTAAAGCTTAACAAGCCGGGTTTGCGGCGGAAAGCAACAGCCATGATGTTGAATACTTGCGTTGAGAAGAACCAAGCCAACCTAAATGTCTACAAGAAAGAATAAGAAAAAAGGCAAGTGGCTTCCAAGATAAGCCTCAGATATTGTATCGGCTCGCCCAAATGTCAAGACGCTAGGCCGCATCGCTTAATTAAACGTGCACATTGGATAAATACGACCCTGCTGGTGCATTAGCTTAGGCTCCCACCTGCCAAGAACAAGCTACATGGTGTTAAAGTGGATCATCGACCAATGATTAAACTGACAGGTCCGGAGGGAAGCAACTAAGTGCTCCCCCTTTTCTATATTTGCTCCGGAGCATCAGCACAGGGTACCAAGTGAAGCTGCCTCCTCCGGCTAGCAGCACGAAAGGATTGTATCTATAACCACCGACACGGCCTTCCGCGGCCGGGGTATGCGGGTGATGGATTCGAGAATGGTTCTTCGATCAGCACAGGCTAGCACAGAATCTCACGCCCCGGGTCAGAACGTTTTTTAGCGAACAACAACTAAATCTTTATACAATGGTCTAAGTGTACTGCTGGACGATATTGCCCGACGCCAGGTCCTTATCCACTCCGGACGCCGCCACCTGCTCGCTTTTGCTGTTCCTGGACGATGCCAATCGCCTGGCCAAGCACCTCCAAGAACCTCTCCTGCTTCATGACATATCTAGCTATCCACCAGATATCGCCAGCCTCCATTCCCCCACACGTCTTGTACCAATCGTCGCTCTCGTCCTGGTGGCGGCAGATCATGTATGACTGGTCCCCGCCCGTCAGCGCCGTGTCGGAGCAGGCGAAGGACCATGCGTCCGAATCAGCCGCGTTGCTGTAACACCTCGACGTTGGGACTGCGTTAATGGTCCCACCGTCAGACATCATCTCCAACTGCCCGTCGTCTTTCCCGCTATCGTAGCAGTTGCCTACGATCTTGTTGGCACCTGCTGCAAGGTACTCACGTCCACCCATCCGGACGAGGTTCTCGAAACCCTTGTAGCACATTCTGTCCGGCTGGATCTCCACCACCACGCCCCGCCCTTCCTCCATGAACATGGCCTGTGTGAGACCCGCGCCGTGCATCCCAACGAGGACGTCCGAGTCACGAGACACTTGGACCTGTTCTCGCAACGTCAGCTCCGCGAAGTCGACCAGGCGGACATCAGCCTCCTCCGCGAAGCGCGCCCGGGCCGTGCCCAGAAGGAAGCTGTCGAGGCCCATCAGCTTGCGCGAGCTGCGGCGGTGGATGAGGGTGACGTTGAGTCGCTGTGCGATGGGGGTGGGCGAGGACGC
This sequence comes from Diaporthe citrichinensis, assembly GCA_014872995.1. Lineage (NCBI taxonomy): Eukaryota > Fungi > Ascomycota > Sordariomycetes > Diaporthales > Diaporthaceae > Diaporthe > Diaporthe citrichinensis. The sequence goes on along the minus strand of JADAZR010000131.1, from coordinate 65,409 downwards.
GGCTGCTGGGCGGCGGCGGGGGATGCCGAGCAAAGCAAAGATGCGGTGGACAAAGACCCTCAGCATCTCGTTGTCCTCGCATTCGAGGTTGATGAAGTCGGCCCAGAGGTTGTTGGCCGCGCCGGCCAGTGGCAGGATGACGCTGTCTACAGGTACTGCGCCCCTCTCCACGTCTATGTCCGCTTCCGTGTTAGCAATCCATTCGTCCACGCGGAGCGGCTTCTTGGTCGAAAACATGCTGAATAGTTCGAACAGAGGGCCGTCGGGGTGCTCGTCAAGGATGACTATTTGCGTGTTCGCGATGTCCTCGGGGCTGAACAAGGCCGCCCTACTTGTGGAAGTCGGATCAGGCGTCATGCTCAGAACGTCAAGGGTAATCATAATCGCCATAATCTCGTTCATGTTGTGAAATATGTTCCCGTCCACCTCCCGTTTCAACAGCAGCACGAAGCTTGTAGAGTGCTGACCGGGCTCGCTTGAGTGGCTTGGAGAATTTGCTTCATGCTCTTTGGCCGTCTTCAGATCTAGCCACTGTTTGAGAAGATACTTCGGCCCGGTGAGGTACTGGTACGAGTTGAGGTTTTCGAGGGGAATTGTGCCTGGCGCGGCCTTGTGATCAGTTTGTCGAGAGTCGCAGTCCAACGTGAACTTCTGTCGTCTGATATCGAGGAATATGCTGTGCTGCGCTATGCAGAACGAGTCGTTTGACCCGGCAAGCGACGTGCCGAAGATCGACCCGGCGCTCGGGGTATGGAAGCACGTGAGCCTCGACTGAGATACCTCGGAGCAGTACTGCGCTCTATGTTCCTGAAGTCCATCCAACAAGGCCGCCGTATACCTGTCCTTGCAAAAGCCTGACAGCTGGCCCGATATCCACGATGGGGTTTCCAGGCTGTAATCAGAAGGCAGTAGTGGGGGCCTCTGGACTGCCGGCGTGTTCGAGTCTGCGGCGGACCCAACTTTTGGCGCTGGCTGTCCTGAGGCTGCGATGCCGGGTTCAGAACTGGCCACTGGGATATCCGGCCATCTCAGTATTGCCGGGTCCACGACGAACAGACTCTTGAACCCGAAGAGAATGAAAATTAACACCAGCGCTGCAAAGATAAACAGAGGGGTCCCGTTCCGTCCTGTTATACAAAACGCCATGGATGGATTCATGCAAGTAGACTTGCATCTGATGAGTGCTCAAATTCAATCGATAGAACAATTTGACAGCAACGTTTTCAAGGCTCAGCGGGTGGCTGCAGTGGAGATACCGGAAGCACTGTAAGGGCGCGTTCACAAATGGCTTCCCCCGGGAATGGAAAGTTGAGATGGGAACTCAAAATCAAATGACAGATAACTTGGTCGTCGGGGTGTTTCAACTCACCGCAGCGAGGACCCTGGTCATGATCGATCTTGGCCGACCATTTACGTACACGGTGGTGAGCTTTACCGAGAACTTTCCTTGCTTCTTGACTCAAGCCCGCCCACGAGTCGTGTCTATCCTCACCCTGAGGCTCCGTTTGGACCACAGCTTGCCCCCCGTGTAAACAGCGGGTATCTAAAGCCACTGAGACAAAGTGCAGGAGCTGGTTCAAAATGAGCCGCAGCATCCATCTTGAGATCCCAAAGTGCTTAGAGTGATGAGGACATAATGTGTGAATAGGTTGGCGCTGCTTGAACAGTTGGCAGCAGGCTTGGTGGAGCCTTGCACTACTGTAGTACTTGCCTGCGCTAGGCAAATGTTTGTACTTGTATTATAAACAGCAGTCACTTCTAAGCAGCTTTCCCTTTGGTCTTCACTGCATGCTCTACATATTTTAAGCAAACCTTCTTGCTGTCCTCAAGAACAATAGTGTCCAAGTGAGCAAAGTGCCAAAGGCTTTAAACATGCAAGCAGAGCTGTAATATGCTTACAAGTTGTTTACCAAGGGCATGTAATCAAAGTGATTGAGCTTATATACTAGCAACTTGCTGGGAACGGGACTTTTCTATTGAGGCCGGATATTCGCACCCACAAGAACGGAGGGCACAACCGTACATTACTCATACTACAGCTGCAGCTAATGAGAGCATATTTTGCGGGTGCAAATATCCATTTCTTTTCTAATTGTGGTGACCCGTATTCTGCAGATAGTAAAAGCGCGGTATGCTCAGGTTCCCAACATGCGGGACAATATTTGTGGGCTGGCAAGGGCTTCATCTTGCGGCACTCAACCTTAACCCCGCCCCAATATGTTTGAACTAGCATGACGATGACCACGCACAATACCCCTCCCGTCAACTTGTCACATCGCGGTGAGGCTCCATGCTATCTGGCCGCCCTCCCTCCCCAAACTAATCCCGTCAGGAATGTGCCTAAGCTGGACCGACAGCTGCAGTGAGCTGAATCGGCCATACAGTTAGCTGAGCTGAGATACCAATGTGTCGACAGGCGGAAGTCTTCGCCACCGTTTGTAAGCGCTGAGCGAGGTCTCTGTGAGCCTAGAATTTGTGTAAATAATCCTCTTCGGGGCCAGTCCATGCAGATGTTTCTGTACTGTATTTGAAAAGTATTCTTACCATCATCTAGCCGATGCAATACCTACATAGCATCCACGGTGAATGTCAGGATCCAGCAGTCGCGTGACAACCAATCTCATCTCACCAGCAAAGAGCCCAATGAAGTCGAGGAACGCCAAGTTCATGGGCATAATCCCATCGGGCGACGCCAAGAGCACCCGAGTCTTCCTACGTGATCAGCTGCCTCAGATGCCCAAGGACTACATCGCGCGGTACAACCTAGATCCATGGGAGGGGCGAGCATGGACTTTCCAAGAGAAACTCCTGTCCAAGAGGCTTCTGCTGTTTCATGGAGGCATGGTCGACTTCCACTGCCGCTGCGGCGTCATGCGCGAGGACATGACTGCTCGAGACGCCGGTGTCGTGCCTCCTGCGATTGGGTGGTTATCGCTCGCAAGCGACGAGATCTCGTCCTCGATTAAACCGCAAAGCTATGAGGGAGAGCCGCCGCGTTTGTTGCGATCCCCAGTATTTGCTGAATATGCCGCGCTCATCGAGCAGTACACTCCGCGGAGGATGTCTGATGCGTCGGATGGCGTCCGTGCCATTCTCTCCCTGCTGAGGATTCTCACGAATAGCGAGCGTGGAGGGGCTACACTACTCCACGGACTTGTCGAGGAGTTCTTTGACCAGGCCCTGCACTAGTAGCCAGCCGCTGGAGAAAATGTGCGCTTGCGACTTCGTCCTGGCCGAGATGGAGCATCAGGGTCACGCTTCCCCACGTGGTCATGGGCTGCGTGGCAGCCCGTGGAAGACCATCCTGGTGGGGTGAGATACGAAGTCCCATTTTGTGTCCAGACAGACCACAAAGGAGCACTGATGAAGGTGGTGCTTGATGATGCTTCCAAGGCTCCAGAAGAGCGAATGCGACCGCTGGTTCGGTGGTACATTCCGCGAAGTTCGCACGATGAGGCATTCGGACCTGCGCCCGTGTCGAGGCAGAAGTCGTTTCCAGGCACTGGGAAGACCGCGACTCCACATTTGACGCGGACAAGGCCTGAGGTATTGCTTTTGACGCGAGAACGGGCCTGGAACGATGGATGAAGTTCCTCAATCAAGGAAACACTGACCACAGCGAACCAAAATTGTTCGCGCTTCAACTCTCCACCATTATGGAAGGTGAATGCCTCGTACTTAAGACCAGAAGTGCCCAATTCCGTCGTGGCGAGACCCGGTTGCGTATCGAGACCTTGTGGCGGCGGACTGTTGACACCTCGAACGTATCGAGCAAATTGATGTCCCATAACACACTGCACATATACGAGACGGTAATCCTGAACGAGAATCGCCTGATCTAGTCGCATATCAGCCGTCAGATAATTTGTACGACTTTATCATGCTGTCTGAGGCTCAGTACCATGGGGACGAAGTTGAAGTTCATGTGGGAGACCATCCTCTGCTTGATATCACGATGATCAAGTGGGACAAGAATCGGACGTTTGCAATACGGCGTGATAAAGTAGAATACGGAGATTTGCACCTGCAAAAACAGAGGATACACAGGTACATTAACTTATACTCTGGCCATAGCTAATTAAAGCATATTACCCAGGTTAAACTTAATTACTTGCACTTAATACCTTACACCTAAGTTATATTAAGTATATTAATTAGGTATATAAGCTAAATATATAGGTATTAGATGTTAGGTATGGGTATAAGTAAGAGTGTGGGTGTTGGGTGTATGGATATTGGGTGTATGGGTGTTGGGTGTAGGTTTTGGGTGTGGTTGTTGGGTGTTGGGTGAGGTGATGATGTACCCGTGTACCCTCCGTTTTTGCAGGTGCGAATCTCCGTATTCTACTTTATCACAAGCCTCGTGCTACCGGCAGCAAACGGGCTCTAGGGCAAACGGCCAAAGGACCCCGGAGCAACCGGCCTCCAGCTAAAGGGTAGCCCAGGGAGACCTTTTCTTAGGAGATCCCATAGAACCATTCTCTCCCCCTCCCGATTCACATCAAGTAAACTTCTTTAGTATTTTTGAGGATCTGTATACTTGCAGCCGAATTGCACAGCACAGATACCGCTTCCTGAAAAGGTATAGACAATATGCATTTACAGGGAAAGTTGGGGATCCTTGTGAGTTGTAAGGGGTAGACTACTGCAAAACAAACTTAGCGTGCCCAGGCTGCAGGCGTCCGCCGAGCAAAGCTTGTCATAGAAGTACTCCGCTGAGCAAAGCTTGTCATGCTCTGCCGATGGGCTAGGCCTGGAAGGGCACTCTCTCAGCTTGCATGAGAGACGGGGCAATTGGAACCGCGGCTTCACCGCTGCACCGGCAATCAGAGTGGTTACTGACGATATGAGAGAGCCACGGCCTACACATGTGTGTGTGTGTGTACATGGAGCAGTTCATCATGGACTGTTGAGTTCCTGTCGGGTCTGGGGCTGACGTCTGTGTCAGCTGGTGTGCGACCGACTTTCCACGAACCCCGCGCCGTCTAGGGAACTCCGACACACTTCAGGCGGAACTTCGGTCTAAGGTCCCTGATAAAGGTCAGCCCGAGCCATTCTCTTCTTGGCAGGTGTTCGAACAGGTTGGTCGCTATCCTGAGCCTGCCCGGGCTGTGTATATGGTCTATTGGTCAATGATAGTGGTCTCGTGCTGGTTTGAGCAGCCACTCCACACTCATTCGTCATCCAGCGACTCCTTCCAACCTAGCTTGATAACGCTCCCTGGTTGTTTGATCCTTTCGGCGAGCGGGGAATGGCTGGTGGTGCTGTGGCGTCTGGATTCAGCTCATGGCATTGGTAGATTAGCGATATGACCATGACGAGGTTAGCCCCCCGGAAGACAGGGGCCGGCAGGAGCGACCCAGGAGCAACCCCGGTTTGGGCCACCTTGGGCCACCTCTGGCCCGTGCTTGGAAAGCTTATCTGGGTATCAACTGGGTGTCAACGGTAGGGGTTCAGGTCCGTGTAACTGGGTGTAGCTTGGGGAAAGCGAGACGGTCATATATAACTATCGCGTCGATCGCGCCGAGTCTCTGGTTCTGCCCTGTCTTGCCGCTCTCTCCTGCATCTCGCGTCTCCGAATCCAATCCAATTGGCCTGTTCGGCATCGCATTGAGGCTACGGGAGCTCTTGGCTACACCTTGGCCACTTCAATATGCCGTTCAACATTCGAAAGCCGTTCGCCCGGCGGACGACTGATCACCCCGTGATCGAAGAGAACGTGCCCGGCAACGTTAACCAGGTCGACGCTGATGGGAAGCCTGTTCCCCACACCGACAACTCTGGTCAGGACGACGCTGCTATCTCTTCCAGCGTCGATCAGCTGAAGAAGTTCAAGAAGACCCATCAGTGGGACTACAACCTGGATTATGACACCATCGTACGTTCTTCTCTCCTTCTATGCGAGCACCCGGTGTTGCTTGCCAATGCCGCTCATAATCGCCTGTGGGCGGCAATGTGACCCAGAAGAGGAGCACAACAGGCTAGCGAACAGCAAACACTTCTCAGATTTTGTTTGCAGCGCCGTCAATGGCAAACGCTTTCAAACGAGTCGCGAGCGTTCTTGGTGCTGACCCATGGACAGGAAGCTGCCACCAAGGTTGCTGAGACCGATGATGTCGAGAAGAAGGCCAACTTCGAGCATGCCTTGCTCGAGGAGGACTCGCCTTACTTCGAGGTTCGGGCCACGGTGCGAAACTACGACGAGGAAATGCCTGCAAACACCATCAGAGCCTGGATCATTGGCCTTACTGCGACCACGATTGTCTCCGCCGTCAACCTGCTGTTCTCTCTTCGCAACCCTTCCATCAGCATCTATGTCTACGTCGTGCAGTTGCTCGCGTATCCAGTCGGATGCGGCATGGCTCGTGTAAGTCACTGTATCTCCTCTCGGCATAAAGATAGGATAACTCACAAGCATTCACTGCAAAGGTCCTCCCGAACCATCAGTTCAATACGTTCGGCTTGAAATGGAACCTCAACCCCGGCCCCTTCAACATGAAAGAACATGCCATCATAGTCATGATGTCGTCGGTATCCATCCAGGGAGGCGTCGCCTATGCCACTGACGTCCTCCTGGCTCAGCAAGTCTTCTACAAGCAGAACTTTGGCTGGGGCTTCCAGATGCTCCTCGTGCTCACGACACAATGTGTCGGCTTCGGCATGGCAGGAATCGTGCGCCGATTCTTGGTCTGGCCTGCCGCCATGATCTGGCCCCAGACCTTGGCGCAGACGGCTCTCATGTATACCCTCCACGACCACAAACCGACCGATCCCGCCACGTCCAATGGATGGAGCATTGGTAGATACCGGTACTTCCTCTACGTCTTCGCCGGGAGTTTTACATGGTACTGGTTCCCCGGTTGGATCGCCCAGGGCCTCACCTATTTCGACTGGATCTGCTGGATCGCGCCGAACAACATGGTTGTTAACCAAATCTTCGGCAACAATGCCGGCTTCGGTCTTGTAAGTGGATCCATAATCAAGACGTTCTTTTCTAAGCACTAGTACTATTCGTCGGGCCCCGGCTGACCGGACAGCTCCCAATCACATTTGACTGGACTATCATGACTGCCTTTATTGGCAGTCCCCTACCCTACCCACTGTTCTCTATCGTGAATACGCTCATCGGTGTCTTCATTTTCTTCTTGGTGGCCGGGCTTGGCGTCTTCTACACCAACACCTGGTGGGTTCAGTACCTGCCAATCGCGAGCGTAAGTCAATCGCCATTTTAACTGCCCCCTCCCCTACGCCAAGCCACTGACATATATATGTGACCAATTCAGACACACTCTTTCGACAACACGGGTTCGGCGTACAACGTGACAAAGATCCTGACCCCCGAGAAGACACTTGATGTCGCCGCTTACCAGCAGTACTCGCCTCTCTTCTTGGGGACGTTCTTCTCCCTCACCTACGGTGTCTCTTTTGGCGCCCTATCATCCGTCATCGTGCATACCATCATTTTCCACGGTCCCGAGATCGTCGAACGTTGGAAGTTGGCGCGAAACCAGGATGCTGACGTTCATCTCAAGATGATGCGCAAGTATAGAGATACGCCGAATTGGTGGTACTATGCATTGTTTGCCGTCTTGTTCGCCTTGTCCCTCGTCACCGTCCTGGTCTGGGACACCCATCTGACGTGGTGGGCGCTGATCATTGCATTTTTGCTCTCCATTGTCTTCCTCGTCCCTATCGGCATGGTCCAGGGCATCACCAACACGCAGCTCGGACTCAACGTGCTGACCGAGTTCATTGTTGGTTACATGCTTCCGGGACGGCCAATTGCCATGATGCTCTTTAAGACCTTCGGCTACATCACGATGGCTCAGGCTTTGTACTTTATTCAGGATATGAAGTTCGGGCACTACCTCAAGGTTCCGGTAAGTTACAGTCGAATCGTCCAATTCACTTCCACTACTCCGGCCATTGCTAATTGGACCGTTTGTCCTCTCCCCCGACAGCCGCGTATCACGTTTACGGCGCAAGTCGTTGCTTGTGTTTGGTCCTGCATCGTCCAAGTCGCCGTCTTCAACTGGGCTCTGGGCACCATCCCGGGCATCTGCGAATCGGACCAGCCCAACGGCTACACCTGCCCTGGTGCTAGTGTTTTCTACACTGCATCCGTTGTCTGGGGTGTTATCGGCCCGGCACGCGTGTTTGGCGCCGGTGGCATTTACTCGTCTCTCCAGTGGTATTGGCTACTCGGCGCTGCACTTCCCGTTATTACCTGGTTCCTCGCGAAGCGCTTCCCGCGTAGCAGCATTCGGTACCTGCACTGGCCGCTTATCTTCGGCGGCACCGGCTGGATCCCGCCGGCTACGGTGTATATCTACCTGTGCTGGGGCGCGGTCGGCGTCTTCTTCAACGGCTTTATCAAGCGCCGTTTCAGGGGCTGGTGGGCGCATTACAACTACATCACGTCGGCGGGCCTCGACACGGGCTTGTACATTTGCACGTTGCTCATCTTCTTCGCCCTAATCCTGCCCCAGAAGGTCAGCCCCCCGCAGTGGTTCATGAACCCGCCCGCCGACGGAAACCCGAATATCACGAACGCCTTCAATAATCTGGATACACAGGGTGCTTCTATTCCACTGACAGTCGCCGATGGGGAGACGTTCGGGCCGACCACCTGGAAATAGACATGCTCTGGGGAGTTTGGGCGATGTCTATTGTTCGGAAATTCAACGCACAAATCTTTACCCGCCTAATCACAGTTAAAGGCGCGGTGTAACATCGAAATTGTGCACTGAGTCTATTCTCGCACTTGTTTGGATATGGTTAAGACGTTGCTGTAAAGTTGCTAAAATCTATGGGGAGATTGTTCAGCCATTCACTGTGCTAGCATTAATAAGGCTCCTCAACTTAGTAATGAGAAAAGCATTCGCCATCGCAGCCCTACCAGTTCGTTTAAATACACCCATTGATATGAGAAGGAGGCATTATAAATCGCGAACTATTAACGTTAGTAGGCCCAGGTCTCGCCAAGGACACGCATGAGTAAGGACCGTCCTATGGCTTCTAAGAATGGCTCATGACGCCCCGATTAATGGCATCGTTACTTAAGCATGGTATCCAAGACGACGTGTCATGTTCAGCATCTTGAGAACGGCCTCGGCTTTTTCTCTCTGGCCCGGGCCTCAAGGTGCGCACCAGTTCACTGTGCAAAACGACCAACGCAGAATAGTCCCGAAAGCTGTTTCTTTAACTCGCTTCAGCACCGTGGGCTATGAAAGGTCTGAGGCTGCGATGCAATCAGAAAACTACCAAGAGCTGCCCAACTTTCGTCAAACATCACCCGAACCACCGCAGCCTCGTAGGGTCCAGCACATTTGGACTGAACCGCTGAGGGGCCTCACTCCTCGACACATTGCACTATGTGTTCTGGGTTTCTTCACCCCCGAGATTCTGTCTCGCCGCAAAAAGCCAAAAGGCCGACCCCTCGATGATCAACACAAAACCGTCTGGCTCGACGGCCTGCGGGGCTGGGCCGCCTTGCTCGTCTGCATCTTCCATCTAACTCTGTGGACACACGACGGCATCAACTACTGCTACGGCGCCATCCTGCCCTCCGGCGGCCCCAACGCCACGCCCGCCGCCTGGCCTGTCATCAGGACGCTCTGGACGGGCGGGCACTTCTCCGTGGCGCTCTTCTTCACCATCTCTGGCTACGTGCTGCCAAAACGCCTGCTCTCCCTCCTGCACGCGGATCGTCAGGCCGACTTTGTCGAAGCGCTCCACTCATCTGTCGTCCGCCGTCCCTTCCGGCTTTTTCTCCCCGTAATCTGGAGCACGCTAGCCGCCATGGTGGTGTCGCATCTCACGGGCATCCCGACGTCTGCCATGAAGCGCGAGGACAGCATGCTGCTCCAGCTGGTGGCGTGGGTAAGGGAGACAGGGCGATACCTCTACTTCTTCGACGGCGGTTATCACGCCGTGAACCAACACACGTGGTCCCTTGTCGTAGAGATGCGCGGCTCCATGTCGCTGTTTGTGTGGCTTTTTGCCCTCTCGCGGATGCAACACAGGAGGCGCTTCTTTCTGACACTGGCCATGATTTGGTACCTGGTCGTCGCGATCCCGGCTGCCCAGATGGCTACATTCTTTGCGGGCATGGTCACAGCGGAGCTTGACCTGATTTCGTCAGGTGCCGTGCAGATGCGTCTTCCCTGGGATGGGCTAGTGCAGGCAGTGGGCAGGCATACCCTCGTGCGGACGTCAGTTTGCCATGCCGTCCTGGTTGGGGCGTTATACCTCGGGGCGATGCCTTCTGGATCCCCTGTGGACTCCTCGAGGGGTGAGGTGCTGGGAAAACGCCGCGGATGGATGACCCTTGAGTGGTTGATTCCAGAAGCTTACCCTCGCGACGGCGACGATCCCAGCTGGCTATGGTTCTGGTTGTTCTGGGCTGCATGGATCTTTCTTCAAGCTGTTAAGGAAATCGGCTGGCTGAAACGCGCTCTTGCGGGTAGCTTCTCCCAATGTTGGTCACTGACCTCGACCGCCTCTTTTATTCGGGTCCCCTTTGCTAACAAGTTCTACAGATCTTGGAAGGGTCTCTTTCCCCCTCTATCTAACCCATGGGCCCATGATTGCGTTCTTCTCGGAACGACTTTTTTACCTGACGGGCGTCAAGAAAGACATGGACGAAGGCGCTATATCCTTGTTTGGGTCTATTGCAAATGAATGGTACGATGCGAGCTGGTTCTCGTTCACTAAACAGGGGCCGTACGGGCTGGAACCGAATTACTTATTCTGCCTCGCTTTAAGTATTGTGGTGTTTTTATACGTGGCAGAACTGGCTGCCAAATCTATGGAGGCCCCCAGTGTACGCTTCTCGAGATGGGTTCACGGTCGATATTTCAAAGGCAGCTGAGCAGCATTTGAAATGTACTGGTATGACGAGATTAGCGTAGTACCTCCATTACCACACACCCTGGAGCTACCTGTCTTCCGAGACTGAAAAAAGCTCCTGCCCGGCCCACAATCCAGTGAAGTGATCAAGTAGATAGAGAGTCAAACCAGGACGAGTCCAATACTGCTTAAGCAGGTCGCAATGGCCCTGATTTAATGCCGCTCTGATTTCCGATTGGATGGCCACGTTAAACGACGCTATCTTATAGTTTCCAACAATGAACTGTGGCAACTCACACACCTCGAAAAACCTTTCTGTCTATGTGTAATGCCTGGGCCTCAAAATAGGCCGCATCTACCATCGAGCACCCCGTCCGCTCTACTGTACATGTTCCGTGACCCCTAGTTCTCGCAGCTTCAAGCGGTCGGCTTACGGCCGATTGCAATGTTGATGCGGTAGGTGCCGCCCTCTTTTGTGAACTCGTCTGTTGCTCGCTCCGGGAGCTTCTCTATGACAGAGTCCGCAACATCAACATTCATCACTGCAGGTGTCGAAGGTGACGACGTCAGCAGAGAACGGAAGGAATGAAATAACAAGAGGCGGTAGCCAGCAGTCAAACTTACTCTTGCATGCGCCAGCTATGCCCGTGGCTGCAGCCACCATGACCTGCGCGCTCCGACCGCCCCATTCGGCGTCCTTGCTGCTGGGCCCCATGGCAACGTGGATGGGTACCTCTTGGACGCTCTCGAACCCTTCCTCTTTGAGCCAGCCAGCCATGTCGTTGGCAAATGTGGCTCCAGGCCCGGCACCGGCAGTGACCATCCAGGATCGGATGGCCGTAAGGGTGTCGTCAAGGGCCGGGCCGCCGCTGACGGGCCCTCGCACGTCCTGCTCGCCGAGCTGGATCCAGCCGCCGGGCTTTACCTGTATGGGAACATGTCAGTCACAATGTGATCCGATCGTGCGCCACACACGCGTGTGTGTCAGCCCCAACTTACAAGCTGGCACAAGTACCCGACGATTTCGCGCGGCGTTGCCTTTTGCGCACCGCCCACGATGGCAAAGTGCTGGTGCACAAAGTCGCACTTGCCGTGTAGGTCAGTCGGCCACTGCTCGGCGATGTCGTGGATCGCCAGTGTCGTATGCGGCGGCGTCTGCGCGGGAAAGAAGCTTGGCATGATGTCGTACCCAAGGAGGGTGTAAGGCTCGGTCAGGAGTGGCTGGATTTCCCGCAAGAACAGGCCATCGGCTGTGGCCGAATCAAGGATCACCAGGCCCGGCTTTTTCAAATCAACCGGAGCCACAATGCGCTTGTTACCCATGAAGTGTGTGATGACAGCATCTTGCTCCGTCAGGCGCGCCACCTCCTTCTCCGGCTCTGGTAACAAATACTCAGGCATATTGGCTGTGCTTTGCTCCTGGTGTTAGCAGTGTCGATTTTTATTTTTCAAGATCCAGAAACGCGAGTGATGAGAGTTTGAACGAAAAAAAGAATGGGAAGAGGAAACAGCCAAGCGCAAGGCACGTGGGAGACATTATACCTAAATAAGACACCAACAGGTGAATCCTTCAGTCCAGGGGTCCAACGGCCAAGATCCTATTGCAATCAAGAGCCAATCACATGCTTGGGTCGACTTTAAATGTCTGTATCCAACTAACAGCTGCACGGGAAATGTTCATGTTGGTGTTGGAGTGTACGCCTAAACTCAACCCGGCTTTTGTTTGCTCTCACGGCAGTCACCTGACTTGGCGTCTGTTTCTTGGTGGACTATAGGGATTCTGCCTGACGGGATTTAGGCAGATTGCACTAACACCGTGGGCGCCTGGACGCTATCCATTCTGGGACTAATTTCATATGCTTCAAAATGTGATAAATGCTCGTGTTTTTCCTTAAACTCTTGAGAATATGGAGATTCAATTCACAACAAAGGCTGACTTCAACATGACTAGCCATCCGCAGTACGTCGCTGACTCTCCTTTGGGTGGCAGATGCGACCTCGGCGACTTGGTCGGATCCGAAGCCGCAGACGCAGAAGATGGCAGCACCGAGGATTATTGGCCACGAATTCCGCAAAGTTATTGCCCTCCTCCTGCACATTTAGAGAATGCAGTCAAAGAAGGTTCCTATGCTCCGGTGTCCTGGCTCGTAGAAGCGTACTGACATGGGTACAGTTGGCTATATCGCCCGTCTATTGGCAGCGTTCAACATCCCAGACGACGGTAGTGGAGACGTCCGCTGCATCTCCGATCTTTTGCTCTCGCTTGAGAGTCGCGACGACATCACGAAGCTTGTCCTGGACTACACTTCGTTTGCACTCGCCCTCCGCCGCCTAGCGAACGAAAAGAACTTTCCGGAGAACGACGCATTGAAAATTGCCTCCCGTGCAACCGCTCTCAAGCAACATTGGGGGAAAACCGGGCAGGACCATGCCAACGGCCCACAAGACGTCGCCTACCCACCACTGCTGTCCACCGTGCCCGAAAAGCCCAAGGACTGGAAGCTCGAACTCAGCGACAAGGCCAGGGAAGAAGCTGAAAGGTACTATCACGCCCTCAAAACGCAGCGGAAGTACGCCCAACGCTGTTTCCAGGCCAAGCCACCCATGCCCATGGCATGGGTGCCACAGGGCGGTGACGCGTGGGCGAAGACGGCCTGCGCCAAGGTTAAGTCCGGCGACTTGTTCCATAGCCGCCACTGGGCCCCGGTGTGGAGGAGCTTTAACCTGGCCTTTATCGATGTGATGTTTGGTATGGAGGCGGCAGGAATGACCCAGGACGAGAGCGACGAGTATTATGACGCCTCTGGGACAATGTCAGGGATGAGGGCCCTGTTCCAGGGCAGAGACCTCCGAAGCGAGGATGTTTTGAGAAGTTCAAATGCGAGAATGGCCGGTCAAAATACGGACAAGGGCGCTTTTGTTCAGAGGAGGCTACAATAGGCATAAGACCAGTCAAGATAATCATTACTACTAGTCGCAGTTCGGCATTGGTGTTTTCCAAGGAAGAAATCGAGAGACTCCTGAGAAGAATTGACGTACTGCGTAATGCAATGCATCTGTGTCTCGAGAATAACATCTAGTAAGTTTGCTCTGTTTTCGTTTTCGATACTGCACGAGTCCTTGCAAGCAGGCTTTCAAGCGACTGCTACCTGGCAGGTAACTAACTATAAGTGATATGTGAAGCCGCACGCAATCTCGGGTCGTTCAAATGATATACAACCTGTCAGCTCAGAACGCGAAGCTGGGTACAAAAATAAGCCAGGACCTTGACTTGATGAGAGCGGAAATCAGGGGCTTCATGGATCAATTCAGACGCGGCTCTGCTAACGACGAGGATGCCGGAGCCCAGCTTGTCAACAAGCTTTCAAGACTTCGTTTGGGCTGTGATTTTGTGGCTCGAACGAATTCCGTCCTAGGCAGTCTAGTGTACGATACAATCTACCACCGACACTCACAGATTAAGGAAGCACACGCCAAAACATTTGAGTGGATATTCAACGAGGACCGTATTGACATCACCAAATCTTCTACTCCCGCTCTGCGCCGCTAGCTCCGATCTGGGGATGGCATTTACTGGATATCTGGAAAACCAGAATCTGGAAAATCGACGCTTGTCAAATGGATTTGCGAACAAGAGGAGACGCTTCGTCTTCTCCAAACCTGGGCCGGCAACAAGATGCTGGTGGTTGCGACCCATTTCTTCTGGAGTGTTGGTACAGATATGCAAAAGTCTCAGGAGGGCCTGTTACGGTCTTTACTTTTCGAGGCTCTTCGAGGCTGCCCAAACCTGATACCTCGTGTTGTTGAAGACCGTTGGGATGAAGATCCGGGGCTCTCTCACCACCGACCATGGACCATATGGGAATTACGATAGTGCTTCACCCGGCTGGCTGCTGCAGACGAACACTCGGTTGCTTTCTGCTTTTTTGTTGACGGGTTGGATGAGTACTCAGGAGAGCACGACGAAGACTACGAAGAGATCATTGGAATTTACAAGCCGTCGCAGAGTCTCGGCATGTCAAAATATGCGTCTCTAGTCGTCCCTGGAACGTCTTTCAGGCTGCCTTTAGTCATCTCGTTGGCCAGCGGTTGAGGCTCGAACATCTCACGGACGGCGACATTCGTCTTTTCACTCGGGAAAGATTGGGCCAGAATCCCAAATTCCAGAAACTGGCAGAGCGCGAACCACGGTGTGAAACATTGGTCGACGAGATAGCAGAAGCTGCTGACGGTGTTTTCCTCTGGGTTTTCCTCGTCGTCCGATCGCTTCTCCAGGGACTTACGAACGCAGATCGATTGTCCAACTTGCAACGGAGACTTCTTCTGCTGCCCAGGGATCTTGAGAAGCTCTTCCTGCATATGCTGAACACCACGGACGAGCTCTATCATGAAGAACAAGCACGTTTCTTCACGATAGCACATCACGCCCATAGCCCCTTGTCCCTCACAACTTACTCGTATATAGACGAGGAAGATCCAAGGTTTGCCTTGGATTCCGAATCGGAGCCGGAGCCGACGGCGGAGAGATTAGATCGTCTCATACGTACCAAAATCCGCTTGAATGCCCAATGCAATGGCCTTCTCGAGTGTATGTCGACACCGAAATCAGCCGACGCCGATCGACTCCTAGAAATGACAACGGGGCCGCCAAAACGATATTTATCACCAGTCTTATTATCAAAAGGCTACGAAGTACGCTTTCTACATCGAACCGTACGTGACTTTATTGCAACGCAAGAAGTCGGTAAACTCCTTGCTTTGCGCTGTCCACCGGACTTCCAACCGTCGGTCCGTGTTTGCCTCGCGATTCTGGCAGAGGTCAAAAAACTGGACTTTTCTATCGCAGATGAGCGCCTCAAATTGATCCTGTCTCACCTGCTGGGCCAGGTCGCACCATATTTGCGGGAAGCGGAATTGAAATACTCGACACCCATGGTGGATGTTCTGACTACTCTCCAAGACATTTTCGCCAAAATATCGCCAGAAGTCATGGCGGCGGTACTTGAGCGTTTCAGGGTTCGAACGCTCAAGACGATTTCCACAAAGTGTGGTCAGTTGGGCTTCCAAACCACGGCGGGGGTCTCGAGGAGAGTCATCCTGCAGTGCAAAGCCCCGGGATTCAGCTACTTTGTCATTCAGAGCCGACTGCTCCTCTACACTCGACATAAGCTTGAAACAGACTGGGCTACTCATGATATGGCGGATCTGGTTTTCTGCGCGCTGTTGCCCTCGGCCAAGCATTTGTGTGAGGCACATACCCCAGAGGAGGAACTGGCCATGCTGGAGACCTTACTCGACCACTTTGGGACTGCAGTGCTTTGGGACAGTCCGCGTGTCACGGAGACTCGCACTCACCAGACGTTTGAGAGATATGTCGCATCGAGATGGCTCATCTTTCTTGGCGTCGTCACGGATATCTGGAGCAACACAAATACGGAAAATGCTGCCAGGGACGATTTGATTGTTCGGAAAATGACCATATGTCTCAAATCTGGGGCCGACCCAGACGTCAGAGAACTGGGCAATAAGGCCTCTCCACCTATCTTGGTCCGGCTTTTGAGGACGGCAAGCACTATGGGCGGGCTCGGTTCAAGACCTCACACGCTAGTTTACCGGATTCTAGAGCTGTTCTTGAAGCATGGAGCGAACTTGCGGAAGGTTTCAAAGCGTGATCGTCACAGGTCTTTGTTCACTCTGCGTCGGGATATCTATGCCAGCTTGGATGATGATTCCTGAGGTTTGGGTATATTCACATTGAGTCTCTGCCGGAACAGGATCCAGAGGCGATTTCAAGCAACATGAACACGCCTTGGGTATAAAACTAGCCGGGCAAACTCTCGTCACTCGAGGAAGGGGAAAGATCTTTCTGATGTCTACTGTATCTTGAATCATCTGATCCATGTGACTGATTTACATGTGTGCCGCCACCAAAACAGCCCTTGGAATCCGAGGCCATGGCCCTTCAGCGTAACTGTCTGAGCTCCAAGATTAAGCCCATTCACCAGCACTTCGCCTTTCAGGAAACGCAGCCAATGTTTCCGGGCATTTTTAGGGCAACTTTTAAGCCTTCAGCTAGCCCGAGCACATTTCCAGAATATCCTTAATCTGCTGAGCCTCAACAAGCGGAATCACGTTGGCACGGCAGAAGCTATCCGCCAGACTGTTGCGCGCCAATCGATCCCACTGCTCCCTGCCCACACCCACTGATTCAAGAGTCCTAGGCATATCGAGCTCGTCAAATATCGCCCGGAGCATGTCGCCCGCGTCAACTTTTCCCTCGACCAGCCCGCGCTTCTCCAACACCTGAGCCGCCTCGGGCTCCGACCATAACTTGTTCATAACGATTTTCTGGCGCTGCGAGTTGGCCGACGCGTTGTACTTCATGACCGAGGGAAGAAGTATACAGGACGTCTGGCCGTGGCCAACGCCTAGTGGCCCCAGATTATGACCAATGCCATGTGAGGCACCACACGGAACAAACATTGTCAAGCCTGTCATGGCCTTATTGCAGCCCAGTTGACTATCAAGGCGCGCCGCCATGTCGTCTGGTTCCTTGGTGTACCGGAGCAGCGACCTGGTCAATAGGCCCAGCCCTTCCAAGCACGCATCGTCCGACTCCTGCTTTGGGCTGGAGGAGCATATGTTTTCGACGCAATGGTCTATGGCCCTGACTCCGGTGCTGCGCCAGACCCAGTCCGGCGTTGAGCGGCACAGCTCGCCGTCTAGAATGAGGATCTTGGCAAACATGCCAGGATGCGTGAACTGGACCTTCATCTGGTTCGTAGGATTGGTACAGCCCGCAAACTTGGAGAATTCGGCGCCAGACAATGTTGTCGGTATGAAGACCAGCGGGACTGTCGGGGCAATGCCAAGAGATGCGCCCTCGCCTCGAGAAACGGCTTCGAGGTCCAGTTTCAAATAAGAAGCTTCGAGGCGAACCAAATCCTCCACGCTTTCGACGCCATTTGCGAGAGCATAGGTGAGCAGTTTGGCTCCGTCTGCTAAACTGCCACCCCGAGGGTGACGATACAGTCGGCCGCTTTCTCTCGGATGTCTCGTAGGATTGGGATCAATGCATCATATGGCGTATGGGCTGGTATTCCCATCCACGTCCCCACATGGTGATCGTGCAGAGCGTTCTCCAACTTCACGAGACTGTCCGAGTGGGAAGCCAGTCCTTTCGATGCCACAACATAAGTACGTCGGCAACCGAGGGTGCCGATTATGTGCCTCGCGGCAGCCTTGTCGAACGGTAAGCCGTAAGAGACCACTGGGATGAGCCGTCAGAATACATTTTCAGGTGACCGTTGATTCAGAATTGTTTGCGAACATACTTGTGGGAGGGCGAAGCGATGCGGGGACATCTGGGAAAGCTGGTCGGAAGACCTCCTCGTTGGATTCAACACTCATCTTAGAGTGACAACTGGTTCGGAGTACGAGACTTTCTTGGATGATATTTTGCAACTCGATCGAAAAGTCTAGACGTTTTGTTTCGACATTTTATACCCGTGGACCGGTAATCCTATAAATACCCTCCATCTGACCGTCTGGTGGGCATACTCTGCATGTTCTAAGTGATGCACTCGGCGCCGAATCGGCTGACGCTTGGCCTCGGCCTGGCGCCGTGCCGGCACCGACGAGAAGCTTCGGAACTGCACGTTGGGTGCTGAATTGCTCGTTGCATGCAGTGAAGTCAGGCTGGCCGGTCCCGACAGCCGAACACGGGGCATGCTTGGATGTCCGGGTGAGCGATGAATTTCAGAATGTTAGCCACAGGATTGTCTAGACTACCAGAGTCGGAACGCACCAGCTTGCCGCCCAAGGAAGCCTAGGTATTCTTTACTCCACCTCCTCTACACCTTGATGGCTAAATAGATGCAGCTGTACTATAGTGCGAAGAACCACCACTACTTCCCCCTAAAGCAAACGCAATTGGTGTTCCTGGAGCTGTGTGCCACTCGCTGCCCTGTTCTGCGATGTCCTTCAGTGATTGCCGCGGTGTGCCATGGTAGACTATCGCTTGGACAAACTTCCACGCCGTCTCAAGCACCAAGTCGTTCTCATCTGTTAATAATCTCTCCTTCATCAACGACCCTCTCTTCACTAACAAATTCTCAAGAAGTTCCTCAACGTCGATCTGTGCTTCCTTTTCCATATCCGAGGCAACGCTCACATCGGTCGCGTCGCTGGTGGTGTCCGACACGCTGTCAAGGGATGATATCTCATCCCCAGAGTCTGCGCCAGGACCTGAACTGTGTTCCCGTCCGATAGCCTGTTCAGACCCATTGTTTCCGTTGTCAGAAGCTTCAGAGATTGAGTCCGTAAAGCGTTGCGTTTGGAGTTTCTCGAATGTGAGGTCCCCGCTGGCCAGGCAGTCCCCGTACTTGTGTGCGAGCAGGTCGAATACTTCAGTTGTGAGATTGCCTGCGGAGTTGAATATAACTTGCGGCTCCCTGAGACTCTGGCGGTGATTCGATACCTTCAAGAAGCTGGTGTGTGTACATGGCGTTATGTTAAAATCCTCGTCGACAAACCGTTTGGATAAGACATCTTGCCACCGCTCCGTGAGAAGAATTCGAGTCCTTCGCGTGGCGTTGGGTTGCTCGTTCTCCGAGGCACCAGGGGCACACTCATCGTCACTCCTGTTCCCGTTGTGTTCATTTGAGAGAACACGAGCCATGGTATGAACAAGACTCCACCCGTGAAAGTCCCCGATTCGAAAGTGATGGAGGCCCCAGCGCTTTCTCCACTTGACGTATTCTTGCCGTTTGGCGAGGACCCAATATCTGAGAAGGTTATCCTGAGAGAGAACCTCGCGCACTACCCTTGAATCCTGGTAAGCTAGACCCATTAAAACTGTCGAGATCGGGACCATGTCTTCCTCCAGCTGCCGCAGCTCCTTCCAAACTCTGATGCGCATGTCTAGTAGTGTCTCAAGACTCAACCGAGAATAACAGTCCACACAAACGGCTGACCCACAGATCGGGCAGGCATAGGACTCCCTTCGCAGGCCACGACGGCAGAAGAAACAGGACGGTACTGTGTTCGAGGCTGCAAGAAGAATCCTCCATTCCCTGAGTATCTCGGCTTTTTTTGCTGGCACAGCTGTGTGGGTCTTTTGAGCCGGGAGATATGGCGGTATGAACGGCGACAGGGCGAGCCTGAACAAAAGTGAACGAAGATTCCGAAGATGCCACCGCACATCATTCACCCGAAGGCCATCGTAAATAGCATTACGACTGCAGTCAGCTACTGCCCGTGCAGACCGGCTTACACAGGTTGTAAGGGCAAAAAGTCGGTCGTTGGAGCTTGGAGCCATGCCATGCATAGGCGAGATAGATCGCCAAGGTCTTAGCACATCCATCATAGCGGAGTCGTTGACACAATAGTCGAAGGCCGAAAAACCCATGGCGTCGCGCAAGTGTGGGTTCGCTCCTGCTTTGAGCAAACGATGGGCGATGTTCTGGAACCCATTTTTGACGGTCAACGACAGCGGCGTACGAAGGAATGCGTCGGTTTTGTTGACTTCTGCCCCCAAACTCAGGAGCGCATTCACTGTTTTGATGCATCCATTCCCCGCCGCACCAGCTAATGGCGTATCGACAAAGTGCCCCATTCCGCTCGGCTTCATTCCGGATCGAACTAGGAAGTCGACTATGGTGTGAAAGCCGAACACGGCCGCGATGTAAAGTGCATCAACCCCTGCAGCAGTCGTCTTGAAGATGACACTTCTGTCCGTTCTAACCAGCTCTTGCAAGATGTCCAATCGTCCTTGGTACGCCGCGATATGGGCATATGTTGCTCCTTCCAAAGTTTCAATGTTCGAGATGATCATGTCATGCTTCATGAAAAGCTCAATGATGTGCGGTCGACGAGAGAGAATCGCCAAGAAGAAGGGTGTTTCGCCTAGACATGTCTGAGGGTGACGTTCGCAACCAAGATCTAGTAAACGAGATGCAAGTTCCGCATTTCCATAATTTGCCGCAAAGTGAATAGGGCGCCAACCATCGTCATCCGAAACTTCTACGTCAGCTTTCCCGTCTAAGAGGGTATTGGCTATCACTTGATCTTCCTTCTGTAGTGCCTCGATTAGAGGAGGATTGCGGAGTCCATGAGATTGGCGAGCGTTGACATCGGCATTGTGTTCAACGAAATACTTTACCGCTACAGCGTCCCCCTGTTCTATAGCGTAGTGTAAAGCTGTGCGGCCGTCTTGACCAATCAGATCGACCACTTCGGGCCTGCAAAGGTGCTTGATACAGTCAAGATGGCTGTGTGCTGTAGCTAGATGAATGGCAAGGTTTCCTCTGTGATCTCTCAGGGTCCCCAGCTCAGGGCACCATTCCACCAGACATTTGACAATTTCATGGAATCCTTTCGCTGCGGCGTAATGAAGCTTTTGAACAATCAGTTACTCACTCTTCCACATATTTTCCCTGATTCTGTGACAGGATTTCGAGTAGCTTCCGCAGAGAGCTAATGCTGAGTTGGAGGCATCGGCGGCGTGAAAAGAAAAATGGTACATACTGGATTTAATGTCAGCATTCCGAAAACAACTATCAGGTTCAGCAATTGAGGCTTAGAATAACAAGCAATTACACGTCTCTGTAAGGTCGTGCCTTTAAAAGCTGTCCCAACTGCACGACTGGTGATTGAAACACATCGCGGGGTGTTGGAGGGGGGGGGCGCTGCAGGACGGCCGTTCACTCACCCAACAATTTGTCCCTTCCATTTCCCTGAGGGATGTCCTGGCTCGAAACCTCTGCCAGGAACGCCCTTACGAAACTGGTGTGGTTGCGCCTCACAGCAACATGAAGCGCGGTATTGCCATGTCTGTCCTGTGCCAAAAGATCAATTCCCCAGGACAGCAGCGTATGTATGTGCTCGGCTCGGTCCCAGAATGCCAATGCGTGCATACTTGTACCTCCTTCAGCAGACACGTGCTTCGCATCGGCTTTGTAACCGTCAACGAGCATGTGAGCGAGTTCGATATTTTCTTGCCTCAACGCACCTGACAAAGGCGTCCATCCCAAGGTTTCCGCTATTTCTGGATCTGCGCCATGTTCGAGAAGCATTCTTGCGCAGACAGTGCTTCCATTCCAGGTGGCCACATGTAGCGGTGTTTGCTGATTTCTATCGCCGGTGTTCAAAAGTCTCGCAGTCAAGGGATTAGCCAGAAGTAATGTCATTGTCTCCGCTTGGTTTCTTCGTGCCGCAGAATGAAGGCAATTTGAGCCAACGTCGTCCAACACATCGATGTCTGCCCCGACGTGCAATAACACGCGCAAGGCGCCTGGTCTTCCTTCCTGAGTGGCAAGTAGTAGAGCAGTTTGGCCGCTGTATGTTCTTGCTTCCTTTTCTGCGCCATTTTCGATTAGAAAGGTGACCATTTTCTCCCATCCATTAGCGGCGGCATCGTGGAGTGGTGTCAGGGATCCCTCTCTTCTTGCTTCGATGTTGGCTCCGCTTTTGAGGAGTTCTGCTGCCATCTGTACATCTCCGTCACTCGACACCAGGTGCAATGCCGTAGAGCCATCCCATGCCTGAAGAGACGCGTTTGCAGAATGTTGGAGGAGCTTTCTCATTACATCCATATGCGTGTTAACGGCGGCGGATATCAGCGGTGTATATCCGGTATAGCGGTCCCTCGTGTCAGGATGAGCCCCTGAAAGCAAAAGGTATTGCACAATGTCCGCATGTCCCAGACTCGCAGCCAAGTTGATGGCCGTCAATCCCCTCGAGTCCTCCGTTGTAGAGTGGCCCATGACTAACACCAGAGACAACAGGTCGGTCCAGTGATTGCGGACACAAGCACCAACCAGCCATGTTGAGCTTCTGCATGGTTTCTCGTTTCTTTGATTCTTGTCCAAGACCCCGGCTCTATGTTGGCCGAGGATCCAACTGCACATAGCTTTATGCCCATTGGCTGATGCCTGATCGATGGGCCAATAACCGAATCCGTCGGTCTGGCCTATATCCACTTCATCGGGACTGAACGCGGATAAGAGTTCATTCAGTCCAAAGATGGAAAGCAGATGCAGTGGTGTTGTGTCAGACGTGAAAGGGAATGGGTTAACGTGTACTCCTATGTTGCTGAGGTCGCGGATGTAAATCTGATGCAAGAGTCGGCGAGTGTTAGTTGCCCGTATGAGGCCACAGGCAACTTCTCTGAGTCCGTCAGCACCGCTGTCAAGTGCTTCTCTCAGATGGTCTCCCCAGAAAAGGCCAGCATACTCCAGGAAAGGATGCTTCTGAAATAATTCCCCCAGTGCATCTTGGCTTGGCATTGGCCCAATCCCAAAGACGCCAAATTTTAGGAACGTGATGCAGTCCTCGGCAAGAATTTGGGGTGCTCGGGCTTGTAGATCTCCATAATAATCAAGACCTGCAACGTGCGCCTTAGACAAAGATCTCAAGAAATCCCCCAGGGAAGCATGTAGAAGCGCATAGTGCCCGTCTTTGAGAACAAGTAGATCGGCGCAATCCGTCGTGAGAGGAATGTCAGGATCGAGTCTTTGGTCGTCATCCATTGAGGACATGCCCTTCTCGAGAGCCAGAACCTCTAGGAGCTGGGGCTTGCTGAGGGGCTTTTTGGAGTTTGTGATCCACAGGAGCGCTTTTAAAGCCAAGCCCCTTGCAGGCTCCTCTTTCACAAGAATGCGTTTGAGAGCACCTGCATAAGCCCCAGAAAGTCCTCTGGGCGTGTTGAGGGCAGCAAGCTTCATTTTCCTTGCTGTCCTTTCCTTTTTGATGGAATCGATAACCAGAGATACCCAAAGGAACATCCCGTCCGCAGAGCTAAGCAGGTGATCTTGTATTTCTTTCAGGGAAGCCAAGTCTTTGGTAAGTTGCTTGCTTCTATCGCCAATGAACCGGTTGATGTCTTCGATGTTCGCTCCTCGGTCGACTTCGATGCTCGGAAAGCCGTCAGTAGCGCCGCTGATAGCGGGGTACCCATCCCGACTGAATAGAAGAACATTGGCCGAAGGTCCAGTCCCACCCAGGTTGGCAAAAGCTGCCAGAAGGTTGCAGAGTCCCTCGAACTCAGTACTCGTGACTCCACTACATTCGTCTAGCCCATCAACCACGATGAATGTTTTGGCCAACATTGGTATGACACTTCTGATTCCATGGATTATATCCTCTCTGCTTGGTTGTTCTATATGTGCAGTAAAGCAAAGCTCTCTCAGTCTTGCAACATCTTCGTCCAGAGGTAAGTGCCGATAAAGCTGCTTCAGTATGGACCCTAAGAGATCTGTAGTGTCGTAACGAACGCTCGAGTCTGTGAGGTGGCCGCCTTTTGTATCTCTAGAGGTCCGGATCAGCTCAGAACTGCAATATATATACGCAACGGCAGCACGGCCGGGACCTCTGAAATTCTCTTCCTCTGGGCCTGACTGTAAGTTGCTTTCGGATGTGAATCCCGTCGAAAAGTTGGCGTGTCCCGTATATGTTTGAGAAGTGACATCCATCGCATTAGCTCTTGAGTGGAGGACTAAGGCATTGTTGGGCTCGACGGGTCCTTGTTCCGAGTCACCAGCATGAAAGGCGTCCATGGTTTCGAGCTCGCCGCGGCCTCTGCTGCTACCGTCACTTTGGCTATTGACGCGATTCCTCTCATAGCAGAACGACCTCAGCTCTTCTATGACACGAGCTGCCAAATGCGACTTGCCGCTGCCGTGCTTGCCATACACCCAGAGTAATGACCCGTAGGAGCGCTCCTTCCAGGAAAGGTAGGTCTCGTGAGACAAAAGCCATGAGCCGGTCTCGTCCAGAGTTGTGTCGAAGATCATGTCATGTGTTTTCTGGAAGGATAGACTAGATAACCAATTCAACAGATTTTTCCGTCTCTCATCTGGGAGTGGCATTTGTTCAGCTGATTAAATAGCCTCACAAGAAAGCCGGTGGTAATAACTGACCTTGGTCCCTTGCAATTTGTCTCATCACGCGTTCCCGTTCTTCTTCTGCTTGCTTGGTTGCGTTCGCATGAAAGGCTTTGTATGAACTCAGCTGCAGTCTTAAGTGGATCATCTGTGTCTCCTGCAAATGGCCAAGCTTCTTCATTGACACCAGATCGATTGTGCGATCGAACGCGTCAAGATTGAGGTCAAGGAGTTGGCTCCACTCCCCGAAATCCTTATCAAAGGACCTGGGCAATAGCCGCAGGCTGCTCTTCTGTTTTCCCTTACTGTTCATAAACAAGGTTGATACCCTTGCACAAATTCGCAGGATAATATCAAAGACGTCTACCAGCGCTTCTTGTATCTCGGAAGCTTCGGGAAACGCGGTTCTGAACTCTTCCAGCTGTCCAAGGCTGCTCATCACCTTGGTGAGGAACTGAACCAGGCTCTCCTGGTACTTGATCACCCGCTGCGTCATTGAGAGCGCAAACAGAACTCCGCCGAGTACTAGACGTGCTGGAGGGTAAGCTTCGCTTAGAGATTCCGTCAAAGGCTTGCAAATGTTGAGAAAGTCAACCAGAGGGGTAATCCATCTTGAAGAACGTGCCGCCTTGCTCGTCGATATCCTCGCGTCGATCACTTGGTCAACAGCTTCGGCATAGCTGATCAAGTCGCCGTCTGGCATCTGTCTCAGGAATGTCCTCCGTTGCTCGTCGTCCAAAGCCTTCACATGTTCTGCCCATCGCGTGATAGCCTCTTTCGATCTTCACATGTGCACATCCACATTAGGTAAAACTTTATTCGTGCTTGTTGGGAGCGGTACTCACACAGGTATCGCTTCATGAGTAGACGCAGCAGTGTGTCTTGTAGATGATGCAGAAGCCCAAGTGTCGCTTCGCTTCGGTCTTTGTACCAAGGTCAACGCACCCTGATCATCTGAGTCTGCAGAAATGCGCCCAGACATATTGAATACTGGACTGTACAATTATCACAGGTGGTTCGCGACCGCCTTTGACGTGAACGAAAGTAGGTTATCCCATGCCTCGTTGGCTTGAGAGCCCGGGGAAGGAGTTTATTGGGAAAGTTGCAGCGTGAGCACTTCAGCCCCGCTCGAGTGCAACTCTCCAATTTGAAAGACAATTTTCAGCAATGCCCGCATCTTCTAGCCAACGAATCACGGACGGCAAATATATGCTCGCTTGCTTCTGTTGCGTAAGCCGATGTCAGCAGCCACTCAGCCCACCTGCATCTAAGCCAGGCCTTAGAACGCTGGGAGATCGGGGAGAATGATTGGGTGCCTTGGCAATAAGTACGCGCTTAGGTTGTACATGTACCTCCCGTGTAACTGTGGACCTTTCCAAGCCATATTGAAATTCGACATTGACATGCCATGCAGTGATAGACCACGAAGTCCTGATGGAATGACGGAGAGTTGATTTGAGGATAGGAGCGAGGGCCACACCACGAAATCCGCTAGGCTACTGTGGGTTGAGGGGGCCAGCTCTGTTGCAGTGGATAAGCTTGTTCCATAGTTTGCGCATAGGTCTCATGCACTGTCTGTGGAAAACGAAACGCAGCCCCCCCCCCCTGTCGTTTTGACTCGTGTTCCCCCCCTCTGCTCCAAAATCTCAAATTTTAAAACTAACTACATTCTATTATATCTTTACCAAAGAATTACTTATTATAATATATTATATATATTTATAATCCTTATAAAGTATATTATTTCATTAAATATAAAGAATAATTTAAAATATATTATATAATACTTTCAGTGGATCATGTGCCAGTGGTGGTCGTCCGGGATGGGGTGGCCCGACGACAGGCCCGAGTAGGTCTGGGCCATAGCGAATAGGCAGTGGATCTGGTGGGTGACCGAGGTGGTGAAGACGGTCATGTATGCAATCTCCACAGCCTTCTGGTGAACTGGGGTTGTACCTAGGTAGTTGTGAGTCTCAAGGCCTGGTCTGTTGACAGGGGTTAAAGTCACGTGCCTGTCTGTGCAGACCTGCTGCATGCCAGGTTATCAATGCAAGTGGCTCATCTGCTGTTCTTTCCATAACTGTAGCGAAGCATATGCGCCCAGTCGACCATCTCCGTATCAACATACTGAGTGGTTCACCTTTTCCATTTCATGCGCTGTCCTCGACACCACGCTGCAACCCAATCCGCTCTGAAGCATGTCCTCAAGCTTTCAACCTGACCAAGCCGGCTTCCAGGGTGACTGGGGATCTTCTTCAAGCTCTGCCTCTTCGTCAACACGCTCGTCTCCCCCTCATCCTTTGCCTGATGAGATTCTCCGCAGTTTCCAATTCTTCAACCAGCAGAGAGATCACTCGAGGAATGGTCATGCTACCACAGCACACTCTCGGCGCGCTGACAACAGTGTGCAGCACTCGGTAAGCGCTGATAGCCACGGAGCAACAACAAGTGCAAACGATGAAAATCATGCACAAGGCAGAGCCGGCATGGGATTTTCTGGACTGAGCGACCATGATCTCGACCTGGTCATTGCCAATCTTGAGGCCCGTGCCTCAGAGCGTCGCTACAAGATTCGCAAGATCGAAGCATTGAGTGAAGAGCTCGGTCTCAACCTTCATCAGCAGGATTGGGCGGCTTTTTTGAGAAGACCTGCGTCAGGATCCAGTCCAAGCATAGCAGGTGGCCAAAGAACTTCTGACCCAGACGAAGCACAAGATCAGGCGGATGCGCCTGAAAATCTCGAGCCGATGTCTATCTCTGAGACTCAAACGGTTCACGAGCTCACAGTCGCGGACGATGCCTCAGCCAACAGCTCCTCGGATGTACACGCCGAGGTCGAGCCTGTGGCACCTCGTCGATCTCTGCGGATGCTTCGTGGGCTTAAGAGAGCCCATTACCAGTCGGAACAACAGAGGTCTGGAGGTGCCGACCGCCACGAGGGTGCAGAGGTGGAGGTGGTCACTGGCCCGCGTTCCCCCGCCCAGATTCAATCACTGCCCCCCAAAGGCGGCGAGAATGAAAGTGGTGGTCCGAGCGACTCTTCCATGGTTTATGTAGATGGTGTCGCCACGCGAAGCGCCTGGTCTGTTGTTTTGGAAGCATACCCCGAAGTGATTGCCGAGAAATTTAGGCCCGGCGAACGTCCAGCAAACAAGCAAGTCAGGTCTATGGTAAGTTCCTTCACATCCCGTCAGTCCCATAAGTTCGACTGTTAATGAAGGAGCTAGCTGGATCTACCTGCCATCAATGCTTTGGAGGTCAACACGAATGGTCGTCGTGGAAAGTGGAATTTAAATTGTCATAAATCTCGTCAAATAGAGCATCTGATCGCCATTCTTGTACGAATCACAGGTATACTTGAAAATGAGCCCTGTGAAAGGTGCAGGCAAGGGTGCGGGCTTTGGATTGGGTGTTACACAAAGCCGGACGCTGCAAGACTTGAACGTGAGGACAAAACGGTTTGCGCCAACTGTATGATTCATAGCGAAGCTC
Source organism: Diaporthe citrichinensis (assembly GCA_014872995.1). Lineage (NCBI taxonomy): Eukaryota > Fungi > Ascomycota > Sordariomycetes > Diaporthales > Diaporthaceae > Diaporthe > Diaporthe citrichinensis. The sequence continues at coordinate 37,183 of JADAZR010000131.1, read as the reverse complement.
GGAATTGTCGATGGACGCAGGGGCCATCACTGCCGTAAAGAAGAAAAAAAGACTCATTGTAGATATTTGTATTGAAGATAAAAAGTAATAGTAATGATAATGGCCTAAATTGAGTTACAGGCACTGCCGGTAGAATGTATCGGACCAGTCATGCAGGTAGCTTAAAAGACTGTCAGGCAAATATGACTTCTCCGCAGGTCTCATCTGGCTGAGCAAATCCGAGTGTGACTTTAGACAGCGTGATTTCGATGGTTTAGATACACTTGGGCGCCTGTCTATCCACGAAATTAGTTGTAGAAGACCATAGCTCGTACTTCAATGCTCTGCCTGCTCGGGCCCTCCTCATTTTCCTGATAGCTAAAAGCGGAATGCGGTGCACGCCTTGCTACCGACGTGTCCGAGTCAAAGCACTTGATCAACACAACCATGTCTGGCACATGTTTGTGCTTATAAAACCATCGATGAGCAGCGTTCGGCTTCACGGCCCATGTCTCAGATCTTGAGTTCGGCTTTATAATAGCTGCTGGAACCAGGTCGGAATCCAAGACGGTAGAGGCATCTGCGATTGCAAGAGGATCTCGAAGTACTGTCTGGATGGGTCGCCACACCTGCGGCCCAGTTATACATAACCAGTCAGCCGAGTCGCTTCCTCTGGGGCAGAGACACAGACACTCACGTTAACAAGCTGGTACCTTCCCTTCAAAAGCTCGTCTGCTTCATCAGGAAGTACGTTTCGCAGCTGGAGCTCGGCACCATGGTATGACTGGTCTACGTGGACTTTGAACAACGGTCCCGCATTCAAACGATTGTCCAATCCTGCCTTGGTCCAATCTGAGGGTCCTCGACGCGCTCTATGGTTGAACACAACGACGCGTGAGGCACCTGTTCTATGCCATAGACTTCTATCAGTAATGCGGTGAGAAAGCCACCCACGCTGGCCAGACAGACTCACGCCTCTTTTAGCAGCTGTTCGACTTCAGCGTAATACCCGCTAGTGATCCGTCCTTCATTATCAAAGTTCTTCTCTTGACTGATGTGGTGGACGAATTGGAACCCATTCTTGTCGAGGGTGTATTCATCTTCATGACCAGTAATGTCTTGTACGATGACATCGATCGATACGGATGGCCTCTTGTTGTTGACGCCGGTGCTTTATTGTGCCGGACTATATCAGTAATGACGATATGTGTGAAGGCTGGCCATGGGGGAGCGAGGGATCAAGAGCAGTGGAACTACCTACTTGCCCACCATGACAGGTACTGGGGCCCCGGCGTCAACGGGGTAGTAGTTCAGCGACGTGGACACATCATGCCGATGCTCCTCAGAGTCAGTTTGCTCCTGCATTTGGAGATCCATCATCTCGGCGAGCGACAATTCAATCCCGCACGGGACAGTCGAACCATCAAGGACTGGCAAGCCCGGCCTCCTAAGAAAGGTTGCAGAAGTCGTTTATGGGGTGGTGGCGCCTATGGCCCGCACGGATGCGAAATAGGAACAGGAAGAAGGCCAGACAAATATTCATTCTCGTGGTGGCCTCGAGCTTGAATCATGACGACCTCAGCCCTAACCCTGCAGGAATCCTGCTGTCTTGAACACGACTTGCTTTGGGCATGCCGAACCTACCTCCTTGTCTATTTAGAGGTTCTGCAAGTTATATCTGGAATCCCAGTATATGAGTAGACTGTCCGGTACGTGAGCTACCCTCGGCCATGTAGGACAGAACATCATAAGTCAAGAATTGAATCGCAAAGTCATAGCAAAGTGGAACAACAATGGCATGCCGCCCGGGGTCCGTACCCGGACAATGTTACGCACACAAGCAGAACCAACGACGACAAAAGAACTCGTAAGAAACGGGAGGAAGCGCAGCATGAAAGATGACGTTGCAAAACAATTAATATTTTCGCCCTTCTAAACCAGAAACCAGATGTTCGCATCTGCAAAAACAGAGGATAGACCAGTACATCACCAGAACTAAACCATGTGAAAACTCACACACCCAACACTCACGCCCAATTCGCACACCCAGCGCCTGATTTGCATACCCAATTAGCACAAACAATAAGCACTAGGCATGTAAATTAGCTTTGTAAATTAGGGGTAATGAAATGGGTGTGTGGGTGTTGGGTGCGGGTGTGTGAATTAGGCCTGAGTGATGCGCTCTTACTATAATAACATGTGGACAACACTTCGTCCGTCTGCCATTACACCTATAGTCCACCAGCAAGGCGGGATCCGGAAACAAGGTCCTTATACACCGCGGTTTCCAGTTTTGAGTAGAGGTCGTTGGCAACGGAGTCCGCATATGGAAGCAGTGTGACTACCATGACGCCCGCGATGCCCGTAGAAGGGTCGAACCACTAGAACAATCTGCAAGTCAGGCTTTGTCCTCGGGATGATATTACAGGAGGTTGAGTGCCAACTTACCCAGTGTGAATTAGCCGCTCCACTCCACATCATGCTGCCTGCCTTTCTCTTGCCCGGGATGTCCTCTAGATTCAACATTCCACCAAAAGCAAAGTTGGCCCGCATACCACTGGGGTACTCCGGGGCATAGCCTTCCCGCATTCTCGCGACCTTGTCCATCAAGTCCTTCTGCAGTACTTCGTTAAGCTGCGGCTTGAAAAGGGTCGCCATCCCTTCTCTGCCGAGTAGCTTGCCCTGCATCAGCCCTTGGAGCAGCTTCGCATAGTCCCTCGCGGTCGAGAATAGCCCCGAGCCGCCACTCTCGAGAGGGTGATCATCCGGCAGTGGCGATGGGCCTGCTTCTAGAGTACCACCCGGCGAGCGAAAAGAAAAGCTAGCCGTCCTAGTTGCTCGTTCCGCTTGGCCGGCTGACAGCTTTGGCCGAAAGGTGGTGTCGCGCATTCCCAGGACCTCGAAGATGTTCGCTGTCATGTACTGCTGCAATGTCTTCCCGGTAACCTTCTCGAGCAATTGCCCAGCCCAGTCAATTCCTGTGCCATATAGCCACTGTGTTCCAGGCTCAAACAAGAGCGGCGTCGAGAAGCCTTCTTCTGACCATGTCAGGTTAACTTTGTGCCGCCCAACAGCTTTACGCCACTTCATGAGCGGCTCTGAGGGGATATCGTAGGTCAGGCCAGAAGTGTGTGTCAGAAGATGCCAGAGCGTGATTGGGCGGTGGTTGTTTTCCAAGATGGGCTTATCGTCTCCATCGAACCCGCGAAGGATTTGTACGTCGGACAGAAAGGGAAGCCGTAGCCTCAAGTCTTCGTCTACGGTGATCTGACCGCGCTCGACGAGCTGCAAAAGGCAAGTGGCGGTTAAAAGCTTGGTGAGAGAGGCGACGTATGTGAAAGTATCTGGCGTGTATCGCGCCGCTTCATGATGGTGGTCGATTCGGCCGGCTGAGCCCTCGTAAAGGACGTCTTGGAGCAACGTCAACACACGTAAGCTTATAGTCAAGATCGGGCGCCGCGCAGACTGTCCAGGACAGCATCACTCACCTTTTTCGTTCACGACCACGAGCGAGACCCCGAGAACTTTATCTTTGGTGTCTCTTCCCGAGGCGGCGTAACTTTCAAGTATCGAGTCAAGTTCCGCCATGATTATTTGCTTTACAGATATTGCTGTCGTGTCGGATGAACCAGTTTCGAGATTTGAGCCGTCGGACACTTTCGCTTGGTCGCAACGGGTTTTGTATGTCAACAAGACGAGGGACATTGGGAGAACACTGTGTCCAGAACCGCCCAGGTCATGTTCGTTGTCTTCATGAAAGGTGGCCGCCACGTATGCACAAGGCAGCAGGATTCGTGTTTGTCAGCAACAATGCCCATATCACCCATATTTCCCCACAGGAGGCATGAGGTGAGAATTTTGCCGGACAGATGTGTCAACATGATGACAGAATGAGTCGAATTGCCTGCTGTGTGTATAATCACACAGTTTGCTTCAAGGCAGCACTGCCACCTCACCTGCAGCGCTTGCTCGCTGACAGACAGCAGCAACAGGCAATCGTTCGTGCGGTACAATCGATGCCTTTTAGTGAAGATTCTTTTACGTATCATATGCCGTAATTTTATGTGTATATATGGATAGCGACAGGGCCAGGTTAGAAGATCTTTGGTCAGGCTGTCATACTCCCTGTCGAAAAGGACGCGAACGAGGCTTGAACTTCACGGACAGGCCTCTAAAGACAGAGCTGTGCAAAAGGATGGGTATTCATGAGGACTTGACTTGCTGGTTGACTAGACTCTTCCCCTTGGACTAACTTTGTATTGTTTACGGTATGTATTCAAGAGGGATTGTGCCATACAAGTCAACCTCGGAATATGGTTGGTTGCCATCGTCTATTGTGGGCGAACCGGTCGTCTGGGACCAGTCTCTTGCCACACAATACACAGAGACTAAATATTTCTGAGTCATATATGTCTGTCTCTGCGTACTTATTGTCTGTCCTGGGCTTTCTGTTCCCGTCGGTTAGGCGCGACCTCAGGCTTAATCGATGAATATGCAGCTTCCCGTGCCACGATGTTGTGCTCCGTCTTTGCGAACTTAGGCAGTCCAAGGCCGGAACATAGATGCATATGGAAGAAAACTGGTAAGATGGATTCTAGCCTTGGACAAGGATCGAATTGTGAATAACTTCTAACGGGCAATCAGCGGCCCTGGCGGAACGGGGAAATCGTGGTACAGAGACCTGAAGGGAGATATTAAATGCTCCGTGCGGTGAAAGCGGATTTCGAAAGGTTTTAGGGTGCAGGAGGCATCTTGATCCACCGCGCAGATCACGCAGAGAAGTGAAAGCCTTTGGTCTAGGTTCTCATTCTTGTTCGGCCATCAAGCCCCCCCTGGACAACAATGCCTCGACATGTCGGCGTACGCACGGAGGAGCGCCTCCCATGCGACGCTCGCAACCTGCGCCGCGGGCGGGCAATGCGAGTAGAGTAGAGTTGAAACAGGACTGGCAGGGCGGGACCCCAGACCCCGGATGGGACACGACGCGGAAGCGGCATGTCCCGGAGTACACGGTGCCAAGGTGTTTGCCAACCTTGGAACCGGCTCCTCGCACTGCCCGTGGATTGGCTGCGGCGGTAGCGGGCCAGGGACGGAGGCAGAAGTGTCGATGTCAGTGCCCTACAAGCATGTGGGATGCTACTCTGGTTCTATGACCGATTCGCCTTCGAGGTGGAAGACATGCAGCCGTACCCTAAGCAGCAGACTTCTCCCAGTGGCGCCTGGGGAAGTTGTGTCTGAATACCATCATGGACCTCGGGGCGAAGATTGGAGCAGCCGGGTGGCCAGGCCAGACACCAGCAAAGCGGTGTCCAATCGCAACTGGTGGACGAACGAAATCAGTGTTGAAAAGAAAGTAAGACTGGCTGGTTGGCGGATGGGCGGGCGTGCAAGGCGACAGTCTCTTTGGACGAGGACTCGAGCGCAGGCAGTTGGCTGGGGGAGGCGCATCCGTGGGGTGTGAGCCCATGTGCCTTGAAACAGGTCGCGTTTTGGAGGTTCACGCAACGGCCTTGAGGAGAATCGCGCGAAAGATAAGACTTCCCGCCCAGCTTCCTGGAATAATTGCAACTTGGATCATAGAAACGACCGGGAAAGACGTCATGATTGCAGTTCAGTTGAATTGGAAGGCCGGGTACCCTTTGATGGCCTGGGTCGGTGCTCTGCGGCAACTTGAAGGATATTTCCAATGACTGTATATCCAGATAGGTGTCAATTCGGATGCCTGTCACGATTGAGTAGCAAGTGTCGACCCGCTGGCTCGATGTCGAGATCATTAGTCCAGATTGTGTGGCGAGGGACGCCGTTCAAATGTCGCAGCAGAACAGTCGACGTCGTTCATGTCTGCCTTTTTCCTCTACCTGCACGTTGGTGGGTAAGCCAAGGCGGTGTCCGGCCAGCTCGAGGCCAGAACTGGAAGCCATCGGTGGCTGGGTTTAGTTCTGCATCCACCAACGTCAGTTATCACTGGCAGCTGCCTATGAGTTCACCTTGTAGGGGGATGCTCAACAGCATTATTATGAAATCTGTCGCCCAGTCGCTAACTCTGCACCCTACAGTCGGCCGAGGGCGCGAAGGTGTGAGAGTGGGAATTTAATCCACTGTGTAGGATACCTACCTAGGCATAGTACCTGCGTCACGTCAGCCCTGCCGAGACCGACCTGAGATCTGAGACCCGGGACCTGGACCTGAGCCAGGGCCCGGACCTGAACCTGCATTACCGAGTAACCGTAGTAGGCGGCGGGTGGGGAAGAATTCAACACCACCGCACGTGGCCAGCTGGAGAGGCACAGGCGAGAACAAGGATCATGGAGGGAAGAAGCGCAACACCTCGACATTGCCTGACCCGAATTGTTGGTTGGAGGTTGGAACTGGCCTTGAATCGCAATGGTATGCAATATAGTGCACAATGCTGTCCATCATGCCAACAGTCTCGGTTCCATTTTAGCCAACGCCTCCGTTCATCATCACCACAACCATCTGTACCATGGTCATCATCATTATCCACCCACTCAACTGGATAACTGGGTAGCATTCTCTGATGCTGCATGTCGGTACATTGAAGCACGGTATATATATGCTACAGTATATAATATATCTGTGTGTAATGTGCTGGCTGCTTCATAACGTTGCAATGGCAGCCACGGAATGAACACCCCCTTCACTCTGTGGAGGCCTGACCATCGTTACGTACGTGCCGTAGGGACGGCACTGGTGACCGCTGAAGGTCACTCCCGCATGCTGTTCTGGCAAGCGCGGTCTCTCTTGATGAATCCAATTTGGGAAACAACCCCTGAGTGGGGCAACGAATCCCCCCCACCTTACTGCTCACCCTGCCAGCCAGCCGCCGCCTGCGGAACGATGCTTTGCCATGGCCCCAACGTCCCTTTCCTCGCCCGCCCCCTCGCCCCTCGCCCCTCGCCCCTTGCGCCTGCAGGCTGGCAGGCTGCACATACCCCATCGCCTGCAGCTGGATCTGTCCCACCTTGGCCCCAATGATGCTGTGTACCCAAGGTTGGTCTACAGTACATGTACTGGCTGGCTGGCCTTGGATCTGACTGTGCTGTACGGATGCTGTCTGTACTACTGCCTAGGTGATGACTGAGACTGGGTGGCGTGGGAAAGGGGGGCGGAATGCATATGTCGTGTATGTAGGTACATTACGCCACACGATATCTCCTATCCTATTCTTGTTAGCGCCTCGGGTGTCCTTTGTCTGTATGCAGTCCAGGTGATCAAGGGTGCATGCAGATAGACGGGGAGAAAGAGAGAACGAAAGCCCCGGCCTTGCATTGCTGCTTGTGTGGTCTGTCTGTTCTGCCAGCCAGGTACGGAATAGACTAGTCCATTTTCCTATCCCGCCTGAGGACAAGAGGCCCTGAGGACCCAGCCCCCCCAAGAAAGCCCCACGGATCAACCAGACCTCGCCCTGGCTTGCATCCACTTCCACTGGTACCGCTACTGCTGTGCTAACTGCGTCTGATGGTTTACTGGTGGCTGACTGCTTGCTGCCCTGCTGGCTGCTGGGGGCTGCTGGATGCGTGCGTTTATGGACGGGTGGGCCTTGGGGGCACTTGAGCAAGGAGCATGGGGGGGACATGGGGGTACTGTCTCGTCTGGCAGGTATTCTGCATTTTGCATTGACCGACAAAGCTGGGAGGAAGGGGCGGCAGAGCAGGAGCACTGCAAGGTACACGACACCCACACCACCTTCGATTCCTTCCTTCGACCTGCTGCTTCACTCTCGTCGCCGTACCTATTCCCTCCCTCTATAGTAATCATAACGGGCGGTCCAGTCTTCTCGCCGCGTTGCCTCCTTTGGCCCCTGCACCCCTGTCGTCCATACACCCCCCTGCTCTCCCTCTCTCTCTACCTAGACTACTCTTTCTCCCTCTTTCTTTCCTTATCGGAGGCAGCATTGACTGGCACCGACTCCTCGATCCGAGCCTCAACCGGCATCTGCATTGGTGATCGATTGACAGACTGCACTTCTCGTCTGCATTGGTCTGGTTCTGGCTCTGGCTCTGGCTTTGGCTTCTGCATCGGCACACGGCAGTGGCGTCACACCAGATCGGTCAAAGAGAAAGCCAGTCAGCAAGCCCTCCAAGCCCTCCTACAGGCTGCTCGCCCCGGCTGGGTTGGCGCATGAAGACGACGAGGCCCTGATGCGCTGAACTTTGGGCCCAGCGTCGCTCGGTCGTTGTCAATTGTCAAACCACACACGCACTTGGTGCCCCAATCCCAGACCGGACGGTCATCGACGACAAGGGCCACCCATCCCACGCGGGCGCACACACCCAACTCTCTCTCCCTCTCTCCCTCTCCCGCAAGACGCACCCGGACAAACAGCAGGGACTGAGGGACTGAGAGACACAGAGACACGCAGAGACGCAGAGACACACACCCGCATCAAGCACCCAGCTGCTGCTGCTGCTGCTGCTGCTGCCACACGCCGGACGCGCTCTCCCTCTTTTGGCCCGTCTCCCCCTCTCCCCGCCTGCTGTGCGTCGGGGGAAGGAGACAGCCGCCATCCCGCACGGAAATGCCATCGCCTCACGCCAATGCTCATGCGCATCACACCGGCTCCGTCTCTGCTGCCTCAAACACCTCCCTTCCCCAATCCGCCTTCAACTTCCACCTCAACTCCTCCTCGGCCTCCTTCTCGAACTCAACCTTCAACTCCGTCTCGAACCCCACCTCCCGCTCCACCACTCCCGCCTCCCAGCTCACCGTCGGCTCCCGGAAACCATCGCAGTTCAACCCCCATCAGCACCAGCCTCTGCCGCCGCCGCCGCAGCAACACCACTACCACCACCAGCAGCCCTCCTACGATCCCTCGGTCCATGTTTCGAGGCCCGTCTACGGCTCGGCCCAGTACAATCCCCCCAGGCCCTCGCACATCGCCAACAGCGCCTCCCACATATCCTCTGCCGTCAATCTGACCCCCTCCTTCTCCTCCGCCTCCCTCCCACGGACCTCCTCGCTGCTGCCGCCCCCGAGCCTCACCGTCGACCAGTCCAACTGGAACCAGACCGCCCTCCACGACCCCTTCTCAAATGCTTCCGCCGCCGTACCCGTCCCCGCCGACCCGGTGAACGACCGCGAGTTCGACGACTCCGTCTCGCCAAAGAACACCCGCCGGCACCACTCCAAGTCCCACTCGCGATCCAGTAGCCTGGGCGGTCTGAGCGACGGCTTTCGGAACCTCAATAGATGGTCCATCTCCACCTCCTCCAGTCGTGCATCCAACCCGGCCTCTGCGAAGCGCTTCTCCCGCCGCATGAGCATTGATTCCACCGCGCTCTTCTCACAGTCCTCCTCCGCCGCCTCGCCAAGACGATTGCACAAGAACCGCCCCTCGACCGCCGGCGGGTCTCCCGAGGACGTCCACCAGCAGCCCGCGGTGCCCCCGCTGACTACCCTGCCTCCAATCGTGCAACTGCCCTCCCTGTCACAGGACGACCTGGTCGGCGCCGCCTTGTCCGGCCGGGACCCGAGAACAGAGCGCGCCACGTATTTTCCCGGGCCAGGTGCTGAGAGCGAGTCTGGAACTTTCTGGGATGATTCTTCGAGAGCCGGCGAGACTTCATACCTGTCGACTTCCCCGCGCGCCACCCCTGACCCCTCCCTGCCGACTTCTGCCTTCAGCCGGGACGCCACCATGCCACACACCGAGGATGGCGCTGCATACCGTGAAAAGGGACACTCGAGGAGCCGGTCCCAGGGGCTCAAGAGCAGCACGGATTCTACCTCATCGCAGAGGAACCCAAGCCGTTCGAAGCAGCCATCGCAGAAGGCCATGCTCTCCAGGGCGTTGCAAAAGGCGAACACCGCCGTCCAACTCGACAATGCCCAGAATTTCCAGGGTGCGCGCTCGGCCTATCGGGAAGCATGCGACCTGCTCCACCAGGTCCTACTGCGGACGGCGGGCGATGAGGACAAGAAGAAGCTCGAGGCCATTGTGAGTCTACGTTCATGGTCACCGTCTTCACTTTTGCCATGAGATTACTAACACGCTTCGGCAACGCCAGCGCAAGACTTATGCCAGCCGCATCGAAGAGCTGGACCAAATGCTCCCCGACGACGAGCAAGACAGCAAGGCACTCCCACAAAGGCCGACAAGCAACAGTACAACCTCAACATCCCAGGTCGCCGGGCGCACGAGGAATGGCTCGGTAGCAACTGCGGACGACCAACCCCAGAGGTTACGGTCGGATTCTGAGAGGAGCCAGCCCAGCCAGCGGCCGGTGCCCAACTACGCGAGACCAACATCAGCTGCGTGGAGACCCCAACACAGCCCAAAACCGTCGTTGGACGGCTCGCGCTATGTGACGCCAACGCCGACAAACTTCAGCGAGCCGTACACGCGCTCCCAGTCCGCCTTCTCTCAGAGCTCCCCCCAGAGGGACCGCACGACGCATCCAGAAACGTTCCTGGCCCGGCCGATGGAAGATGAGTATAAACCCCCACCACTCTCCCCACGCAGGCCCATATCCCCCACCGCGAAGCTAGGGCCGGACGTTTCCATCCGGGCCGACTTCTCGAGCGACATGAACCGTCTCGCCCCGGCGCCGTCCTCGCAAAGAGGTCACCAGCGTGGTAACAGCCACGAGTCAATATCTTGGCTTGACCCGATAGACGAGTCGGCGGGCTCTTCGGCCTCGTCGGTGCACTCGAGGTCGTCCTCGATGGGGATCAGGAGGAAACACATTCGGTCTGCCAGTGGCGACACAGAGGCCGAGTTCGATGCAGCTCTCGACGATGCCATTGAAGCGGCCTACGACGACGGCTATGAGTCCACGGATCCCGCTCAGCGTGCTTTGAACCTTGACCATGTCATCGATGAGGATGATGTTATCGCGCAAGCCCTCAAGAAGGTACAGCTGGCCAAGGAGCGGGTGCGGCAGTCAGAACTCGAGATGCAGCGGCTTGCTAATGACAGGGACCGTCGTATGAAGGCGCTGCAGGAGGAAGAGCAAACACTGCCCGGAGGCTTCTACGACGGGGATGACTCGGATGACGAGGAGCGCATGCTCGAGGAGATGACCACGGGCTACGCCATCGAGAACTTCACGCTTGGGGACCAATCAACAAGAAACCGGTTGCCTCGCGAGTCTGATTCCAGCGAGCTCACCTCGCGGACGTGGCACAGCTCTACCGTGTCGAACCCGCCAACTGCGAATACGGTACTCTCGCCTGTGACAGAGAGCGCCAGCGTGCCATCGCTGTCAAAAAGCCAAGGCCCCATCGCGCCGCCTCCATCACAGTCTTTGCCCAAACTGCCCCCCGGGCGCCCGCCATCATCAGGTGGCCGTGACAGTGTGCGCGACCGCCGGCTGTCCGGGACTAACGCTAAGCAGCTGAAGATCGAGACCCAGAAGCTGGGGCCCAAGGTCCAGGAGCCAGCCACCGCGGGCCCAATGATGCAGAGCAAGGAATCGCTCGCGGGTCAGCTCCCAAAGACGGCTGGCTTCGTTGGCCAGCAGAGGCAGACCCTTGGTGCCGCCCCTACGTCCGGCCCCGGCCAAGCCCGGTCCGCTTCGCAACTCCGTGGCCCGTCGCCGATTCCCCCCGGCCTCGCGGCCCAAGGGCCACCGCCGACCCCGCCAGTACCTGCTGGCTTCGACGGACCTCCTGAGGCCCGGGCCGAGTCGCCGGCCGTGTCTCGGCCCCCGGCCCTGCGCAAGAACTTTTCCTCGAACTCGTTGAAGAGCATGAAGACCCGCAACCTCTCCATTACCAACATCGAAGAGTACTCGGACGTGTCTCCTGGCACGCCGCTGTCCAATCAGTTCGGAAGCACCCCAGCAGCGCGCCTGCCCGCGCTGCCATCGCTCCCCACGCCGGTGGCGGCTGCGTTCAGGGACCGCGTAACGTCAGGATCAGCGGCTGGTGGCTTCCACCTGTTTGACAACGACATCCACTCCCCAGCATCGCCTGGCGAGCCGAACGCCCCATCCGAGGATGCGCCGCTACCTCTCGAGCCGTGCCCGACGGACGTGATGCTACGGCCGTTCTGGCTGATGCGTGCACTGTACCAGACGCTCGCTCACCCCAAGGGAGGGTACATCAGCAACAAGCTCTTTGTGCCGAGGGACGCGTGGCGGGTCAAGGGTGTCAAGATCAAGGGGATGGAGGAGAAGACCAGCCAGTGCGATCTGCTCACGGCTGCTCTCCAGAAGCTGGCGCGGGTGGACTCGGAGGACGCCGACGCGCTGTTGGAAGAGATGCAGAGCTTCGAAAACGTCCTTGAGCAGGCCCAGGTGTTCCTGACCCGACGGCTGGGCAACGAGGTCGGCGTCCAGGGCGCAGGCACGATGTTCAGGGACGCAGACGGGGTTGTCGAGTCGGACGGCAAGCCAGTTCCCCGGAACAATTCTGTGAGCGCCAAAGGGGCATTCAGCTGGCGGCGGCTGCGAAGCAAGACGAGCTCGACCGGGCTGGGGAGCGCGTACGAGCGCGGCGGGGCCAAGAAGGAAATGACACCTGCGGGCGGAGTGGAGGCCATGTCACTGGCGACACTGCCCATGACGAACCATCCTACCTCTAAGCCGGGTAAGAGGGACGCGATGGGCGTGCAGTTCAGTGGGCCAAACGCTCATTACATGGCTGCGTTGGCGCGCTTGTTTGACGCTGCGCAGACCATTGGTACGTACCCGACTTGCATTTGTCCTCCCTCCCTTTCCTTCCATGGGCATTCCCCCTAGATGCTGCGACTTGGCTGTCACCTCGTGTTGAAGGCCCCTGGCTAACGTATCGTGATCACTTAGACCAAATTGCTCGCCAGGTGGAAGACCCAGGCCTCCGACACGCAGACAAGACGCAGGTCGGGCTCGAGCTCTGCACTAGGCACGCTGCCGAGTTCTTTGCCTTCTACATCTGCCGGTTTGTCCTGCAGGATCTGACCTTGTTGCTGGACAAGTTCATCAAGAGGGGTAGCGAGTGGGTGCTGGTGTGAAGCCACCCTGGGGTACCTAGATGTGGGCAGGTTGTCCCGGCGATGAGTAGTGGTTGAGAAATTCGCTTCTCGGGTGGGGCACGATCTCGAAAGATGAGAAGTAGATGGCGAGAGGTTCACTGCTGGTGACGGGCATGTGGAGCCTCTCTATGACTGGCAGAGGATTGATGGTTCTTTCTGTCATTGTTTATTATACCACCAAGACTGAGCCGGCCTGAGGCGCCTCGGTCGGGCTCGGCCATCATGGGCTTGACTGGTTGTTCCAATCTCTGGAGTTTAAACGGAAGATACCTAGGAAGATATCCCGCATTGGGTTGACATGTTTGAATGATATCAACAAGACGTTCATCCGCTGGACCATTCTCGTGTGACAGTGGTCGTTCTCTGTGCGGTGAGCTCGGTCACATCCATGCAGCACAAACCCTACTGTAGAGGAGCTACAGTCAGTCATGTGTAAACCATACCAGTCAGGGTGTATTTCTGGTCTACCTAGACCATCTGAGTAGGTGTTTTCTGTTGGTAAGAAATAGTGTAGTAGTCCAAGTAGGCAAGACCAGGTAGACTACCGGATTACTCAGTGTTGCGATAAGATAAGGAGAGCAAGCCCAATTTTGGGACATCGGTCCAGAAATCCAGAGACACAAGAAGCGCTGGCCGGGACAAGATGCACGCATCATTCCTTAACACCCACTCTTACTGAGCTTCGTCTGGGCCGTTTGCATACGCGGCTGTGCGGCAGATTCTTCGATGCGATCAGTATGTCTGCGGCCGCTTTGCCCATCAAGCCGCCTGGTGCGCAGCATCGCTTGTCATGACAAGCCGAGCACCACCACCACCAAACGAGCACTCACTACCCTACGCCGATGCGCCGCGCTGCCGTCCGTCGCGTACGGCATACCTTCACATTCACAACCAGGGCTGTGCACGACGAGATCCTACGCCACCGCGTCGCCATCTCCCTCGTCCGCGTCGACCTCGGCCTCGGCGCCCAGGAAGGGGCAAACCGACCTCGAGAAGCGCATCGCCGCCATCCCGCTCGAGCGCTTCCGCAACTTCTGCGTGATTGCGCACATCGACCATGGGAAGTCCACCCTCAGCGACCGGCTCCTCGAGCTGACGGGAACCATCTCCAAGGACGACGAGAACAAGCAGATCCTCGACAAGCTGGACGTCGAGCGCGAGCGGGGCATCACGGTCAAGGCGCAGACATGCACCATGATCTACAAGTACAGGGGCCACGACTACCTGCTGCACCTCGTGGACACCCCGGGCCATGTCGACTTCCGCGCCGAGGTGACACGGTCCTATGCCTCGTGCGGCGGCGCGCTGCTGCTGGTGGACGCGTCCCAGGGCATCCAGGCCCAGACCGTCGCCAACTTCTACACGGCGTTTGCGCAGGAGCTGATCATGGTCCCGGTGGTGAACAAGATTGACCTGCCGACTGCCGACGTCGAGAGGGCGGTATCGCAGCTGAAGGAAACCTTCGAGATAGGCGCCGAGGACCACGAGGGTGGCGCACCAGTCCTGGTGTCCGCCAAGAGCGGCAAGAATGTGGAAGCCATCTTGCCGGCCGTGATCGAGAGGATCCCACACCCACAAGGAGACAGCAGTCGTCCTCTGCGGCTGCTACTGGTGGACTCGTGGTACGACACCTTCAGGGGCGTCAACTTGCTGGTCAGGCTCTTCGACGGCACAATCAAGGCCGGAGACCAAGTTGTCTCGCTGGCAACCGGCAAGAAATACACAGTGGGCGAGGTCGGCATCCACTACCCATACCAAGTGCCACAGACAGTCCTGCGGGCGGGCCAGGTGGGGTACATCCTGTTCAACCCGGGCATGAAGCGCATCCAGGACGCCAAGATCGGGGACACGTTCACGACACTTGGGAACGAGGACAAGGTTGAAATGTATCCAGGCTTCGAGGAGCCCAAACCAATGGTGTTCGTCGGGGCGTTCCCCACGGACCAGTCAGACTACACCAAAATGTCCGAGAGCATCAACCAGCTCGTCCTAAACGACAGGAGCATCACCCTGCAGAAGGACCACTCAGAAGCCCTGGGCGCAGGCTGGCGTCTGGGTTTCCTGGGCAGTCTGCACTGCTCCGTCTTCCAGGACCGCCTGAGACAGGAGTATGGCGCCAGCGTCATCATCACCGAGCCCTCGGTGCCCAGCCGCATAGTCTACGCAGACGGCAAGGAGGTCATTGTCACCAACCCGGCCGAGTTCCCTTCGGACGACGATCACAAGGCAAGAGCGGCCACCTTCTACGAGCCGTTCGTACATGCCATGGTCACGCTGCCAGAGGAGTACCTGGGCCGCGTGATTGAGCTGTGCGAGGGCAGCAGGGGCGAGCAGGTCAGCATCGAGTTCTTCCACGCCACCCAGGTGATACTCAAATACGACCTCCCCGCATCGGCCCTCGTCGATGATCTATTTGGCAAGCTCAAGGGGGCCACAAAGGGCTACGCCACGCTCGACTACGAAGACGCCGGGTGGCGCGAGTCGCGACTACAAAAGCTGCAGCTGCTTGTCAACAAGAAGCCCGTCGACGCCATCTGCCGCGTCGTGCACGCGTCTCAGGTTGACCGCCTGGGCAAGTACTGGACGGCCAGGTTCAAAGAGCACGTCGACAGGCAGATGTTTGAGGTGATCATCCAGGCCGCCGTGGGGAGGAGGATCATTGCGAGGGAGACTCTGAAGCCATTCCGGAAGGATGTGCTGGCGAAGCTGCACGCTAGCGACATTTCCCGCCGCAAGAAGCTGCTCGAGAAGCAAAAGGACGGCCGCAAGAAGCTGAATGCTATCGGCAACGTGACCATTGCGCAGGAAAGCTTTCAGAAATTTTTGACCAAATAGAAATTGAGGGACCCGGCGACAGTCTCAGGCTCGAGACGGCCTTGGTTTCCTCGGGCTTGGCTTCCTCATGTCTACAGCCACGAGCAGTAGTGGTTTGGCAGAACACCAAAGGGAAGTGGAACGTAGACTATGCGGATGGAGATTTATCACAAGAGCATCATTGCGTTTCCGACGCTCTAATGAAAGATACTATTCAAACCCGACCCGAGTCCTCGGGGAATATGATGAAGACATTCTCTCAGATGCCATTCGGATCTCCGGAACCGTCGTGTCAGCTTGCCCTGGCTCGGGCTATATTGCTTGCGGGGCGGTTGACGAGGCTCTAACCCGATGGACTACCTTACAGCCGTGTAAGTTACTCGTGCATAACGCCGTCCAGACTAGAGCGGGGGCGAGGAAACTTGCCAGTCCATGTGAGTGCAAACTCCGCCGTAGGTATGAGATTGTGTACCGTTTGCGTGCTGTTCTGTTCTGCTCTATTATGTCCTGTTCGGCCGCCGCGGGTACTGTCAATTCCATCCAAAACATGCCTACGCGGTGTCCGGCACAATATTCGGCATGAGAGCGGGCACGAAGCTGAACCTTTGCATGTGGGAAGCAAGGACTGACAGAATTCTTAGTCAAGAAGTCAGAACAAAAAAGGTTTGCTGTAGTATCTTGGCTAAGCGGATCTCTTAGATATATCTTCACATGATTGCTCTGTTCCGAGGTAAGTCGAGGAAGAACTGTTTGCCGTTGGCAGGGTTGAGCGGCCCAACTCTCATCCATTGGCAAAAAAAGCCTGCCTCTCATTCGCAGCCTCATCCCATCGCATGAACAGAGATACACTACGTCATTGGACAAAACCCGGACTAGGAGAATCTCGCCTCAGTCAATAGGGTTTGCCTATTTGGCCAGGATGGCATACGGCCACACACCTGCTCGGTCTGTTGATCCGGAGATATCCCTCTGATCGGGGGAAGACTGATCGTGAACACCAAGCACGTGAGGCCGACGACACGACTGCATTGAGTCCCTTGCCAGTAGGAAGCCGAGGATTTAATCTATATAAGCTCAACACCGCTTGGGTAAAGATACTTGGCGGTGGCTATGTGATTGTTCATATAAGACCCGTCGACATCCTCGTAATCGGACTTGTATATGCTTTACGCACTTCACATTAACCGTGACGACGTTTCGAAGCCATTTCCCGTGCATACTGTGACCATTGAAGCCTCGACAGTTTTCCACGTATCCGTCTATCCAGGACTATCAGCACGCAAACACAATGTCACTGAAGCAAGCCTCGATACTTCTTACACTCGCCACCTTCACCCTGGCGTCGCCAGTCATTCAGAAACTGGCAGCAGGGCATGATGAGCACCCTCTCACTTCACGACAAATCGCATCATGTGAGACTCAAACTGCCGCCGCACAGGTTTCGTGCATTGAAGCATGTTCCGGGAGCCCCGGTTGCATAGTCGGCTGGTGAGTATTATCGACGCCTGAATTATATCCCGCCCCACAATAGAGCCAATGCTGATACGTTTGGATATTCTCAGCACTGCAACAGCGGTTGACGGTTATATCAGCTGTGCCGCATGATGGATATTTGGGTGGTGCAGGATTGAGTCTACCACTCCGGGGCGATTTAATTTGGCTGCACCCACGAGTCACCCCCTGTCCCTAGCTATTTCCTCTTGTCAGAGGACGGAAATGAGCACCGAAGGGTTCACGTAACGTACCATGTAACATATCACCTGATGACTAGTTCTTATACTCGTAAATGTCCATTTACATGATCCTCTAGTACTGGCGTACAAGACCATCATCCCAGACGAGCTCCCATTCGTATTAAATATTCAAAGATAGACAGACTTTCATCAATCCGGTACAAAACCTAAAAGTGATACCTCGGGGGCGAATGTTGCCCTGAGTTGTTGAAAACCGTAGATAGTAAGTAGTTCGTGAATCATACCAAACCAAAAGACAGCCCCCTGCTCGCGTTTTTGCAAAGTGCTGCCAGTCTCCGGTTTGTGTGTTGTCAAGTCATCAAAACCTGCTTGCCGTAGACCCTCGAACACGCAGCAATGTCCCAGTTCTCCAGGTCCATCCCGCCCGAGTCCCTGAGCTCCCACACCCGCTTCATGATCCTCATGCTCTCGCCGACGGTGCCGAACTCGAGCAGGGGCCCCATGGACGAGGCCATGTGGGTGAACAGCTGCTCCTGCTCCCGCGTGGCCAGGCAGCCCAGGATGTAGAAGGGCCAGGTCAGGCTCTTGAGCACGGCCGGGCTAGATATGCCGTAGAGCAGCTGCATGGCGACGGCGATGCTGCTGGTGGCGGTGCGCATGGCGGCCGCCCAGCCCGTGACGACCACGGACAGGTAGGCCATGGAGGCGAGGGCCCAGATCCTCGTGGCGGCCACCTGCTCGTCGATGCGCATCTGGTGGGCGGCGTCGGGCCGGTAGTAGGACCGCAGGACCGAGGTGATGTCGAAGGGCCTCTTCTTGAAGCTCTCCCTCTCGAGGCGCGCGAGGCCGCTCTGCAGCCGCTGGTGCAGCCTGCCCCCGTGCTCGGTCAGCTCGTTGAGGCAGAAGGTGCCCCGGGCCTTGTTCTCCTTCTTCCAGGCGTCCAGCACGGCGATGTCGGCCACGACCAGGAGGACCCAGCCCTGGCACCCGAAGAAGCTCTCCATGCGGAGCATCTCGCAGGGCATGTTGGGGGTCTCCTCCTGGATGATGAGGTTGTGGTAGTTGCGCAGGCGGGGCGGGCTCTCGAGGGATGTGGAGGCGATGATGTCGGTGTAGAGCAGGAAGGCGGAGAAGAAGCGGAAGGCGCCCTGGTCGCAGTGCCAGACGACGCGCTCCATCATGCCCTGGTTCCACGAGGGCCGGCTGAGGGCCTGGATGACGGCGGGGATGTCGGGCTTGCCGTCCGGGCCGACGCCGTACTCCTCAAAGACCTCCTGGAAGATGGCCATGGCGGCGGACAGGTGCACGTTCCAGTCCGAGGTGCGGGCCATGGAGTGCTCGAGGATGAGCAGCTGGATGATGCTCTCCATGGTCTTGCCCTTCTGGAAGATGGTGGTCTTGCCGTCCTGCCCGCGCTTGAGGTCCTCCATGTCCTGCTGCATGGCGCGCACGGCCGTGTCGACGTGGGCCACCAGCTTGTTCCAGATCTGCTGCGAGCACACCTGGTGGCGCTCGCCGCCCTTGAGGATGAGGGTGAAGAAGTAGGCGCTGAGGCTCATGCCCGAGTGGAAGAAGGCCGTGTTGCTGCGCAGCATCGCCAGCAGCCAGCTGCGCCCGCCCTCGAGCACCGACGGCTGGTAGAAGGGGAACAGGAAGGGGAAGACGTAGTCGAGGAACGTGATGGTGAAGTCGGTCTCGACGTCGATGGCGATGGACCGGTCGCGCTCGTTGTCGATGCCCAGCAGCTTCCACACCGTGTACTCGTGGGCCGGCGGTAAGGGGGGCGCCACGAAGCCGTCGGTCACGCAGTCCGGGCACACGGGCGGCGACCTCTCGCTCGAGCTGGGCGGGCTGGTGCCGGGCGTCATGCTCATGCTCATGGCCTCGCCGCCCGAGGCGTCACTCCTGCTCTCGTCGCCGCTCGCGTTGTTGAGCGACGAGAAGCTGGGCCGCTGGTGCATGCTCTGCATCTGCGGCTTGTGCGGCGCCGGCCTCTCCTCGGACAGGTCGTCTGGCCTCCTCATGCGGTCCTCGTGCAGCGTCAGCACCTGGACGTACTGCCTCTCCCGCCGTGCCTCTGCGCCCTGGCGCACCTCGGCCTTGATGCGCTTGGCCATCTCGTTCTGCAGGTCGCCGCCGTCCATCCATTCCGGGCGGGCCTCGCTGTAGTGGCATGTGATCTCCAGGGCCGAGCAGGCATGGCAGCGGGGTTTTGTGCGGTCACACTTCTTGCGGCGGACGCGGCACGTCCAGCATGATGGGGGCTGGTGCAGCGGCGGTGCATGTGATGGTTGTTGGGAGTGGTGAGGTTGAGGGAGAGCCGAGTAAGACATGATTATTCCAACTCAGCCCACAGCGGCTCTGCAGCCTTCCGGGACGCCGCGCTAGGTTGGGCGGATGTCTGCGTCTGTCTGCGTCTCTGCGTCTGGCGTCTGACGTCTGACTCCGACTCTGACTTCTGACTAGTAACAGTAAGTAGTAGTAGTGAGTAGTAGGCGATGAACTTTGTCTCTGCTCTCGGGTGAATGTAGTCAGGCTCCACTGGGTCGTCCGCTGGAGAGAGGCGCGCGCTCTTCTTGTCTTTGTCTCTCTCTCACGGCCTCGTGTCTATCGATATGAGTGCGTGTGGGTGCGTGTGTGTGTGTCTGTGGTTGTGCGTGCAACCGCTATGTGTCTCACGTGGGATGGACTTTGTCAGGGAGCTTGTATGTAGGATGGAACTCTTGAGATGCTTTTGCTCCATGGACCACATGTCGTTGTGCCATTGAGGCGTCGTCAAGTCACAGCCAGCCCTGTGGACAGAGCCGATCTGTGGGCCCCCCGGAGCCCCAAGCTTGGCGTGCCGCCTGGCGTTGATCAGGATAATTAAGGTTTTTCATGCCTTGGATTTTCGAAACGCATCTGTGTACCGCACATCAGGCCAGAGCAGCCCAGCACAGGCAATAGCGTCCTCGCGTTTCAGGGGCACACCTGGGAAGGAATAGCCTGCACGACCTAGAGGGGGGGGCTGGCCACTGCTGCGTGCTGGGGCCGTCTTTTCTTTCTCCGTCGGCCGAATAGACCTTCGCTGTAGGACTAGCTGGCTGCTACTCTGTTCTCCGTAGATTTGACTAATAAATAATTGACTTCTGGTCCCATGTCCCAAGCCACTGGTCTAGATCCAGCCGATGCCATGGGCCGTGGGCCGTGGGTTCGTAGCTGGAACATTGTCCCGTCGGAGATTGGCAGCATTGCCCAACGGTCTTTGGGCACACCAAGGCGCATACACATGCCTAACAAGTAACTCCTCCCAGGCAGTCTACACGCAGACGTGGAGTGCAGCTCAGGCAAAGCAGAGGCAGGACGAGGCATAAACACTGATATTCCCATCTCACATGGGCCTGCATGCCCCAAGTGGAGGCATGATATAGCGCCCAACCAGTCAATCCTCACTTGATCACCTGCACATGCACAGAATAGACTATACGGGCAGTACAGGGTCTTCCCCTAATCTTTATCACGCTGCTACAAGCCCCACAGGCGATGTGACTCTATTCTTACCAATCAGAAACCCCTATTTCCTCTCTTTTAAACGTAATCATAATATTAATTACCCCATTAAAGCATTTTTTAATGCTTTTAAGCCCTAGGCACGTTATTATTATTAACCCTTATTTTCCCCTTAAGACCCCCTAAGACCCCCTTAATATGCCTAGGGTTAGGGGCAAGATTATAACACTTAAGCCTTATAATTATAATGTTATAAACACTTTAACTAACCTATACACCCTTTATCACATAATAACAATAATTACATTATATAACATTATAATGCATTATTATTTCATTATTTTATATTAATATTTATATTTATCACCCTTATTTACCCTTATTAATATCTTTTTTTAATAAAAAATAATAAGCATTACATTTTTTTAAGTAATTTATTTAAGGATATTACTAAGCTAATTACATTAATGCCCCTACCTAATCTCATGTCTTAATAACCCTTAGTTTATATATTATAAATAAGCTTTTTTATTAAGGATTCTTATATTAATTTACTTTACTTTTAAAATCCTTAAAAATCTTTCTACCTTTAATTAACTTCCTTCTTCTAATACTTAAAGTTAATAAGCTTAATGTATCCTTAAGCGCCATAAAGCCCTTAATTAGTCCTTATATAAAGCCCTTCCCTTTTATACATCTTAACTTCCCCTTCCCTTATAAATAAGGTCCTTTTCAAATAACCTTATTATTATTAATAATAAGAATACTCTTAAGTAAACAATAACCCAACCCACTCTTTTTACCAATAAAATCTAATAATTCCCTAATTATTACCAATATATTAATAATACTATAAAAGATCAACATAATAACTACCATACCTTATATTATAATGCTGATTAAAAGGTAGTTATAATTACTTAAAAGTTGCAACTAATAATAAGCTAAATATAATATGCTCTTATTATAAGATCACCCCTACAACCCCATAACCATCCCTATATAATACCTTATAATATTATTAACCTTCTCTTTTCCCTAATAAATATGCCTAAAAAGATAAAATGCATTATAACATATAACCACGCCTAAAACTTATACCCCTTATTACTCCCTTATAATGAAAAGGCCCTATAAAATGTTATATTAACTACTAAGTATTACTACATAATTTAATTAGCTTGCTTCCCCCTTTTACTATATATTAAATAAGCTTAACTTACCTTTATCCTTTAATAGTCCTACTTAATGCTTATTAATTAATTTTATTAAATTTAAATTAATAAAATATAAATTAATAACCTTAGTGCTTATTAATAATTTATTATTATAAGCCTTAGCAAGGATGTTTAAGAATTTATTAAAGCTAAGTTTAAGCTTAATAATTAAATGTTTTAAGGTTATTTTATTAATAATAAAAAGGGTTTTTTAGTTATTTAAGAAAAGAGATAAGGAAAAATTAATAATAAATTATATTAATTAAGAATCCTTATAAAGTTAAAGGTCTTTTAAATAAAAAACAATTCCTTTATTATTTAATAAGATAATGCTTTAGTATATAAATTAAAATCAACAAAAATATACTTAAAAGAGCATTTTCCTTACGCCCACATTATTAATTAGTCAGCTTATTTATCAAATCTCAACCTAATTAAGTATATTTAGGCATTTATAAAGAGATGAATTACTAAGTAACCTAAAGAGTAACTTATAAGCAAAAATTTAGTGATAATAATCTCTTTAACTTAATTAACCATCCCCCTTAACATGCTAACTAGCCTTTATTCAAGCATACCAAGGTAACTAATAGCAGTTATTATAATAAATAAGGGTTAAATTAACATGTAACTTTATAATTAAGTAACTTATAAATATAAGCCATTTTCAACGTGTAATTTAGTACTAATATTATCAACGTATACTAACTACCAAGCCCAAGAAATCTACGTAATTCGTTACATTCAACTCAGGGGACCCCTAGGCAACGCACCAAAAGTCACGAAATAACCTTCTTTAGGGGAATACCCTGTACAACGGTAACAAACCCCCTAGGACCACCCCAGCTGCGGGCGATGCACCCGAGTTTGACAGAGAACCATGACAGGATCCATCCCCATCATGCCTTCTTACCCGGTGGGTGTTGCAGTGTAGCAATCCGCCCCAAAGAGGGATGGCCCAGCGCGACGGGTCTCTCACCCCCATGCAGAACTGACTCGAGCCGTTGGAACGAGCGTCCACTGCCACTCACACCCGCCCTGCCGCCCAGGCCGCCTTGCCCGCCTTGCCCGCCAGCCGGACAAATTATAACAGCGGCTTGGCACCGTTGCTCGAAGCACTTGTCTCTGAATGCTGGGCTGGCTCCTCGCCCAACAAGTCCTGTAAGTCTTGGCTGAGATGTGTGCCTGGCCCGAGACTGACGCTTCTATTTTCGTCGTGTCATTTACTATGGTTCAACGGACCCCAAAGTCTGTCCACAATGGGTATGGCGAAGAGCGCTTCACTTATGCCTTGGTAAAACTGCACGTCTTGGGTTTAACTTGAGAACATATTGGACGACGGCGGAAACAAAAGCCAGCTAGCTACTCAACTCACTTGCAGGTGACGAGTCACAGGGCTGGGCGTGGACAGGGGACGAATAAATAGACTATGTACTTGCTGTCCCTCTTGTAAATCTGGTAACAAGGTAATATAAGTGGTGTGAAGATCACACATATAGTATAATTATAGATCCCATCTATTACCTACATGTCATCTACCCGCCCACGTGGGAATGCACCGCGGCTAGATTGACCTCTTTTGGCGAATGTCCACCCCGATACCATACCAGTAATCGCACCTCGCCATCAGCTCGGAGCCCGCCAAGCTCTCCATGCTTGTCACGCCACCCGTGTCAAACAGAATCCGCTGCTGGGTGTTGTCATCCCACGCCTGCCACTCTGCCGTCCCATTCAGCCGGTACGTGTTCGGATCATACGACCTGATAAAACTGGTCCAATATGCCTGCACCACCGTCACCGCCTGCGCGTTCGTCCCGTTGGCATAGTAGCTGAGCGGCGAGTTGTTATTGGTGTTGAGCGGCCCAAAAATAGCATTCAACTCGACCGTGTGCGGCACGCCCTCGCCCGCCGCAATCTGCGCCGGGTCCTCGACGTTCCACCGGTAGTGCCAGCTCTGCGGGACGCCGTAGTCGACATAGGCGGCGGTGACGTACAGCCCGGGGCACATGTAGCGCATCTCCCCGTACGTGTCCGCTGCCTGGCGCCAGTAGCAGCCGACGTTGGGGCACGTGTCGTTCGGGTTGGGATACAGCTCGTTGATGGCGGCGAACTGCTCCAGGGTGACATAGGGGAACTGGTTCTTAATCCACACGTTGCTCTGTGCGAGTGTCGAGGTGTCCTGGGGCGCAAAGGACGTCCCGCCGTTGGTGTCGTCGCCAACTATAATAGGCACCTTGACAAAGTTGCCGTCCGCGAAGGCCGTGTACGTCAACTCCCGGATCAGGTCCCCATCGATGACCGGGTTGTACATGTACCGAGGCGCAGACTCAGCGCCGGGATACGGGATGTTGTAGTTCGCGTCCTGGAGTTCCACGGCAGTCTTGGAGCGCAGGCAGGCCAGGGTCTCGTTGGAGCTGCCGACACACCCCAGCCGCAGCGCAAGGTTGTCGTACTGGTACTGGCTCTCCTCGACCGTCAGCACCGTCGCGAAAGAGACCGATTCCGCGGCGGCAGCGTGGAACAGCCCGTCGTCACGCCCTCCAAATGCGGCCAGGTGCAGGCTGATGCTCGCAGCCCCGGCCGAGTCGCCGCCCAGGACCACATGCCCGGGGTCTCCCCCGAACTGCGCGATGTAGTCCTGCACCCACTCCATGGCCTTGCGCTGGTCGTACAGCCCGTTGTTCAGCTGCAGCTCATCCCCGTTGGTCAGGAACCCGTACGGGCCCACGCGGTAGTTGACGGTGACCACGATGATGTTGTTCCCCGACGCGTTGACCAGGCCCGTGCCGTTGAGGTTCGCATTGGAGTTCTCGTTGAAGCCACCCCCCTGGATGAAGAAGAAGACGGGCAGCTTGGACGCCGTGGTTGCGTTGCTGGGCGCATAGATGTCTAGGAACAGGCAGTCCTCCGACGTGTCGGTTGCATTTGACGGCTTGCCGGTGCCGAGACAAACCTTACCATGCTGGAGCCGAGTAGCAGGTCAGTTCCTTGCGTCCGCGTCCATTGAGGGACCGATAGCTTCACACCACCACCCTTAGGAGGCAGACAGACAGACATACCGTGTTAGCCGGCTGTGGGGTGCTGACCACCGCGGGGTCCTGAGGCCGCACGAAGCGAAGGTCCCCAAGAGGAGGCGCTGCGAAACGGATGCCGAGCCATTCAGTGACTCCCGTGCTCGACTGTGCCGTGCCTATATAAGTCGAATAGTCGAGACTGACCGTCACGTCGACTGCCTGTGCCGGCGAGGGTACGCCGGCAAGGAGGGCGAGCACCACCGCCGAGGCGGACGAGGAACTAGGAAATCTAACCATCGCGGGCCAGAGAGGAGGAGGAGGAGAGACGGATGGCAGCTCGATGCACAAGACCTGACCTGAACCAGCACTCGTGCGCCTCCGGCTCGCAGCTGGCCAAGGAGGCCAGCACTCATTATATACGCGACATGCATGAGGCCATGACGACGACAATGGCCCTCCCCACGTTCTGCACGGTGATAGCTGCACCGAGACAAAATTTCAGGGCCCGTCCGCGGCGTGAACGAGGCAACCGGGCCGACTTTAATTGCTCCCAAGAGCTCGGTCCCACAGCACCTGCTAACCTGCACGTTGGCCTAGCGAGTCAACAGTACCGTGTGCCGGGATGAACTGGTGTTTCCCTCGCAGTGGACAGCCCATGCTGGCCTGTCGGGCGGGGCAGTTCTGTGCTGACCGCGGCCCCGGTTGGGCAGCCTTGCTCAGGCCATGCACATCATGTGGCCCGGTGTGGGGAGAAGTTCCCACCCTCCCATGGGGTCCCCAGATACCTAGATGTGACCTCGGCAGTCGTCCGTTGCACCTAACGACAAGGCCACATGGCGGAATATGGGGGCACGCGGCCGGTTGCTACAGGCCTGTCAATTGGTGCTGCTCTGCCACGTTTTGACGCTCCAACGAGGGCTCAAGATCATGATGTCCATGACCTCCTGGGCACCATCGCACGGTATTCGTAGTGGATGCGGCACTTGGTGCAGGAACCCCTCCCAGGCAGTCCAATACAGGTCATCGGATCCCCCTAGCTATCCGGTATGAACATCAAGAAAGCAAGAAATTGCCGCATGTGGTGCCGACGCTACGGGCGGAGACAGAGCTTGTTGTTGGCGCTTCTTTTTTGGCCTTGGCCAGCCCCATGGGCCGGGACAAAAGTACGGATTACACACACAGTCTGCGAGTACGACCTGCAACTGGACTGAGGTACAATGCTGTACACTGCTGCGGTGACCCCAAATGTGTGCCCACCCGGCCATGTTCGTGCGCCCAAACGGGTCCCAGAGGGTGCTTCCGGTTGGCTGCGGGGTCTCACCGTTCCTGTTGATCACCACAAGCTTATTGCTTGTTCCTCAGGTCTATGTGTCACCGCAGAACATGGTGGCAGCGTGGCCAGCTCCGCGGCCAAGGCTCACTTGCGGGCTTGGCTCTTCTGGGGGTAGTCATGTCTCCTGCGAGGGCCCCACCGTTCGGGGCCTTGCCCCCAATATTTGGTAATGTACAGTAGTCCGGGGACCTCGGAATCGAGTTGTTGGCAATAGCGCGACATCATTTGTCGCTTTTGTATCGGACTCGACCGATCAAGAGACCCAGGGTGCTGGGTGCGTTATAAGTCATTCCACAGTAGAGTGTCCAGCGGTACTGTTCCAGGGCGAATATTCCTTTTGCTAAAAACGAAAAAATCATGTTCGACCGATCCGAGAAACGAGAATTGGGCGATGTTTGCGGGCGTCGCATTTTCTTTCCAACCAAGATGGGCAGGGAACGATAGTTGGATCCTGCTCCCCGGCAACAATACAGTAATTCCTTCCTTTCAACTTATTCTTACCCGGCAGAAACAATACGACTTGGTTCAGCCCAACCTCAGGACGGACATGATTGGTGTCCATTGGACATGGAACGAGCCTCTGCGTAAAGTGCCATTGTTTCGTTCTCCCAGGTGTGACAGAACAGAGGGCACATGCAGGGCACCTGCGCACCATCTGCCCGGCTTTTCCACCCCACACCTCAATGACATTGTAATGCTACCCGACGATCATGCACTGTGGCACTTGATTCGTAGCTGCCTCAGTCGGTTGTTGGAAGCGGATGAGTTCATTTCATAGCAGGCTATTGTGATCAGTCTGTTGTCTGTTATACTTACTTGCCCAGCTTGTACTCTACAAAAGGAGCACACACGAGGTCAGATCATGCAGCAGTAGGACTGTTGTATGTGGCCTTGTACCCGGGGACGAGGACACGCGGGTGAAGAGGGGAATGCTCAGGGGCATATCGGGATATTCAACGACGAGTGTGAGGCGGGGTCAGCAGCGTCAATGCCAGCGAGAGAGAGCCTGGCAGCAACCTCGGCATCGATTAGGCCCTACTAACCGTTATGGGCACGAGTGCCACGCTATAGCTTGAGCCAAGCATGAAACTGTGAGGGCAGGCTGAGCCTCGCCAGATTGCCGATGCGAAACTTCAAACGGGTCACAGAGTTGAGACGATTCCGACCCAGCATTGTCCAAAGACGCAGTGTCTCGATTTGGATGCCCAGTGAGATGGGCCTTGGCAGGGCAGGGCCGTTGAAGGGACGGACGGAGACGTGTCACTTGCATGCATATTTGGGAGGGCCCATTAATCACAATGTCGATCGATCGAATAGATCTGGGAATCCTGTGGGCGAGGGATCGACTCCATGCCACCGGTATCACTCGGACAAATAGCCTAACAGGAGATGGAAAGCAAAAAGGATAACAAGGGAACAGAAGGAGAAGAAAATGAAAATGAATAGAAAAGAAAAGCCATACTTCTACAGCTACCGGTAAAATGCAGGCACGGAGACGATTGGCCGAGACCAGGACACTCCACACATCCAAGACAGAAACCAAGCCGATTCGCAGGGTGGTAGGGTGCCGTGTCACAGTGTCCAAGACGCTGGGATCGCCTTAGCGACATCTGTGCGTGCTGCAGTGTTCCCTGAACTGGCTCAGGCCGTAACCTTAGTGGTTGTGATTCCGACACGCTCAACTCGCATCGAACACAGTAGATACGACTCCGTACATGCATGCATCGATAACTCCCTGCCTCCTCCCTGGCTAGGCCTGCTTTGGGAATTGCTCCACCCGGCAGACGAGGAGTTCCCAAGGGTGTTTGTGAGATCTCCACCGGTCTCTTGTTCCGCCTCCTTGGCATTGACACGGATCGTTTAACATCGACTCGGCCTCTTTGCATGCTGGTTTCCAAACACTCAGTGCTCCTGCAGACCGTGATCGTGAGGGAGACGTCGCACAAGGACTCGCATACTCCCTCGTGCATACCTCAGCGCATTGCCCGGATATTCAATGTCCACATACTGCCGGCCAGAGACGACATAACCTAGTAACCAAATCCATCTTCTCGATCGTCCAATTCGACCAATTCCACCCAGTCCGCTGCATTGGACCGTCGAACACATAAAACCGACAACATTCGACCCAGAAGCAGCCCAGGTGGCGATAGATATTCGAGATGGTGTACTGCGGGAAGCCCTCAATGGGCTGTAGGACGTGTAGGGCCAGGAGAATAAAGGTGCAGTGCAGTTTGCTCCCCGGCTCCCCTCGGCGTGTCTTTCGTCGGTGATGCACTCATTGTCGGTCTGAGACGCACCGGCTGACCTTGATATCGCCCCCCAGTGCGACGAGACCCGGCCCGTGTGTAACCAATGCATCAAATCGCGCCGTCACTGCTCCGGCTACCGCTCCGACTTCGACATCCTCCACCGGGACGAGACACAAGCAACAGCTGCACGAGCAAAAAAGGCAGCGGCCAAGAAGGCGGCCAAGAGGGCTGCCGAGGATGGGGGCATCATCATCACATTCGACCCGGCCCCGGAATCGAATAAGGGGGCCAGCAGCAGCAGCAGCAACAACAACAGCAACAACCCGTCCATGCTCGTCGCCGGTTCCTCGTCACAGTCCTCCTCGCCAACGCCTTCACCCACGACCTCGGCACCGGGCCCTTCATCGACAGCAACGTCCACGGCACATACCTCTCCCCTCGAACTGTCGTTCCCAGTAGCCGCCCCTACCGTGCCTCTCGACCAACGCGCAAGCCACTTCTTCGCGTGGAACTTCATCATGGTCCCCGGCCAGCGGGGCAAGAACGCGGGTCACCTCGACTATCTCCTGCCCCTGCTCAACTCGCAGACCCGGCCCGACAGCGCCTTCCAGCTCGCCTACAGCGCCGTTGCCCTGGCCGCCATGGGCAACCGCTTCAAGGGGGACTCGACCGACCTAGTAGAGCTGTCCTTCATGCAGCACTCACGGGCCCTGGTTGCGATCCACAGGGCCCTCAAGGACCCGGCCGAGAGCAAGCACGACGGCACCCTCGCGACGGTGCTGCTGCTCTCGCTGTTCGAGAAGATCACGGCCGCCAAGGAGGTCGGCCTGCTCGCCTGGCGCACCCACATCGAGGGCGCCATGCACCTGGTGAGGTCCCGCGGCCGCGAGATGGTGCAGAACAAGGACTCGGTCCTGCTGTTCAACGCCGTCCGCCTGCAGATCATCGCCCGCACGCTCTCGTCCGGCACCTCGTCCGTCATGGGCGTCAACTGGTGGCTCCCCGAGTCCGTCGCCGCCGACTCCATCGGCGCCCGCTACCAGCGCTTCGCCCTCGAGGTCAGCGACCTGCGCGCCGAGGTGACCCGCCTGATGGCCACCCTGTCCCGCAACGACCAGGGCCTGGAGCTCATGCTCGAGATGCTGCGCAAGGTGCAGGACCTCGACCTCCAGATGGCCAACTTCCTTCATGGGCTGCCCGCCGAGTACCAGTTCACGCCCCTGTACTGGGAGGACAAGATCCTCGGGGAAGGCGAGGTCCGCCACGCGCCTTTCTATCCCGGGCGCGTCGACGGGTACTCGGACCTGATCGTCGCCAGCATATGGAACGCCACGCGCGCGACCCGCATCATCCTCATGTCGCTGCTCATCCGCGTCGCCGCCTGGATCTGCAGCCCGGCCGACTTCCGCTCCACGCCCGAGTACGCCACCGCCGTGCGGACCTGCAAGGCCAACATCGCCGACATCATCTCGTCGGTGCCCTACATGCTCAGCATGCACCAGAAGGACGTCCAGCGCCCCAGTGCGCCGGGGGCCAGTGGCTTCGCGTGCGGGACCGACGAGCAGAGCAAGATGCTGGGCGGGCTCATGGTGGCCTGGCCGCTGAGCACGGTCAGGACCTGCGACTACACCATGGATGAGCAGCGCGAGTGGGCCATTGGCCGGTTGAACTTCATCGCGAGTGAGCTTGGCATCAAGTACGCCAGCAGTCTGGCTGCTGTAAGTGTCCCCCAACCAATCATTCATCACTCCTGCGACGCTGTACTTACATGCTCATCCAGGCCAAAATCCGCTTCCCATCCATGCTCATCCGTAGGGATGGGCTCATGCCGACCAAGGACCCATTGATGGATATCAAGCAGACACTGTCTACCAAGATTGCCGTGAGATAGACAATACGTACGAATCTCATGTCTGCGGAAGGCTAGCTACCAGACACTTAGCCTCAGGAGCATTGGTGAGGTGTTGCCGCCCACCAAAGCCATCTCCACCATGGCAGGGTCAACCTACCGCTTGTAAACGAGGTCATTGGATGCCGCCATTACTTGGCTATGTCTTGATCTCCTGCAGATGTCTCTCAGGCAAGGGCATCTTGAATTATTTGTTATTCTTTCTAATTTCTGATCCGCGACACGGACGGACGGCGCTTCTTGAAAGGACTGGTTGGCGTTGGGGGGCAGAACATTGAGCCGTGTCGCAGATACCCGGGTTATTAGACTACGGTGGAGTCCAGGCGCCCTTGTCGTGACGATCTCGTGCAGTCACTTCTTTTCTGGTTGATATTCTACTACCTGACGAAAGGAGGGACACCCGAAGCAGCTGTTGCGTCGTGAACAACGTGCTGCTATAAAAGGCCTGACAGAGCCAGCATATGTCATTATTGTCCGAGGCCGCATGCACACAGCAATTTCACGGTTGATAACTTTACAATTGTACAATCATTGTTTGAACAATACCTTCCTCCCTGACTATCTAGATAGGTGGTTTGGATCCATAGTGACCACTTTTCCAATTCAATTGATTTGTACAAGAAAACCATGATGCCGTGTCGTCGAACAGGCCTTTAAGGTATTCCCGCGATGGGACCTCGGAATTGGTGAGAATACCGGCGTTATTGAGAATCGAAAAGGGCACCTTGATTTAAGAGAAAGACATCTACCGACTTTTAGGACGTGAAAGCCATACTTATCTGCAGAAGAGATCTATGCGTATTCTGGAATGTCCACAAAGCCAACATTTTTGCGGGCAGGCGTGCCTCGCTCCTTGTTCAGTACGCGCTGCTGTGGGAAGAGGCGACCGCCTATCTCGAGGCGATTAACTACCTTATACAGTATATGGTCCGGTATTCTCCACTCAACAGACCTTAGTTTCGATGCTTTGTAGACCTGCCACGCTTCCGACAGCGTAGAACTGTGTCGTCAGGTGACGAACCCCGGGGAGGTGGATCAGGTAGATGTTCTGACAATGTGGGTGTACCAACAAAGGTATATCATATGATGACAGCACAAGGGTGGTACACCCGGGCAGGCAGGACTCGTGTAGCCTGGCAGAGATGCATTGCAGTCCAACCAGTTCCATCAGCACGGCACTCCGAAACGGGTATTGGCGTGACACATTTCTGAAAGCTGGTCCCAGTGCGCTCAAAGATTTTGACTTCGTTGCTCGTAATCAGCATGGTAGTTTCGACATGAGGAAACGGAGGGTGGCAGAAGAAAAGCCGCAGCGTGCACGTATCTGGGCACCCAGGTATCAAGACCGGGGGCTGTTCCTCAGCGAGGACGACACATGGGCCTTCAAGATTCACCGGCTCCTCAATTTAAACATCATTGAAGGAGCAACCTTTACACACCTACAGATCCTGACTCAACTGATGCCCGGGGGCCCCAGACAAGGTGAGCCACATGGGCAGCCCTCTGGTCTCTCACGCGAACATGTCGTGACGGCGTTCTCAAATCTGAGCCCAGCGGCTGTGCGCACAAGAGGCCGTATATCCGTGATGCTAGCATTAACGTGTGTGTCGCTCAAGACGAGCTACTTTTGGAGTTTCCCATTCCCTAGGAAACACGGGGGCCCGTACAGTCAGTTGTGCTCTGTTGGTATAGCCTAAAATGTTGATATTATTTCCATACATAGCCTTTACTTGTTTTTTTTAAACGGAATAGAACAGTGAAAATTTAATACACTGCGGCATAGAAACACACCACTGCAGTCTTGTTCTCAGACCAGGGGGTGGCCATGAGTAAAGCGAGCAAGCGAATACGGAAAGTTAACGCCGTCGGTCATGTATCTTTGATATCGGGCCTTTGTAGCCAGCTGAAACTGAGGCGATTTCTGAGCCTGATATCTTGGCATCTATTTGCATACAGCCTACATACTACACTGTAGCAGTACTTCTCCATAATCATCTGCCGAAGCGGCACATCCAGATTGCCACCACAAGATCCACTGCTTAGATGGCCTGATGGATCATTCGTCATCGAAGCCCAAGAACTTGTTGACTCGGGCTGTGACGAGTCATGTCTGGCTTGACTCTGGCAGGGGCATGTGTGGTTCAGAGTTCCCGTGCGGCCTCCCCTGACGAGATAATGACTTCTCCAAACAGGGACGAGAGACGAGACGACTATGAATTCTTGTCCATGGGGAGGGAAGGCCCGTGATCTGTTACGGGATCTCCAGACGAGGAGAATATCAAGCTCTGCATGCGGGTGATCCGACCATACATGAAATGTCCGGTCTGAGCACGGATACAAAGTAGAAGGGATCATCGTATGGGTGGAGCCACAGACTGCCCAGGCAGAGGACGTCGAACGACCTGCGCTGCCTAGTCAGATGTACTGAGGCACTGTCTCACTAGGAGCTGTATTGTAGACTCTCAGAATCAAAATGTTCAATCATGAGCCGAAGAGGACCAGTATTGTAGTCATCATACCAAAGCGTTCAATTTTCATCATTGTCTATGCGATGCGATGCCGGCATGCTCATGTGCACTACCGCAGGATATCATTACCAAGCACAAGCTCCTCCAAGTCGCTCTTCTCCTCCCACTCTTCCCGACGGTGTCGTTGAATGACAAAATGACTCGTGACGGGCACGCTGTCGCCATACTCGCCACTGGTCTCAGCTGAGGCTCCGGCTCCCTCAGGGCTTCGCCGCTGGTGGACGGCCCCAGGGAGCTCAATCCCGTTCGCCGTCACGTACGCATTGCCCGCCATCCTGCTCTGATTACCCGTGTACCTGATCACCCCGTCGTGATCGACTGTCTGGGTCAGCTCCGCATAGCCGCTCGCCCCTCCTATCCCTCCGCTGCCCTTTCCCAGTGCGTTGGCATTGTTGTCGTTTCCACCCTCGAACAAGCCCCCGGTCGGCACTCCGATGCGTGCGTTCCTGTGAGCCCTGGTCATCTCGACGAGCGAGTTCAGAATGCTGAATTCCAGCTTGAGCTTGACGCTGTAGACCATGCCCTTGTACGCCGTCTGTATCACATACAATCCTGCGTATTCCAGGGCCAGTATCGTGATATCCAGGACAACGACCATGACGTTGATCTTGATAAGGTGCCCAAGAAAACGTCTTGCGGAGGCGGAGCCTTTCGCGGAGGATGATGACCGTGATTTGTCTCTGAGAAGCCTCGTGGTGGCGACAATATATATGGTGGATATGGCGAGTTCTTGGAGGAAGAAGATGGTGACATGGATGCGCTCCATAATGGCGTAAGGTTCCAGCCATCGATCCGGATGCGGCGAGTTTGATCCATAGAGCACAACCGAGGTAGGAACGTGCCCGATGATGGCGTTAATGACTATGCAGATAAGTGTCGTCCTCAGGATCCTCTTGTCCCGCACCAGCAGGTGCATCCTGCTGAAGAGCACCATGGACTGGCCCGTCACCATACATATCCAGCCGACGACGATGAAGGTGCCGTAGACGAATCCATTTCGGATAAAGCTGAGGTCCTTTGTGAGGAAGCCGACCGAGTAGACGGCGATCCCCCACGTCGCTACCACGAAGCTCCAGAAATAGAGGCCAGTCCGCCGCGGGAAAGAGCTGTAGATGATGACATTCAGCTCGATAACATTGTAGAAGGCCACAGTGAGGAAGCATTCGACTATGGTGACGGCTGGGCCCGGATCGAGTCCGCCTTTGCTGATCCCAAGGTCTGAAAGGGCCATCCGAGCGTGGTGTTTGGCCCCCCAAGAGGACGAGGTTCTGATTTGGGTCCTGAGGCCGGGGCCCGGAGAGTGTCGACAGTGGAAGCCCTCTTCTTCTTCTCGATGACGACAAAATCAAGTCCGAGCTGTCATGGTGGTGATGCTGCGGCGGCGGCGGCAAGTACCTCTCTCATGTAGGTCTTGTTTGTGCGGCCAGACAAATAGAAACAGTCGAGTGTTTGGTCAGCGGAAAGTCGGGTCTGCCGCAGAACTTACACAGATGCGCAGAGCACGCCCTTGTCACTCTGGACTGCTTTACCGCTGCAGGCTGACAGCATGTTCGGCCTTTCCTCAGCCCAAAACAGTCAATCAGATCCGACGAAGGGATCGCTGTGGCACTTTTAGGCGCATCGGATACCACGAGCATGACTCGCCTGTCGGGCATTTACCGACATGCACCAAGTCTCGTCGACGATGCCGGCCCAATGCAGTTGTGCTGGGCATGTGGTATTGGCATGGAATTCGTCGAAACCTTCCTTGGATTGTGCCGCAAAGGCTTTTTCTGTAGGGGCTCCACCCGCCGAGCAAAGTGTCGAATCGCCGACAGCAGTCGCGGGAGGATCGTCGCGGGCCCGGAGAGGACCAGAAGGGGTCATCCTAACCTCGAGCTACTACCTTGCATACAAGGCCTGCCCTGACGTCCTTGATAGGCTATCAAGGCCTCGATCGTCCGCTGGGCCCTGAGATCGTGCTTGAGTCGGGTATGTCACCTTCGCTGTGCCTAGATGAGTCGAGGGTACTTGCACCCGCGCGAGCTTTCGTCTAATCAATCCACACGTGGAGGCAGTCATGAGAAACTCTGCCCCGTCCGTAACCCCGACCCCAAAGGAGAGGAGAAAAAAAACACATCAATCACGGACAGTTGAGTAATTATATCTGATTCGCTTGATAGTCTTGAACACGCACGATATGATACGCTCTCTTCACCGACTTCTTGTCTCCTGAGGCCGGATCAATGCATGACCACCACCACGGTTGTATGAAACTATATGGCCGAAAAGCTACCGACGTGCCAAGTGTAAGCAGCCACGCAGGCTGGCAGGCCTGACAACCAACTATCAACCAGGTTCAAAGTAGTATCTACCGGTTGACGTGTAGTCGGATAGGATAGATGGCGTCATTTGACATCGCCCACACCGAGAACTCATCCACACATATCGGCTATAGTCTGGTAATGAATGCGGAGATTCGCACTGGTTAAAACGGAGGGCGCACTGGGCACGGACCACAATGAAGCAATTCTAGCCCTAACGCACCAACAACGCCCTGCCACCAAATTAATATGATGCAGCGTTATATTTCCCTTAACAGTGGAATGAAATACTTTAGCCGTTAATTTGTCATAAGTATTGCTTTTTTTATACTCTTTAAGGGCGCAAATCACTTAATTACACTTAATTACATAGTATTTTAATGCCTATTTAATTTATATAAATTATGATCTTGTCTTAAATGCCCTCCTTATTATCACCATTACTAATAACATCCTTAGCAATTAAAACTATCTGTGCTAATTAATTAATGCTTCTTGTAGCCCCTATATGCTGCTTTTTAGCTCTTACCTTTATAATTAAGGTTGTAAATGCTGATGAAGTTTAACTAAAAGATTTCATAATGCTTAAGGGTATCTTTCGCTTTAAAGGTTATTAAGTTGCCTGCTTTGTAAGCCTTGCCATTAACTGCTAATCCCAACAAATAGCATTTTGCTAAGCATTACTATTAAGAGTATCCTCTTTATTTAGTAACTCAAGGATTAAATCACTTTACTCAAAAGCCAAGTTAACTTTCTACATAAAAGCCATTATTACTCTTATTTTATCACCTGCTTTATTGCTTAAACTTATAGTATTTAATGTCATCTTTTTACTCATTATAATCTTTTTATAACCCTTAAAAAAGCCCTTTTCACTAATAATAAATATAAAGATTTCGCAAGGTTTATCCTTTATAATAATAACCTTCTTTAATAAGTATATAATAAGGAGAGGGTTATTAAAGAAGAGGTTATAATTAAAGTAATAATCTTTATAAATATTAATCTTCTTAAAAGGATAACTTACTTCTTCTTTATTTACTATATAATTAGCGTAAATAATGCTATATTAAGTATAAAGAAGGCAGTAGTAATTAATAGTTATACAATGCCCTTAATAGGCTTTTCCTTAAAGCATTTAATATGCATAATAATAAGCCATATTAAGAAGCTTAAGGGCATGCCTTGAGATTTATAAAGGAAGCTTTCCTAGCTACTTTTAGCCATTAAACTTTATAAGGGTTAATATCTTTTAATGTGCTTCTTCTTAATGAAAGTTACAAGCCCTTTTCTTAATGGCATTACTAATAACCTTCATTAAATAAAGAAGATTCCTCATATCATAGCCTAATTAAACCTTAAGCTTATGATATATATGCTCTATAAAGGAAATCATATACAAGCTAAAGTTAAATGTTTTGTAAATAATATGCACAACCTATTTAATAATAATGCCATCTTTCTCAATAATGTATTATATCTTAAGATAATTAAAAATCACCATTTAATTTAAAAAGGTCTCTTAAAGCCATCACCACATTATATCAAAGGTCTCACGATTTATAAAGTACTTTATAATTTTAAAAAGCTTAAAAAGGATCATTTAAATATAAGGGATATTATTAAGAACCCTTATAAGCATCACCATTATGTTTTTTATTAATGCATTAAAGGT
>JADAZR010000130.1:0-72794 GCA_014872995.1 Diaporthe citrichinensis | reverse complement strand
GGGGGGGGGGGGGGGGGGGGGGGGGCATGTACCGGTATTGGTTGATCGCCTCCCCCGTCAACAGGCCGTGCTTCGTCTTCAAGTGGTAGACCAAACTCTTCTGCGCACTGAACTCCTTGGTCTCCGGGCAGTCGGGGAAGAGACACTTTGAGGGCCAACGACCGCTGTGCACGTTCATCTGGTGTTCCTGGTAGGCGTGATCCGTGGCATATATCTTTTCGGGGTCGCACTCAGGCTCTGGGCATGGCTTAGGAGTCCAGCCATGCGAACGCGCGACGTCCTTTTTGAGGGCACGGGTTCCACTGGTGGTCTTGTAGGCGCAGCCGGGGTGGTCGCACTTCAGCACCTCCGCCTCGGGATCCTCACGTTTTGACTCGACAAGTTCGGCGCTGCAGGACCGCTCATGCTGCTCGAGCAGACTTAGCTTGATGGAAGTGTAGTCGCAGCCCTCGGTGCGTCGACAGTGCAACATAAAAGGGGTGGGCTCATCACGGGAATTGCCCCTCACGGAGTGGTGGCCGATGGACTCCTCGAACGGCGCCTCCCCGTTGAAGTACCTCTTCCACGTGCTTGCGAACTGGGTGTTGCGCACGACATTGTAACCGGCGTAGCCGTCTATCCACTGAACGGGGTTGGACGCCGTCCGAATGGAAGTGGTGGTGTCTGCCGGGCCCGCACTGTGGTTGTCCACGACCTCCTGACCGAGCAGCACGCGTGCGGCCTCCTCCATTCTGTCCTCGATGGCAGCATCCGAGGCGATGTCATGGAGGCCTTCCTCGGGATCGAGCACATCTCCCACCTCCTCTGCCTCTGTCTGGTGCAAAACCAGACCGGGTCAACAAGAATACGCGGACTTGGAACCGCTCCATTAAATACCTCGCGTGTTTGGCGAGCCCTTTGATTCCCGGAGCGTTAACGTCGCAGCTCCTGGACCGGTAGTAATATCCAGCCTGCTTGGCTCCAGGAGGTCGAGAGTTCTGGACCTCTGATACGCGTACCTGCCACTCTCCATGAGGCCTATGACGAGCCATGAATCCCTGATTTGGACTGCTTGAACAGCTATCTCTTTAACAAGACAACGGATATTTGCACAGAAAGAAATTGATGGTACACAGATACATTACACCCCTAGTGCACTCACATCTCTAACACCCACGCCCAACACACCCACAACCCACAACCCACAACCCACAACCCACAACCCACAACCCACAACCCACACACCCATAATTAACACACCCATAATCAGCATACCCATAATCAACACACCTATACTTAATTAATATGCCTAAGCTTAATTAATTAAATATAGGTATGGGTTCAAAAATTGGGTATGGATATTATGCTTTAATTAGCTGGGGGAATATTATTGAAGAGGTATCTGTGTACCATCCGTTTCCTTCTGTGCGAATATCCGTTTTCTTTAACAAAACTCATATCGTCCCATTTGCTGGATGACAGCGTTGTTTCTATTACGTATTCCAAGCCTTCCACTTACAATGACTTTTTCGTAAGTGCACCAATGCGAACCAGTGTCGAGTAATTATTGGAATACGTGAGGCAAATTCCCTCCGTTTTAGAGCTCATCTACAGGATATCTTTCCTCCTTCTTCTTCATACTTGGCACAAGAACGTACAAAACGCTGCCAACAAGGACGTCAGAGCTGAACGGAACCTGGATCACCGTCGCATTGTCAGCTCGTAGGCGCCCATAGGGGAGACTTCCCAGCTATCCTTCTTTGGGTTCAGAGGTTCAAGTCACTTGACCACGATCTCGCCCGAGTTATTCACGGATGTGAGGCATTTCTCTCGGGTGGGATCAGGTAATATTCATTGCCGAGGTTACGGACGAGTGGCTCGTGACGCATGCAACGTGATAGTTGCCTAAGAGATTCAATTTGCAAGAGCTGATTTAGACGTGATGGCCTCATGACTTCCGGACTTTCCATCTAAATTGAAGCTCTCCATCGGCACGCGAGGCTCCGGCTACTGGACGCTGCACAACTAGCTACAAAGGTTCTAGACGCGATCGTTTCTCGGGCGAGAAAGGCGATGTGCAATACCGGCTCGTCATCTCTTGCGAAGCTTGATTACGTGCCCCGTGTTGATTCATCATATCGGTGTATCGTATAATATGATGATTTCAAGTCGCCGTGTGCCACAGCGCAACCCCCGTGTATCGCAAGCATTGCCTCCGCCGCCAAGCGTGACTTGTCCTTTGGGCGAGGCCGTGGAGGAGTTAATGGGGGAGAGTTTTTTATATTGTCACACACCATGAAGTCCTTTTGCTTGAAGACAACTGTAACCTACGAGTGGTCGATGGTGAGTGCCACGCATTGAGCGGCTACCGCCAAGGTCTCCCGCCGGCCTTTCACAGCAGCATGCTGCAATATGTGTGGTAGAAGTATGATAAATAGCCTCGAAGAAATTTGATGTTGAGATCACTTCCGACGTGGTAAGGTTCAGCTTAAATCATAATTGTAGGACGCTTGCCCAGGCGGACAGGTGAAATAAGGTCCCGTCACTCAGAAATCCGAGACACAAATTGCAGCTCCCAAAGCCTTGTTGAATTATTCCACGCTTCTTACGCCTTGTAGCCTTACCTTCGCGCTTCATCTTGACTCCAAGATTGATGCTCAAGGATACGGCGAAAGAGCCGGCCCAAAAATAGAAGCCATCAACCAACAAACCTGGCCATCACCGTGGTCGTGGTCCTCGCGTGCGGCGCAGCGTACTGAGGCTAGCCGCACTTGCTGAATGAATGTTACACCTGGGCCATCATGGAACGGTCATTCAAGTGAATGGATTGCAGCTGTAACAGCTGTGCCTCTGCCCGGCCGCAAAGTGGCCAACAGCTCGAGAGTGCCAGTACTTTCTTCGTGACTTGTTATCAAAGTCACCATGTTTCTCCAAGAGTGGACGCATAGAACGTCTCGCTAAAGTAGGTTCAGAGTCTATTGAATACTAAAAAATTGCTTCAGGTACATCTATCAACTGGCCACATTCTATCGCGGTCCCAAACGCAGCGTTTGAAACTATGGCAGTCACCAAAACCACTCTTCTCGAGCGCGCGAGACACATCGCGGACAGGTTCGACCTGAAGGACGAGGACATCAGGAGGTGCGCTACCGAATTTATCAGGGAGCTGAGTGAGTTGATCGCAAAACGTGTCTGTCCTGGGGCACTGAGGCTAAATCACACTCGACAGGACTTGGTTTGCAGCAGAAGACCCCGTCCATGTGCCAGATCCCGACCTATGTTACTCAAATCGCAAGTGGCAGCGAGAAGGTAGGTGTGAACTTTCAACTTCATGAAAAGCTGCCGTTCACTCATTATATGCCCTAGGGTCTGTCCCTCGGCGTCGATCTGGGTGGCACCAACCTGAGAGTATGCTCTGTCCAACTCCATGGAGACACGACCACTACCGTCCAGCAGTCGCAGATCCCTGTGCCCGCGGAGCTCATGGTTGCCGAGACAGCCCAAGAGCTGTTCTTCTTTATCGCCAAGCGGGTAGAGGACTTTCTCAAGATTCACCACCAGCCTGCTCTCGAGCGCGCTGAGAAAGATCCTGCTCATGCATGCTTCTCCCTGGGCTTTACCTTCTCATTCCCGGCCGACCAGACCGCAATCAACGCTGGGGTCTTGCTGAGATGGACAAAGGGGTTCGATATCCCTGGTGCCGTCAACCAGGATGTATGTGTCTTGCTTCAAACAGAGATAGACCGCCTGGGGCTATCGGTCAAGGTGACGGCCCTGGTGAACGACGCAATGGGAACAATCATGTCCCGGGCCTACTCGCTGCCCTTGTCTCACGAACGCCCTGCAATTGGTGCGATATTTGGAACTGGAACCAATGGAGTGTACATGGAGCACTTAGACGCAGTCTCTAAGCACTTCGACGGTGATTTTGATCCTTTGAGCGGCAATATGTTCATGAGCACGGAGTGGGGCTCCTTTGACAACAAGCTCTCCGTCCTGCCGGTTACTCCGTATGATATCGAGCTTGACAAGAACAGTGTCAACCCAGGTAACCAGATGTTTGAGAAGCGGACATCCGGCATGTTCCTTGGAGAGCTGCTTCGCCTGGTTGTTGTGGAGCTGTACCAATACGGGTCGCCACAGCTTTTCCGAAATACACTTACTGGGGATCTGCAACAAGCTCAATACGGCGGAGATAAACTTATGCGAAGTTGGTCAGTGGACTCCTCGATCTTGTCTGTGGCACAATCAGATACCACGGTCAGTCTTCTTTCCTTGCGCAAAAAGATAAGTGAAACATTTGAGATCCCAGAGAAAAGGATTACGGTGGAAGATGCACAAGCCGTCAAGACAATCGCCTTCGCAATAGGCAAACGAGCTGCCAGGCTGGCTGGTATGGCAGTCGGATCAGTGATACTCCAAGGTCAGCTGCTAGGAGGCGAGGACGTAGCTTTGGAGGGGGCCAAGATGGTTGACGTTGCAGTGGACGGCAGCGTTGTGGAACACTACCCAGGCTTCGAGGCATACATGAGAGATTCATTGCGAGCCATGGCTGGGATCGGCAAGGAGGGGGAGGCTCGTATCATCATCGGCCACACAAAGAACGGGTCGAGCGTGGGGGCCGCGATCATTGCTCTCCTTGCTGCCCGGCAGGTCGCCCCCAACATTCATCGATTGTAGAGCGATGCACTGTTGATGAGACTTCGGCTTGATCTATACAATTATTCCTATTCCCAACCATTTTTCCATGCACCCGTCTGCCCCCAGACAATCCTTATGAAAGAGGTTCGTTGTACAAAAGATGGGAACAGATGGCACCACTCAGAGAACTGATGACAAAGGCTCAACTGCACCCCCAACTCTCCCAGCCGCATTGAACAGCCAATTAGCCTAGTGGACCACTGTCACAGCATGAGGCTATACTCAATAAAGCTCACAGCTGAATGCGCAGCCTGCAGAATGTCTCGGTGTCATTGCAGATATATAAAGATCGACTGTGAATCGGCTGCAACTGAGAATTTGGGAACTTCCCTCCATCCTCATTTTAGGCTCATGCATACCGGAAGACACTATGGACGAGAGCAGGCTTCTACACCCCGATGAGCCTCAATCCCTCGATGCTCTCCCGTCCCGGATTTCCGCCGAAGATATAGAGCTTCCCAGCCACTCACATGACGGGTCTGTCTCGCCTTTATCATCACTGGCTTGTGCTACATACTACAACAGGAATTCTGGAGAACAGGAG
This sequence comes from Diaporthe citrichinensis, assembly GCA_014872995.1. NCBI lineage: Eukaryota > Fungi > Ascomycota > Sordariomycetes > Diaporthales > Diaporthaceae > Diaporthe > Diaporthe citrichinensis. The sequence continues at coordinate 67,570 of JADAZR010000130.1, read as the reverse complement.
GAGGCTGCCCCGGCCTATACACCCATCGGCCGCCAACCGCAACGAAATATGGGCCTGCGCCACCAGGATGATGAACCACCCTTTCAGAGCGAAAACTGCATCCATCGACTATGGCTGTGGGAGATATTGAGCGTCGCAGTCGCTGCACTCGCTCTCATGGCCATTGTGATCACACTGGTCCTTCATAGGGACCGTCCTCTACCTAAGTGGCCGTCGGCAATTACAATAAACGCCCTCATCGCCGTATTCACGGCTGTGTTTAAGACGTGTGTAATGATGCCGATCGCTGAAGGCATTGCACAGTTGAAGTGGCTATGGTACCAGAAGTCACGGCCGCTCAGACATATGGAGCAGTGGGATTTGGCTAGCCGAGGTAGGTTATCGTGACTTCTCTTTTATTGCCCACGAACCCTCTACAATCATTCCTGTTTCAGAGAAAGGGCCACTCACATGCGTATATTCAGGCCCATGGGGCTCTATGCTCCTGATCTTTCTGCTGAAAAGCCAGAACCTTGCAGTCATCGGTGCTATCCTCACAATAGTGGCAATGGCAGTTGACCCTTTCACTCAACAGGTAGTCCAATTCTACAGCTGCCCAACGGTGGTCGACGGCGAACATGCGACGGTGCCTTTTTCCAATGATTACAACGCTAACTTCTGGGGACCTCAATCGGACCCGAAAATGCAGTCGGCCACATATATCGGACTGATTGACCCATCTGCAAACGTTTCTACAGCTCTTAAGTTCGAATGTCGGACGGGCAACTGCACCTTCCCTTCGACCGAAGACGGGGCTACTTTTCTATCTCTCGCACTGGAAAGTCGCTGTATCGATATTGGACGTAATATTACTTTCTCCGAGAGCGCAATGGATACCACCGATTTTAATTTTGTCCAAGAGAACCTGGCGGTCAATGCCACGCTGCCAGGTTATTTGTTACAGTTGAATAACTATTCAGCCGATGTGATGCAGTCAGGGTCCCGTGCCCCCACTCGCTCGCCCTCACACTTTTTGCGACAGGTTGCATACCTTATGATGTCCAGCCGTTGGGGATATCGAGGCGAGCCGCAGGACACATACGCATTCGAATGCGAGTTCTATCCCGCAGTAAATACCTACAGCTCCAATATCACGAACGGGGTATTACTCGAGCAAGTCTTGGACAGTCAACGCATGGACGTCTGGCTGATGGGGGATGTTGCTTCCGCCCTGTTTATCGTCAACAGAACCATTAGGGAAGGCAAATGGCACGAATGTACCGGAAACCTCAGCCAATCCGGCTTCTCCGACAACAACAACACGTGGTGGCCTCAGGACTGCGTATACTCGCTTTCCTGGGGCATCGCGACAAGTCTGTCCGAAGCTATCTCCAGTCTTCTGGGTACCGGAACCCTGTCCTACGACTGGGGAATCGAACGAGCGAAGGGGGACCCCTGGTCTGTCAACCTCTGGAACAACGGTGCCCCCACGCTGGAAACGGTTCAGGCCATCATGGATGGAATGACGCGCTCAGTCACTGCACGCTTACGGCAGGGCGATGGGATTAGCGTCAATATGGGGCCGGCGAATGGGACTGTCTGGGAGATGCAAACCTGTGTGGGCGTGAACTGGGAGTGGCTTGCCCTCCCGGCTGGGCTGCTGCTCCTTACAATTGTGTTCCTAGCCCTTACCATCATCAGGACAAGTTCAAAGCGGGCTCAGGTTTGGAAGAGCTCCACATTCGCAGTGCTATTTAGTGGCCTTGATACAGAGTTAAGAAAATCTGATGGGCCAGTGGTAAGCCTAAAGGAAATGAAGGCTGCTGCTGATAGAGTGACGGTGCATCTTGAGGACACCAAGGAGAGTTTCCGTCTGGTCGGCCAAGATTAACGTACAGTTACATACATATCCTTTCCAGCAGATACATCTGATTCTGATGTGATTGTATCAATGATAATGATGATACAGATTCAAACTGAAACTGATATATTATACTGGGCCAATTATGTTGTTGTAGAAAGTACAAAGAACATTAAAGTCGACACAAATTCTTGCCGTCATGTCCGAGATTTTCCATACTAGGTAACTAGTAAGTAATGTGACGCAACATTTGGTTACAGACCTTACTTAGTATTGATATCAGTTATTGGCAGTCAAATGTCTCCTCGAGGTCACATTGTATCTGGAATATACCCATCTCAGACACTTCTTTAAGCGTTTATTACTGTATGAAGGGACTGGATGCATATTGCTTAAGAAGCATGTGTATACAGATTAAAAACGAGACCACCCACTCAGACACTTCTGTCGCAAATATTTGACAGAAACAAGAACCTTTCGGTGCAAGATCACTCAATCCTCTCACTTATCACCACAACAGTCTACTTTTACGAAACAGCTGATCACAATCAGTTTCACAGAACCCATGACATATGGCAATGAACGTTCACGCAGAGGTCAGAGGGTAGTAGTATTGCTCTAAGCTCAGCAGCAAGTCGCCATGAACTCTGCTACGAGCTACACAACTATTCCCCTAAAGCCCAACCCCGATTTCTCAGGCTCTCCCCTTCGCTTCGGAATTTGACCCACTGGTCGTGAGAAGACATCCAGACCGCTCGCGCCAACTGAACATCACCTCCCTTTTCCAATCCGATCCCAGGGGCCGTCCCTTAACGACGCGGAGGCTGCGGGGGCTGTGGCGGCTGCGGGTTGGCAGGTCTACCTCCCCGGATCACGATTTCCGTCGGCCCCGGCCCTGGGCCCAGGCGAGGAGTGGGATTCGGCATGGACCTGCCACATCCGCAAGGCCTCTTCTCGCAGATGCGACAATCGCTCTGGGGGTCGTTACCCAGAGCAGGCGGGGCGGGCATTGTGTGGTTGCTGGTAGTGGTTTATGGGTACTGTTGTAGATGGAGGGGGCTGTGGTGTGGTTGGTAATTGTTGTTTCAGAGTTCTGATTTCCCTTTGTGTTGTTGGGTCTTTGATGAAACTTTGCAGCTTTCTCTTGGTAGTGAAGCCTCTTAGTGTTGGAAAATGAAATGAGCTGCCTGTGAAAACCGTGGGTTGTGGAAATAATAGTCGGGCTCCTGGGCTTAGGTTTAAGGGGAATTTATAGTTTTTGAAAAGGCCAGAGGTATTTCTGTCTCACTGAGTTGTTAGCAGTGATGAGTGAACGTGGTATTCATGTGTTTGGCTGAGTAGCACGGTCGACGCTACAATGGCGAACATGCTGTTGGCCTTGTGTTGGCGTGTCTATTTGACGTGATGAAGATCAAGAGAGCAGTGTGACAAAGTTATCTTGCAGACTCGTCTTTGGTCCACCTAGAAACAAGGCCATGAGTGACAAAGACAACAGATTTGCTGATCAGAGGACTTCACGGGCTCTGGGCAGTCATTGTACTGAGCTGATTCACCCAGACATCATCCTTCCAGCTCTATCTTTTTGACACTTGCAAAAGATTTTCTCTTGAACACAGAGCCCCTGCCAGCGATTCCGGTTGATAGTGTAAGGATGGACGGAGCTGGAGTGATGAAGCAGTGATATTGAAAAAGGACGTGTAGATGTGAAATGGACATGGACTTCTGACCACAGTTGGTCAGAACAACGTCCGTTCCGCCAAAGGTTATATAGTCAATGCTCTCTTCCCTCTCCTGAAAGTCCGCTACGCGTAGACCATACACACGACTTGCTCTGGTGAGAAAATGGTCAACCAGACTGGAGCAAGTAATATCACACTGAACAATGTAATTTCCCATAAAAATGATTTAAAATCAAATTTAAATATTAAATAAAGAACTCCTTCCCAATATAAAGATCCCTAACATTTGTCTTGGCTATAAATAAGCATTTATAATGCATGATAATGTTTATAAATGAACATCTTGTAAAGAAGATGATATACTTATCAAGCTACTAATGTTAAATCGTGGCTTTCTTTAATAATTGGTGTTCATTTAAGCTTGGTGATGAAGTGATTGAGCAGAGTGGACTATAGGTATACCGGATTCTGAGAATCTCAAGCGCAACTCATTAGACATTACCTCTGCACCAAAACAGCGAAAGTTGTTCATGGAAGACATGGCCTGGGAGCACACTCCTGTGATTCTATTTTGTGTGCATATGTATCTTGACTTCAACGGCAAGGGACTATATCCCACTTTAAAATTAATAGAATCAAAGACAATTATTATAAATAATAGCTACCTATTTCCTGATCCAAATCGTTATTTAAGACTATAAACCCCAATACCCTCCCTCATATCAAGTCTTCCACCATCACTTTGCCAGACAAGTACTAAACAATAACCCCAGGGTTTGCTCCAGCTTCATCATACAGCTCTGCCAGGGTCCGGAATTTCATACCCTTGAAAAACTTCTCTCGGTGCTGCTCCACCTTACCCTCAGCAAAGGCCAATGCCTCGCTATGGCCCATTATCTCATACATAGCCACACCAACCTTCTCTCTGCTTTCGTTGGCGATGAGCTGTTTGATGCTTTGAGCTAGCGACTTCGTCCGTAGAGAGTACTCAGGCTCTCGAGATTTGATGAAGTCGTAAAGTTCTCGCCACGTCATGCGCTGCCCCGAGACACAAGTGAACTCCTCCCAGGTACTCAGATCATGATTCAGCAGGACACCGACGGCATGGGCTGTATCCCTAACAGAAGTGAAGTCGACCTTTTGAGTACCGCGTCCGTAGAGGGTGAAGACCTTTTTTTCGTAGTCTTGAACCCATCGTTCTCCAAGATCGGCCAGATAACGTTGGTTTGCAGGGACAATATAGTCCACCATCCAACCCTGGCAGAAGAAAGTCCAGCTGACCGTATCCTGTCCCTTGAGGGCTTCGCGTACGAGCACCAAGTCCTCACCCGCGTAGATTGGTTGATCGTACACATCCTCGTTATTACCAGCCCAGACAGAAGGGAGGTAGCGTTTGCATCTCGGAGACTGCTTGCAGGCATCGAGAATCGCCAGATGGATAGCCACATACTCTGGAGCTTCGCCGGTTATAGTGGAAACAATGCCATCGCAGTCGACAAGATGTTTCTTCAGATCCAAGACAGAGTAATCAGTGACACGTTGGTCAACAGCCTTGATTTGTGGTTTCAGGCCGCGAGTAAGAAGAACGACCTCGTGTCCAACTTTAGGGAGCTCTTCCAACAGGTATCGGGAAACACCGCCGGTTCCTGCGATTGCGACCTTCATGTTGTTGATTGAAACTTTGGTAAGAGAGTAAAATGGGATAGAGGCGATTGGACAATTTGTGGGAGTATAGTTCTTACTACTCTAATGGATGGTGGTAGAGATTAAACATGATTTAAATATCTTACAAGAACATGTACAGAACCATGAAAAGAGACGTACACGATTAGAAATCATCAGTCGGTGTGGCTCGCAGTTCGGTCGCATTGTTGAGCCGATTGTTCTCACGATCGGGGCGCCTTCGATCTCAGGCTTTTGTTTGCACTCCCGAATCAACGGTTGTGACAACATGAAAGCAGGCTTGAAACTATGACCGATGCGGTTTAGCGACCACAAATACCGACACCCGTCCGTTCTGACCGAGACGCGCGAGAGTTGCTCCGCCCCGTTCTTTTTCCCAGTAATAAAATACGTTTCCGACTCCATTCTTTCGAGTCCACGCTTCCTTGGCCTTGGCGTTCGTGAAACTCCGGTCAAGTGATTGAGTTACCTCTTTGAGCCAGCTCACCTACTCCCAAACTTGTATTTGAAGTCATGAGAATGCAAAGAGAGATCACCCTTGAAATGCACATTTACGACCTCCGAGTTTGCGTTAGCAAGGAAGTGCGGGAACGGCAACTCTGCCTACGGAAGCTTATGTTACAGTTTGGTATAGACCAGGTATCTAGGTAGCATCCAGATGTCGTGCATCACCACTAAAATTAGGTCGTAGCGGCTCTTCAGATCTTGATACGTCCGTACAGCACGTACGTCACAATCGGCATTGGAATTGACAATTTGCAATTGTACGCTGCGTAGTCGCTGATGAGTGCGTGCACATGGCGGACGGTTTTCGTTTCGCTGGGCTACATGCCGAGCTCCACAGATATTTACTTGGGCCCCAATAAAACACCTCTCAAAGCGCCTTCTACCCGCCCCCGGGGGCATTGGATCAAAGGAGAATCGCTCTCCAGTGCCCCTGCCCCACCAATGAACAAGACTGCTCCAGTCTGTATACCACGGGTTGATACGGCAAGCATGCTTTGTCCAAGAATCTGAAAAATGGTATTGAGTAACCTGGGGTATATACAAAATTCTAACCGTGATTTTATCTACACAAGAAAAAACGACCACACTGCATGCCTACATGTGATCCCCAAGGGCGTGCAACTGACTCTTCACGGCCGCGTCGACCAGGCTGAGGACCTCCTCGTGCGTGATCCATATCCACTCCTCGGTCTGCCACTCATTAGCATCCCCGTCGCCCTGGACGGTAGGCTTCCACCCCTCTGGTATGGGGATCCCCTCGACGGCCTGCATGTACTCCTCCTTCCACATGGCCTTGCCAATGAAGTGAACCAGCCCCCTCATCCGCGCGACCCACCGGAACCCGCGCGACAGGAAGAAGGGCGGCAGGATCTCGACGACGGCCGAGTCGGGCCGCATGAACATGACATAACTCATCCCCGCGCCGTGGTGGCCCACCAGCACGTCCGTCGACTGCAGCAGCGCGATCTGCTCCTTCTTCCCCATGAGCGCGAGGTCGACGACGTTGATGGCGTAGCCCGGGTGCTGCGCGTGCATCTTCTCCATCAGGACGCCAAAGTCCCTGAACTTGCGCGTCGACCCGCGCTGCACGACCGTGATGGTGGGCTTCTCGCGCACGTCGGACGAGGGCCTCTCGTTGATGTTGTAAAAGCCCAACACCCAGCGCGTGAAGGAGGACAGCAGCGTCTCGCGCCGGCAATTCTCGTACGTCGTCTTGAGCAGCGTCGTCCAGAAGGGGCTGCCCCACCCGACCGTGCCCACGACGACGTCGTAGCACCCCTCGGCGGGGAGCTCGCTGTAGCGGATGGGCGGCCTGCCCGTGAGGATCTCCCACGCGTCGTCCCAGGGCCCCTCGTGGTCGTCCGGGAACACGACGCGCGCGCCCGCGACCTGCTCCTCGGTCAGGAAGGGCGCCCCCGTGGCCGGGTCGACGGCGATGCGCGCGGCGTCGTACGAGATCTTGTTCTGCCACAGCTCCATGAGCTTGTGCCACACGTTGTCGTACGTCTCCTTGAGGGCCGGGTAGATGACGAGCTGGCGGCCGTGGGTGTGCCTGTCGCAGGCGGTCGAGCGGGCCGCGCCGTAGCTGAGCCCGGGGAGGGGCTGCCCGTAGACGAGGGCCTTGTCGGCGGTGAGCTCGCCGCACTGGGCGTCGAAGCGCCGCCGCTCCGGGTCCCAGCGCACGCCCTGCATCAGGTAGACGGGCGTGGCGCCGTTGAGCTTGTGGTGGTGCGGGTTGGTGGGCACCTCGAAGCCGTGCACGGACGAGCCCTCGCTGCACAGCTGCGTGGAGCTGTTGGCGATGCCGTAGACGTAGTCGTCCGTGTAGAAGAGCGTGCACAGGTCGTCATCCTCGGTCGTCAGCTCGTACTCCTTGGGCAGGTCCGTGAAGAACTCCGGGTCGCGGTGCGGCCTGAACGGGATCGGGGCCTTGGATCCTGCGGGGGCGGCTGCCGAGCTGGCGTGCGGTGGTGGTCGTGGTGGTTGTTGCTGCTGCTGCTGTTGTTGTTTGGACTCGGGATCGGGTGGGTAATCGGGCATCTCGGCCCTCAGGTCCGACTCGTCCGCGTTGGTCTCGGCGGCCTTCGCGGCGTCGTGGGTGACGGTGACGTGGGTGACGTGGGTGACGGTACTACTGCTGCTGTTGTTGCTGCTCGCCTGTTGTAACACTGCCGCATCTTCCGGCCGTAGCCCGGGGCATTGGCAGGAGGAGGCCGAGGACAGGCCCTGGGCGCGGAACCGGTCTACCGAGATTGTGTCTGTCCATATCGCGTAGTATGCCGTCGCTATGAGAATAAGTGCCACCACCCACACGCCTAACCTCCTCTGCGGCATCCACGACTGGTTTATCACGGCCATGGCTGGCTCTCCCTTTCTTGGTCGAACGGGAGGGCGAGATAGAAGGGCGGGGGCGACAAGAAAAAAAGATGTGGCCCGCGCGCCAAGTGCACACGTAAGAAAGGACTAGACTTGGTTCGAGGGATGGCTGTGACTCGATGCGCGGCGACAAGTTAGACGACGAAAACGGAAGTCGGCCGCTGGTCACATCTCGAGGCACACCCACAAGAGAGAGACAGTGTTTTGGTCTCTTGGGAAGTTTGGTGTGGGAAAAGAGGGAGGGAAGAAAAAGCAACTTTGGAACACAAGTGCCGGTCCGGTTCAGCTGAAAGAAGCGATCGACTCGGGGGCCAACAACAAGGGGATTAAATCGGGGCTCGTCGGGTGATTATATCTGGCCAGGTAAGACAAGAAAAAACGCCGCCGTGTTCGTGTCTCTGTGTGTGACTTTAAACTTTCAGCTGTCACCCCTCGGAATCGCATCTTCAATCGCAATCAATCCCAGCCCCAAGATCCCGCCAGGGGCGCTTTGGGCTTACCCACTGTATTAGGTTTCGCATGAGCTGGTCCCAAGCTTCGGAGTGCTCCAGGTATAATTTTAATTTACCAGCCCAATCAAACCGGCCACGGCTGCTTGATTTAATGCCCAGGAGGATTTCCAGGATCCGAGGCGCCAAAAGGGTAGTGCCACTTGCAGTGCCTGACAGTGGGCGGACTAACGGGGGCAGAGGCCGCATAGTACAGCCATTTACGGGGTGAAATCCTCACTGGCGCACAAATGGTATTTAGGACCGCCTACCCTCCCTTCCCCCTTGGGCCAGCCCGGCTCGCATTTGCTTGATGAGGCGAGGAAAAAAGCTCGTAATCCTTGGCATAAGCACCCGCCAAGGCAGCAACTTGGACCACGTGGGTGAGAATCGTTACTCAGCGCTTCGATGGCGTTACCCACAAAATGTACGATTCAAGGCGGGGGACGGCGAGATTGGCCCAGACATTGCTTGTTTGCTTGCTCTCCCTTGAGACACACTTACACATACACACACGCAACTTGTGGTGTGAGCTGGAAAAAGGGGGTCAAAGTACTCGCTGGCCTACAGCGCCATACCTAGGAGCTTGAGCACCAACTCTCAGCGTCTCCAGTAGGCCTGTCCTGTCCTAGACAACGTTAGTCTCCAAAAGGGACGCTAGCTCCTGGCTGTCTACTGTTAGCTGCACCTGTTCGTTCTAGTGTAAGCTCAGTGCTACCTTGGGTCTAATTTAAATCTGGACCCTGGTTGCATTCCCACCTGTCTGTTCGATTATCTCTCCATGGCGTGTGCTCACTGCTGTCGAGATTGAGAGACAGACCTGCACGGCTCTGACACCTGGCTCAAGTTGAATGACTCCGATTGGCAAGGTCCTCCCTCCTCCAACCAGAATCCCGGACACTGTCGACGCCCCGTCCGTCTCGAGCCGAGAAGATGCCCGTCTCCCCTTCATTTGTTCTTTTTTGTTCTTCTTCGCCGCAGAAACATCTCATCCCATCTCATCTCACGTAACGGGCATGCACCCCTTCTTCACCGACAGTGGCCGCCCCCTCGCGTGGCGCCATAGTACCGTGCTACGTAGCCGGGCGGTCGCTCACATTCTCTCCACCAGTTAGTTGTTGGTGTGAGCGCGTACTTGTTACGCCATGGACGCAGCCGTCAGAAGCACCATGCAAAACCCAACGAGGCCAACAACAGGCATACCTGTTATACCCAGGACCTGAAACAAAATCATGTTCAGACAAGAAACGGCCGACGAGTCAGGACGGGGGCAATCAAGTTCCCGTGCTCCCGTTTTGCGGACGGGCAGCAGCCGCCGCCTGGCAGAGGACAGATGGGGCCGCAGTCCGGGGGCGGGTGTGTGGTGGGATGAATTGGCTTGCTTGGCACCCCTACCATACTTTGCCGTATTCCATGCCTTACATTGAGGGGTGAAGACGTGTGTGCTCGTACTCGTGTCTCTGCTTCACCAAGCTTACAGATACATGTCTTCCTTTTGGGCCTAGCAGGCACACCGCAGAGACAAGCAACGCCCCGGTGAGCAATCCGGGGGCGAAGATCTGGGGTTCCCTCTGATCAACCTCCAAGTAGCGATCCCGCCCAGACCTTGGGGTCTTTGCCCCTGGCTAACAACTAACTCGCCGTGGCATGTATGCCTGGCAGCGGCCACTTGTTACCTACCCAAGTACCTGCCGTAGGTCAATGCACGCCCGTGGCCGTCCTGTAACAGCATGGCCAATGCGCTGGCCGTTGTGCCTCGTGGTCTTGGCGCTCAATGCCCTCGCTCTAGCGTCCGCCCTCCTTTTCCATTCCTCGACCGTACACATTCCCCAGATCTTGGCACGGCCAACGACCCTCCTCTGGGGAACTGCCCTTCCAACTTGAAAGCTTGCCACCGAGCATATCTTGGTCATCCATCGCTGGGGACAGAGCCGCCCTGAATATTAAGCAGAATGCGTGAAACCAGTGCATCAGTCTCGTAGGAGTCCTGTAGGAGTTCCGTTGCCCATGATGGACTGACTATTGGCATCTCAGCCGCCGCTCCCGTAGTGTTTGAGCCTCAGCAAAGTCGAGGTCGTAGGAGCCCCCCTTCTCAACCTCGCGGCATTATGTGGCTTGCCCGTGACTTTCGCACCAAAAAAAAAAAGTCAAAAAGGTTCAAACCCAACGAGTTGAACCCGGCCACCTGCCACAGCACAGGACTGCCGCCTGTGAAGCAATCCATCTTGTCTTCTAAGCAGTGATGGCTGTGGGTTAGGGTCGAGTCGAAGGTCCGGGGGTGAACAGGGGTGGAAGGGAGGGTTCAGACCAAATCTGGTGACATCGCCTCTGGCATCAACAACCACCTCCGCCAGCCCCCCTGGGCAACCACACCACCCACGAACAACACCACAACCACCCTCACCACATCACCACCCCTCTCGCCCCCAAACTAGCCGCCGACAACGACTTCAAACCCCACGATATCGCGTTTCCAACAAACGAGGTGGCGCAATGGCCAAAGCGGCCGACTTCAAAGACAAAAGTGCGGCACCGTCTGACCGTCACGCACACCAGGGGTTGTCTGGCATTCAATCTAGAGGCAGTAAATCCTGTAAGTCTATGCGGTACCACCTGCGGGTGAATACCGTGCATGGTGTAAGTCCTCGCAAAGATAGTGATGGGGCGCCTCTGGTGTGTGGTGGTGGTCGGTGTCGCGGCTGTAGTCTTCAGTCACCTCCTCAATTTTTTTCCTCTTCTTCTTCTTTCTTTTCTCTCGCATGTCACACGTCTCTTCTGTTCTTCCGGGTTCTTGTTTGGTGTTTTTTCGTTGTCTTGTCTCCTCCACGGCGTCGCTCGCCACGGACAGTCTGGATGACTGTTGTCAGGACTGTTACAATCCAGGCTGTTGCTCGTCCCCACCAAGACGGATCATTGCGCCATCTGATTGTGGCTGTTGCTTGCTGTTTTGCCTTGGGGTGGTTTGCTTCGCTGGCCGAGTCGCCGCCTCCAACATCCGATTCCTCGTCTGGCCCGTGACTTGTCTTTCCGACCCATAGATTGTTGATGTCCTTCGGTACCACCCCCGATTTGTCCTGGCCAAGGAACACCTGTATTGTGGGCGGCTCGAGGTCTCGTTCTCGTTCTATCAGGCCGAAGCACGCTTGCCCGTTGGGGGCGGCAACCTTGACAGCTCTCTTCAGATCGGACAGTAACGTGGCTAGCTTCCGGAGGGCAACTTGATGTATCTCATCTTTCTCCCATTCCCTGACTGCTGTGACGGTGTCGAATTTGGTCACTTTTTTGATGACGCCCTCACGGTCTAGGCGAGCTCTCAAGAGTAAAGGAGTGCGATTGAACCAGAAACTGTCAATCGGGAGGGCATTCGATTGGCTCCCATTGCGGCGGACCTGTATAGTAGCAGCCTTACTCTGGGGATGATATCCCTTTCCCACCACTGATCCCACCAGGCTTGGTGACGAGGACTGTTGGAGCTCTCTGGGAGATGTGTTGTACAGAGCATCAACCCTTCTCTGAACCACGCAGTTGAGATGCCCGATGCTATACTGCATGCCATGATAGTGAGTGCTGTGTTCCAGGCCCGGTGGCATTTCGGTACAACACTTCCTGACAGCGGACCGCAGAATCTCGTTTTCACTGAGACTGGACGGTAGCGTTGGATCATGAGATAGAAAAAGAGAGCCTTGATTCATTTGTAGGAAGAACCGGAAAGTATGGATACGTGAACCCTTGGAGAATCTCAAAAGTGTGCGAAGCAGTGAAACATGGGTGATGATATCGACTTGATCGTGCCAGAATTCAGTCGCCGTTGTGTGTGCGGAAAGCATAGACATGCTGAATGCCTTTGAATGATGGTCTTGAGGCTGGGTCTTGTCGAGAGCCTCTTGAGGGAGACGGATGGGTAGTTTCGAGTCCTTCCAGAAAGGAGGGGAACCTATTAGGGAGGGAAATCTAATCAGCTTGGACGCTGCGGAGAGAGCAGAGGCCGGATGACTTAGGTTTGACCGACATGTGACATGTCACTGACCTGGTACAGAAACTTGAGACGCCTCTCCGGGCTTGGTATTGATATTGAAGGTGCTGACGACCTGGTATCCAGAGTCTTGTGAGACGGTGACCGGTGAAGGTTGCAGTTCCCGGCTGGATATTTCTAAGATCTTTTCGCCAAGTCCGACAGTAAATCTCAGGTCACGAGGATCCTGGTTTTTTAAGATGTGCGGATTAACCTGTAACGTCACCCGAGTGAGTGAGTGAATACAGCAAATTCCATAGCAGGGATGTAGTGAGAGATACAACCCCGGTTCTGGCGAGGTTGTTACCAACCTTCATTCCAACAACAGATATCCTGTGCTTACATCCTCCTGCTTCGCCCCAGATTCTTTCCTGAGATTTGTTGTTCAAATGATGATCATGGAGACTCTTTTGGGTTCGGAAAGTTGAGCCGCATTCTTCGCAGATAAACCGCGGGTGCGGTTGAGATGTGTCCCTTGTGTTGGTTGTGGGAGTTGGGGAGCTCGGCCCTGACACTCCCTGAGCAGGGCCTGCAGGACTGTCATCGGTATTGACTTTTGCATGCTGCAACACGGATTGGGGCGTCTCTTCAATGCATAGAGGCCGTTGGATATCTGCCCTAGGACGTGACGTGGTTCCTGGTGCTTGAGGGTGAGCAGCATGGTGCTGGGCCCGAATTAGAGACGTGTTGAACCTGAGCACAGGCCAGCGCCTGCAAGGTAATAAGCAGGGTTGGAGGCTATGAGCCACATTTCGACCAGCAGTGTAGATGGAATGCATGGTCTGGTTTGTGACGGCTGTAGCAGGCGATCATGAAGGTGGTATCAGGGAGTTGAGTTAGGAGAGGCTGTTGGGGAGGGGAGGGCATGAGGTTGGTGCACAGACCATCCAGATCCCTGCACCTGCATTTAGATGTCCACCATGCGCACCTGCATTCACTTCACATTTGTTATAATTCCAGGCTGCCCTGGTTCCTGGAATGCTCCTTACTTTGCGGCTAGAGGCTCCCCAGGGCCAGAAACAAAGAGTCAAGCGACTTTGATCTATCCGTCTGCCACTATCCGGTGGCAAGAGCTCATCCTGGGACATTCTCTCGAGCACAACGGCCCTCTTCTATGTATAGGAACCATGGTAGGTCAGGATTTTGAAAAACCAGGAAGATATACAAGCTTGTACAGTGTGAATGAGTCGTTCAAAAATGGACATTGACAATGCTGGCACCTCCACTGCCTTGCACCACGTATAGATACCTAGGTACTTGCTGGCATCAATGCCAAATCAGCACATTCTCTCAGAAAAAAGGCAGGATTTTCACATCAGGGTCTTTTGAATTAACAGTATAGAGCTTGTGAGGTATGCAGGTATGCAATATGGCTTTGTGTAGAAGCATGGAAAGCAAACAACAAGAGAAGTTGAGACGAAATGCTAGCTGCTGGCATAGTAAACCGCTCGGCCAAAAGACCAGTAATTTCCAATCGCAATTGGAAATACCCAGCAGCTTATAGGCTCAGCCGTGCCGTCACAGAAGTGAAGCTTGAAGCTTCAGGAGATGTTGTTAAAGGAGAGCCTGCTGTGGCTGGTGGCTGTGGCTTTCTGAGCTAGCCGCATGTGGACTAGCGCATTGTAGGTCAAGCTCCTTCCCAGCTGTCCCTCTCCTCGCTTGGGCCTGCTGAAAGACTCTATTTTCACAACGTCCCGCCAGCCACCCACCAAACTCGTCCGCTCCTAATCCTTCCCACCTTCCTCCACGAAACCCATCAATAACAGCCTCAACCACACTCTCCTTCTTCCCCTCGTGTACACTCCGCGATCCCCTCAAGCACTTGCTGATGAAGATCATCTTTTCAACTTTACTTTCCTGCATTAATCAATCCTACTTTGCTCGATCTGGATGATCCAGGTCCAGGCTCCCCGCCGCCATGTCTGACTTCCTTGGGTTCGTGTCCTCTGCTGCCTCCGCCTCCGCCTCAAGCTCAATCGCGAGAACCATGGCCTGGCTCCCTTGCAGCTACTAACCATCATCGCTACAGAGCTCGCATCTCCCTCATATCCAAAAGCGACATTCGGTACGAGATCCTGCCTCTGCGGCCTGCGCTGTTGACACGTTGAGCTTCAATGTCGGCTGACTGACATACCCCACAGCTATGTCGGCACCCTCTACGAAATCAATTCGAACGAGTCCACCGTCTCCCTAGAGAACGTCAGATCACATGGCTCTGAGGGCCGAAAGGGTGACCCCTCCGAGGAGGTCTCCGCGTCCGACCAGGTCTACGACTTCATCGTCTTTCGAGGTAGCGATGTGAAGGATCTGCGCATTGAGGAGGGTCCAGCTGCGCCCAAGGAGAACCAGCCTCCTATGCCCAACGACCCGGCCATTGTCGGTGGTGTGAGTTTCTTCCCCGTTTCCCAGTCGCATCGACTTTCCTCCCTTCAGCATGATGAATTATTTCGGATGTAAAGATTATTTCTTGTCTGAATTGCGCAAACAACCCCATGTTGATATTTCCGTTGCCTTCCTTCTGATCAAGCTGTCCTCACACACTATTGTTACCACCGCTACCTCGTGGGAGCCCCAAGCTAATGCTTCAACTCCTAGGCTCGTGCTCATCCAGGACGCGCACCTGGCGCCAACCAACCTCCTGGCCCCAACGGTCCTCCCGGCCCGCCTGGCGCACCTGGATTCCAAAACCCCAACATGTTCCCTCCTTACCCTCCTCCACAAGGCTGGGGCCGACCTGGGCCTGGTCCTCCTCCTGGACCCGGTGGATTTGGCATGGGATACCCGCCTCAGGGATGGTTCCCACCTGGGCAGGCTTTCCCGCCCAACGGGCCCGGTCCCTGGAACAACTACCCCTTCCCTCCTGGCCCGCCTGGTGGCCCGCCAGGTCCTCCCGGCATGCAGCAGCAAGGGCAGCAGCAGCAGCGACAGACACCAGGAATGTCTCCCAATGCCATGTCATCTCAGGCGGACAACAAGCCAACACCCATTGGTGGAGCCGCAGACTTGTCCAGGGGTCCTGGTCCAGCCCCTGTTGAGATGCCCTCGGAGTCTCGAGTCCCAGCTTCCGCAGCCCCAGCGCCCACGCCTCCGGTGGCGTCTAAGCCGTCCGCAGAAGAGGTCAAGGTCACGGCTGCCTTGCTGGAAAACCAGAAGCCTGGAGCCCCATCAGCCCTAGGCAAGCAGATTCCCACTGGCCCCAAGGGCTTGACCAAGATCACCCCGGCGGTGCCTCTCCCCGCCGCCTTGACAGCTAGGTCAACGCAGTCGACAGTCGCTGCCAGTGCCAACGTGAATAATACGTCCACAAACCCTGCCTCCTCGGCTGCCGCTCTTAGGGACGCGACGGAAGCAGCGAGGGCTGCGGTGGCTGTTGCTATGGCCAAGCTCGAGCAGCCAGGCGGCTCCGCCGGCCCGGCGGCTTTCCCAGCGAATGGTAACGGTGTGGACAACCTGACCAACAAGGTCAACGAGATGAGAGTGAGCTCTGGACGATCCGGTGTCCAAAACGGCCGTGGTCGTGGCCGTGGTGGAGCCCGTCATACCAAGGTCGAGGTACCAGACTCCGATTTCGATTTCGCAACGGCGAACGCAAAGTTCAACAAGGAGGATGTTGTCAAGGAGAGGATAGCGGGCTCGCCAATAACCGAGACCCCGGTCGATGCTGCAACCGACGGCCAGGCCGGCGCTGCAGGCGAGCCCAAGGAAGTCTACGACAAGGCGAAGTCTTTCTTCGACAACATCTCTAGCGAAGCCAAGGACCGCAAGGCAAACAACGGCCAGAGGCCCGGTGGTCGGGAATGGCGTGCCGAGGAGCAGCACCGCAACATGGAGACCTTTGGCCAAGGCAGTGTTGACGGTGGCTACCGAGGGTATCGGGGACGTGGTCGCGGCCGTGGAGGCCGCGGACGCGGCTACGGCGGTCGTGGTCGTGGAGCCTACCGAGGCCCCCGAAACGACGCGCAGACCGTTCCCCAGTAGGAGGAACACCTCTCCCGACACAAATAATTCACTGCATTATACTGCAGGAGGACTCCTCTCCAGCGGAGAGTATAATGACGATACGTTTTCCGGTCTGAAACGACTCGGGCCTTGTCCCGTCTGCATCATTTCACGGCACTAAAGTGTCTTTCTCCCATGGTCAACCAGACCATTGTACCACTACAACGAATCACAGCCGCCTGCTACGAACCTCACTTTCTGCCCAAGCAGGTGCGGCGATGGGGCAGCCAGACTCGGAGGCTCTTCCTTTTCCTTTAGCATGCGACTCTGTTTTATACCGAAGAGGACGAAATCCTGAAGCGTGCAGTGGCACTGGCGTAGGGCAGGGGCAAAGGGATGATCAGGCGTCTGAACGGAAGGATATTTCACTTTTGCTTTTTTGTTTGACTCAGCATGCAAGGGGAGGTATTTCATTGACATTGAAATGAGTGAACGGAAGGGAAGGAAAGCAAAAGCGGCTGTTCTATGGTTGGACAGCATCGTTCCTCGAAGAAGAGAGGAGATGAATGAAAGAAGAAGAAAAAATGGCAAAGACTGAGATTGGATCTTGATCTGCTTGGTTTCGTCCTCGGTTACCTACGAGCCCCTCAAGGTATGTCTGTGGTGAGGCAAAGCGGTGGACAGGGAACTCAAACCCAACCACATCACGTCGAATGATGATCACTCAGAAAAGATACTGCTGAGAAAGAACTGCTCGGGTTGGACTATTCGAGCGAACTTTCTCTATTTTTTTGAGACCGGACAAAGCAAGGCACTCTTCTATATTCTCGCCGACTTGCTCTGGGTCACCTTTGTTGCGTGGCCTGGGTCAACATGGCGAGGATGAACTCAACCTTCAAGAGCGGGTCTTCTCAATGACAAAATCCGTACGGCCTCATATGTTGCCCCTCATCGATATTGCTTCCGCCGTGATGTGTGTATGTGTTCCATGCGAGATGTGCGTGTTCTTACCATCGATTATGGATTGGAGCTGAGTGTGGTGCTGCTGGGCTGGAAGTTACAATGAGTACATCTTGGACCTTCAACTGTATCCACCCTAACGACCCGAGTCTTTCTTGGTCTTGTGAAGAACAGAGCCCTTGGTTTGGAGGGGAACCTATCTGGCTATGAACCAACCGAGCGAGTTCAACGGAAAGCCGTGATCCCACTGAACAAGATGACGGCCGCCACAAATGGGAGCGCTCAAGGAATGAAATGACACCAGGTATCGTTGCTTCATTGGAGACTCTAAAGAGAGGGCGAAGAGAGCCTGCAGCGTATTAATTAACCAGCGAGAGAGCACGAGCATTAATTTCAGCCATTGGCTGTAGCATGTATTTGATGTACTTTGAAGGGTGGGTATGAGACACAACAGCCGCTGGATTGGCCCACACACCACTACCCCTACGCTGGCAGTATTCCCTCCCGAACACACCCTCTTGCGCTGTACGGGTACTCAAATATCCCACATTCATCCAATCCGTCCTCACGACAGCAGCCCGACAATCTCCTGGATGGCCCCGGCCACCAGCTCCGGGTTCTCGGGCTGCAGCGCCGCGAGGTCGACGTCCTCTCCGTCGTCATCGGACCCATCTTCGCTGTCCGAGCCGTAGTCCACCAGCCCCGTCCCCTGCTTCTTGATGCCGTTGGCCGGCGCCGGCGCAGGTGTGGCTTCTTCTTCCTCGGGCGGGCCATCGTCCCCATCATCATCTTCGTCATCGTCTATTGTGCCCCCTTGCGGCGGCCGGGAAGATGCCCAGAAGCCATCTCGCCCGTCCACGTCTTCGTCCTCGTCGCTCGAGCTGTCCGGGTCGCTACTACTAGTATCCGCGCGTCCTGCCGCTGCTGGCTTTGTTGACGCCCTAGGGTATGCCACCACCTCGTCGCCGTCGCTGTTTACCTCGCCCTCCTCGGCATCCTGGTCGCCGCCCCGCTGTTGCCTCGCCGACTGTTGCCGGCCACCGCGGCCCTTGCCTCGCCCGCGCGCAGCAGCAGCACCGCCCCGACCCCGCTGGGCGGCACCACCACCGCCTGCTGCCGATGGTCGCATGGCGATCCCAGCCTCGCCGACGGCCTGGCGCTTGTGAGACGGCTGACGCGCGCTCTCGTCCTTGGGTCCGGCCTTCCGTTTCGCCGCGGCCGATTGCCGCTTGCTGGTTGCGCGGCGCTCCGTTGAGCCGAGGATGTGGCCCTCGGGCAGCTGTAGAGACGATGATGATTCAGGTGCCTGTGCCGCCGTGGAAGACGACTCCGAGACCGGTGGCAGGACGTAGATGGTAGGGAACTCGAGGACGGTGCGCCCCCGCAGCGCGGCCCCCAGGCCGTCGGAGGCCCCGATGGGTATCAGCTCTCTCGGCTTGCCCGCGACGGTCAGCGGCCTCAGCATGTAGAACCTGTGGTGCCTGCGCGCCTCTACCTCCTCATCCGCCTGCCATGACGTCGCGGTCGCGCCGGCGTCGCTGGCCCAGGCGCCCGTGAAGGGGTTCTGGGTCGGGTATTGCGTCCTCGAGGGCCACGCCGCCGATTCGCCGTCCTGCACCGCGCCACCGCCCCGCCGCCGGCCCTCCTTGACCTCGCGGATCAGGGCTTTTTTGTGCCGCCCTGCCTGGGCCAGCTCGATTTCCTCGTCGTCCGACGCGTCGTCGTCCGCCTGGTGGCCTTTCTTGTACCACGCCATTGAGTTCCCCAGCGCCTTGTACAGCGGCGTCGTCTCGAGCGCCTTGTGTCGTATCCTCGTGTATTTCTTGAGCTCCTCCCCCGCTTCCCCACCACCATCGTACACGATCCACTCGACGCACCAGTTGATCCGCCTGGACTTCCTGTTCCAGCTCGTCGTGTTCTCCCTCTGCCTCGTCATCCCGACCGGCATCTGCACCACTTCTATGCTCTCCAAGGCGAGGCGCTGGCGCAGGGTGCGCGTCAGCTGGCTCGCCTTGGCGGGTATGTGTTTCCTATTGCTCCCGCCCTCGTCCGCGCCGCTGTCCTCGCCGTCGGAGCCGAACTGCCTAGGCGCGCCGCCGACGGGGTGGAAGCGGACGTTCTCGCCGAACCACTGCTTGCGGAAGCTGTAGGGGTCGCCGAGCTGGCCCAGCTCCTTCGCGGAGAAGAGCTGCCGCTCGTCGACGATCTCGCGCTGGTTGCGCTCGCGCTCGCGCTCGATCGAGGACAGGAAGTTGTAGTCGTGGTCGACGCCGGCGGGGGTCTTGAGCTTGGAGGCGGGCATGTAGGCCGTGGGGTCCCGCTTGCCCGAGCAGTTCGCCCACGACTTGTGCTTCTTGTTGCATGCCAAAGAGCAGGTGTGCGAGTTGCAGCCCGGGCAGGTGTACTTGGGCGTGCTGATATGGCAGATGCTGCACAGCGTGTTGAGCAGTGGGTCAGCCATCTTGGCCGGCGTGTGGGTTGTGCCACACCTGGGGTGCTTGGTGGTTGTAGTAGTCACTGCTTGTCAGTATTAGAGGGAACCAATTGTACGAAGTAGTCATAAGAAAACAATGCCAAAGAGTATGTCAATGCCGTGATGTGACAGTCAAGTTTTGTTCCCTGTTGGATTTCTTGCTGGGGAAGTCAAATAAATTATAGAGGTGTTATCGATAAGGCGTTGATAGCAGTGATAAGCTGCTGGAGTGCAGTGCCTTAACACATGCAAATCGGGCATGTCTTGACTCTTTTCTCGCCAACTGAACATGGACTTTAAGGCCCAGTCTTTATTACTTCGCTGGAACTCGAAAGCATTCAGTCTGAGTGGAATCACGGCAGGGACTATGCAAGACGCTCTGACGGTGTTAAAGACGGTGAACTCGAAATCCGTCTAACTCTGATCAAGTTTGACGGGCACGCCAAAGAACTTGTTCACAATTGTCCTTGACACCAACACATGGTCGTCCTCGACGTTGATTGAGAACAGCCTACAAGAAATTGGACCTCGGACCTCATGGGCTCAGTACGCCCCCGACCAAAGGGCCTGCCTGATGAGCCAGGACCAGAGGGGTTTCCCGCGTCGGTCGTGAACGGCGCCGGCACTGCATTTTGTGAGCTGGATCTGTTCGAAATTTCTAGTCCCAGGGGACCCTTTGCCAATGTCGGGCGTTACAGCCCAAGATGTCGAGCCGTTGCCCCTAATGGAACCAGCTGGTCTTGTTTGTGTCCGCTTTCCCATTTCTATACCGATTGTTTCGTGTAACTGCTCTTGAGCCTGGGGAATGAAACTGGGCCGGCGCACTCCAACCATGGTTGCTGAGAACGCCGTTGCATGTGGCTATGGACATCACATGTTAAATCACACAGCAGTCCGGGATAGGGACCCGATTATTCTGGTGCCTAGGGATGGTTCTTTCTCTCCGAATGACACCTTCCAAAGCATACAGTACGACGCCTCATAACATACCTCTCACCGGCACGTGAATTGGGACATCGCGATTGCCTCGATAACTCCACCGGTGTTCCCCGGATCATCGCTCCCTTTCGTCACACACACAGGATGCACAGGATAAGCAGAAAGATGCTCACTGGAGCAGATCCCAAGCAGCATCACAAGCCATGCAGATCACGGTCCCTTACAATAAGCACCAGCCAGTAAGACAGGTATCCGGTCTGCATCATCATAGTCCGAGCCGAAACCATATTCTTCACTGTGTTGAATTGAGCGCGGGCTTTCAATTCACACCGAGAAAGATTCGGTGTTTGCTGCCCTCACTTCAGAACACCAGTTCCGCTTCCTCGCCACTCAGCTGTTCAATGGCACCCGAAAAGCCGCCCTCGCACAATTTCGGCAAAGCCAGCTTCGCCCTTCTCATGGATCCATTCACTTGAACAGAAAAGTAAGAACGACCCGGGATAGTACCAGAACCATGTGTACACAAGTCCCCAAAGCGGGTATGAATTCTGAGACCACAGCCAACACTGCCCAGTCAAGGCCACGAGAATCGTAACCCCCATCATGCCAGGGGCGCACAAAATATGCACCGTCCTGGTGACAGCGCTCTAGGCGCATGCTGCCCAACGTCACATGGCCCCGCCACTCGACGAAGCCAAGCCCCCACACGTGGAACAAAAGCCACACCGAAGGAGGAGAAGAGGCTGCCTGCATGTTACCGGTTCCCGTGGCTTGTTGACTACAGAGCACACTTTGTTCTCTGGCGGGCTGATATAGCAAGTTTGGGGTCCAATCTGTTGGACGGTATGCGGCCTGACTTCTTCTCGCGTTCATTATTCACAAGCTTGGGGCACCGCATGTCCGGTCTAGCCTGACAACACGAAAGTAATGCATGTCGTCACACACAACGTTGTGTTGTGCTGCGTCCATGTGTCCGCTCCAAGCGCAGGAATCCCAGGTACTTAGATGGGTCGATTGCTGATGCGTCTGAAGCTTCGGACGGGATAGAACTCGGCCGCCTGCGGTGCTGAGCGCCTGGGTCCAATCGGCCGCCTGCTCCAAATGCAAACCATGACGACCTCTGACGAATTTGAGAATTTCGAGACAAATTGGCAGACTGACAGCCGTGTGCCCCGCCCCCTCAGAACGGCGATTTTAGCCACATTGCTGGCGCTTCAGCTGTGGTCGGCGGGGCTTTCCTTTGCTTTTTTTGCTGCGCAGCTTTACCTCGACGGATAAGACTTGCCGCCCCGGGGCGTCATCGACGATCAGCTCAGGTAAGCAGAATGAGCTGCTCCTTGCAAATTCTGCTGTTCTGCAGTCTGGATTTGTTGAGGAACTCGTTCGCCATTTCATGCATCAACCCCAGGCCGAGAGCTCCCGCGAGGGTGATGATGGAGGGTACGGGGGCATCAACAGCCGTGCTTGTGTCAAGGTTGAGACAAATTTCGGGACCCTTGGTTCTTTTTGTACGGAGCAGTGCTCCAACAGATGCGCTGATTTGCGTGGGACCCCCTGTATTGCCAATTTGTTGGCGGCGTATGCTGCACAAGCGGCTCTTCGAACAGGGCCGCTGAGCTGCTCGGGCCGGTCGCGAGCGATGGTGTGGCACGAATGGGGGAATTTGTCGCTCAAATCTGGCCTGTGCTAATCGGATCGCATCTGACTGCATCAAGGATCTGCCACACGGATGCAAGTGGTAATCCAAGGATCAAGATAGAGGTAGTCGTGCGGGTTGGGGCCCCGGAGGACTAGAACAACGAACAGGGGCGTTGACGTCGCATCGGATGACGAACCCATCAACAGCTCTCCTCTGCCTCTGGTTTGGGCGTTGTTTTGGGCTGGACAGGGTAGGAATTGAAAGGTGGTTGGTCCGAGGAGATGCGAGTGTGAGGGCATGACGGCCACTATATCAAGACATGAGATGGCGACGATGTCACCATCTTGGTTTGAGCCCAATGGATGTCCAGAGACGTGATTGTTGGGAGGCTTTCCTGTCGCTCGTAAACAACACTGCGCGTCAAGCCCAAAGGTGGCGCTCGAGCATGTGAAAGGCCTACCAAAGCAATCTAATTTATGCCCCTGTTCCGTCAGCTCGGGTTGAACTGTGGGGCAGTACAGTAGGTCGACAGCGCACCCATGTCACAAGCCTACCTACATTGATCAGTGGCATGGCCCGTTATGCGGAACATGAGGCGTGATATCAGGGCACAGGCAAGTCATCAGGACTCCTTGTGATGTCGGATGGCCTGCATGTCGAGCAGTTCATTCCACGATGCTTGTGTCATTGTGCGGGCGCCAGAGAATGCGGCAGTTGAGCCAGCCAGCCAGCCACATCGTGCTGTGTCACATGCAGAAGGGACTGCCAGTTGACAGCCCTGTCATAAGGCAATTTGGGCGGATCAAGCCGCTTTTGGCAATCCCATGAAATTGCCCCGTCGGAGCCCGCGAAGAGCGAGGTGGGTAGCCATTGAGGAGTTTCTCGGCTGCAACATGTGGCGTGATGTTGGCGTGGTGTGGGTTGGTGAAGCCGTCGTGACAGGACGACCTTCATTTATTTGACATGTGCTTTCCGGCGGCCTGGTCCAGCCTGGCCCGGACTAGAGGCTGTCGTGATGCTGTTGATGGCATCGGGTATCTCGGACCCGGGGAGGTGAGCAACTGCAGCCGTCAGAGTTATACAGGGTCACCTTCCGAGGTTGAGCTCCCTGATCCTTGAGTGTGGGGTGGCCCGATTGAGTTTGTCACAGACTTTGGATGACTTTTTGTCGTCTTCTTCCTCGAGCTCGGGTGATTGATGCTCCATTTTCCCAACCTCGTCAGCCACGGCGGGGCAGGGCAGGGCGAGGAGGAACAATTGATCCCGCGTGTGGGTGACACAGCATGCAGTGTCGCCCCGTCTATTGAAAGTTGCTGTACGACGGACAGAGACGCTCCAGAAGTGAGATCAAGGAGGACGTTGACGGGTCCCCCGGCGTCAGGAAGACGGATGTCAGGCAATAAAAGTGGGCAGGGAAGTGCGACCCAGCACAGCCAATTCAAATGATGGTTTGGATCTGTTGAAGCCAATTGATGCCGAAGTCTGTTGGTCGCCCGTATCAGAGCTGCAGATTTTGATGCAGGGCGATGCCATGCGAGCACAAGGAAGGTTACCAGGACCGTGATTGGGCGCCTGTCGGCGTTTGGAGAGGGGATTGATTTGGTGAGAGGCAGGAGGAGAATAGCTGCTTTGGTGGTGGAGGCGAGCAAGCTCGAAGCAGCTTGAGCCACCTTTCACATGCTTTGGACAGGCATCAGAACAGGGTTCTTGAGGGCAAGGGGGGCCCCGGCCTGGCAGCTTCTTTTGCACAGCGCAACGGCAAGCCCCGCCAAGCGCAGGATGTATGCTCATGTACCTCTCTGGACGTGTGGATGTGTGGATGTGATAGAGGCTCTGGCAACTTGCAGATGCTTTCGACCGACGGACATTTCTGGTAATAGTGCTGCAGTAGTAGCGAGAAGAGTAGATGGCAGCACAGGTAGGCAGGTGCGAGCCGGAGAGGCCAGTGGAGAGAAGGTTCTCCCCCATTCCGTTCTGTCCGGTTCTGTCCCATTCCAGGCAGCCTGCCTTTTCCTCCTTTCCCTCCCTTCCCAGGCGGTGGTGTCCAACAGTACAAAGCAGGTACGCCGTTACATAAGACTTGGGTAGGTACCGGCGAATACCTCTCCTGCCCTCTCTCACATGCCAGCTGCGTGCTTTCCTTATCTGACAGCCAGCAAGGCCCACTCCCCCCACTGCCCACCTTTTTTCCAGTCTCCCATTGATGTTGCGACCGCGCGCGTGGCGTCAGTCCACTCGATAACCACACAACAATCCTCTGGCAGTACTGGGGGCAAGAAGAAACGCCTTCCTTCTTTTTAGCTTCCATTCCACCACCCGCCTCCTTCCCAAGACTTCCCTTTTTCTTCCCCTCCTGCTTTCGTGTTCCGGTCCCAGTCTCACATACCAACGCAACCCCTTTGCTCACACGCTGTACGCACTCGCACGCGCCTTGCCCTCAACCTTTCCCCCCCCTCTTTTGCCTTCACCACTTCCTCTCCACCTCATCATCGCATCACGAGTCAGAAATTAGAACAAGCTTCACACCATCCGCCCTGTGGCTTTGAGACGCACACCCACACGCAGACGCCCTCTCAGCAGCTTGTCAGATCTCAATCGACCTTCCATATACGAGTCAGATCTCGTCCCTTGCTACCTCATCTCCCAAGCCTGTCCACGCCACTGTCGTCACGTCAGTCACGCTTACGTCCCACAATGTCGGCACCTCAAGTCAACGGTGATGTACCACGGTCTTCATTCCTGAAGGTAAACACCCTCTTCTTTCCTTGCGCGCCCACTACACTCCACCGTGAGGCCGTCGCGGAGACCAGCTCCGGGAATCAGTTCCGCAAGCCGGTTGCGCTTAGCCCCTCTTCACAAAGCCTGCCTTCTTGCGCCAGTCTCACGTACTCGTACCCGGAGCAAAAGCTAATACGACAAAGCACCTGTACAATTACCACATTGTCCATGATGGCATCGAGACGTTCAAGTCGAACCCTTACGGCGCAAAGTCCATCCAGCTCGGCGACTCGGCCTACCAGACTTTTGCCGCTCCCATTGTACCCTACTTCAACGGCCCCTACCAATATGTCCAGCCTTATGTCAAGAAGGCAGACGACCTCGGCGACAAGGCATTGACCAAGGTCGATGAGCGTTTCCCTGTCGTCAAGAAGCCCACCAACGAGCTTTACACCGACGCCAAGGGCATTGTCCTGTTCCCATACCACAAGGGCCTCGAGGGCCGCGACCATGTCTGGAGCACCTACTCCAGCGAGTACAAGAAGGCCAACGGTGGCAGTGAGTCCGGCTTCGCCTTGATCTCCACTGGCAAGGCTGCCATCGCTACTGCCCTCGTCATCACCGGCGAGACTGTCAGATTCATTGGTGACTTCCTCCACACGAAGAAGGAGGAGGCCCACAATGCTGTGGACAATAAGGTCAACAACAATTAGGAGGGATTTGTGGCCGATCCCACAGCCTCCAGCAGCCGTTATCCGCTCATGCACAGCGGAGAAAATGTTACCGACCCAAACCGTACATACAATCACCCTCCCGGGGACCCTCTGGAACCTAGGTGGCCACGCCGCTTCACCGCATCGGCGAAGAAGACCACTTCAAAGAAGAAGAAGACACCATCGAAGCTGAAGATGACGTCGAGCTCCGAGGAAGAGATCATCAGACCGCTCGGGTCTAGTTGAGCTGGGGCAAAGGCACCAAGATATCCCTGTTTCATGCGCTCGCCATCGTGCTGTCTCGTTTTTTCACATTTCTCACTGTTCTATTACTCACGAGACCACAACTGTCGTTTCATGTCTGTACATGGCCTTTTGCAGGATGGACTGGAATCTGGTTCCCTCGATGTCATTGTGCTCCTGAGCAAGGCTGGATATTATCCAGTCCGCATCTCCAAGACTTTATTCACGACTAAGGCTGTTATTGTTGTTGCTACTGTTGCCGGTGGTGTTGTCTGTGACCGTAATGGAGAAATGAAGTTCTGTCGGGTGTTCAGAGGGACAAAATAGCTAATAGATTTCTCATTTGGTGAACACGCCGCGCCAGGACCTGTGATCTCTTCAAGTTTTCTTACCCTTATGTGCATGATCTGTTCTGCACTTCCTCTATTCTTCCGGCATGACAGCCTAGTCTAAGCTGCTAACCTTCTAGGATCATGTCCCTATTGCTCATGACGTTCGCCTCTTGTCATTGGCGTGGCATGATCTTACAGTGCACATTCTTATAGACCAATGGTCTTGGAGCGGACAAGGGACATAACTCACTCCAGGCGTGGAACCCGATGATGGGTGTTGGGTTCGTGCCAGCCGAGGTTGGGCGATCAGCGTGAGCCAATATGCCTCCGCTCTATGTGTGTTCTCGGAGTGACTGGTTGAACGGGGTGCATCTTCTCTTTCGTCTCATGAGTCTGAGTCGGGGGGGAGGGAGGGGGGTGATGACGGCAACGCCTACGCTGCTTGAAGGTCTGGGTCGTTGGTTCCGCTCGCCCGGCGTCAAGCTCGGGACTGCGTGGAGTTGCTGTCGTTCCTGTGATGGTGTGTGTCTTTGTGTGCACGAGAAGTGTTCGCTTGACGTGTGCGTGGGTAGCGAATCTTTGGGGAATCACGTGGTGGTGGTGGGTGGGAAAGTTGAGCTCATCCATGGAATGAATGAACATGCCATGAGTAGACAGACGGTCGAGGGCTTCCTGTTTCGGTTGTCACGTCTGTTGTCCTACCCGCCTCTTATACATGGAACTGCTTTGGCTGGAGGGAGGCAGCGGAATATCTCCGGGTAGATGCTTGGACAGTGGCTGGAACAGCATGTCAATTACTGTCTCAGAACCTCCCTCCTCTTCCTCCGGGCATGATTAACGCGTGTGTTGTCTGCAGTCATAGCATTCCCCTTAGATTCTTCAGTTGTATACGTAGAGTAGCTACATTTGTGCCAACATCCAGCCTCTGATGTGTTTTTGATTCCTTGTAAAGCTGCTGGTACCGTGGACCATGCACGCGTACGTCCTTTCCCTTCCTTTTATTCCCAATTCCATTCCGATGCTCCGATTGCTGCACTGCCATCCCCTGGGGAACCTCTCCATGAGGCCTGACGCCCGCTGCCAGGTAGTGGTGAACCGCCTAAAATCCGTACAACTCCATAACGATGCAGTGACTCAATTTCTACCTCCCTTCTGCTTCCCTTCTGCTGGATCTCGCGGCTGTCGATGAACATGAAGAATCGACTATCAAGGAACATCTGGATCTGTGTGAGTGTCCCTTGTGGGATGCTTGCTCGTAGTCCAACCAGCCAGGTCCCCTCCACGAGACGAAGGATGACTCCAGTGCCTCTCGTGACCTACGCTCCTCTTGAGTCTATACGCATGGGCCGTAACGTCCCAGTGAGTCTGGTGATTTGTGCCTGCCTAGTACGGTTCTGAAAGAAAAGAAAAGAGTAATAAGTGACAGGCCTGGGGATCGAGCATGGCTGTGCTCGTCGGCTTCCACGCGTCACTCCTACCAGTAAGTCAATTGGCACGGGAAAGTCGCTTAGGTCTTGTCCGGGAGATGGGTGCAATTATCTCGGCCTTGGACCGAACAGATCGAAGGGAATTCTGTGGCTGGATGAACAAGCCATGGATGCTGAGATATGGGCTCGGTCACCACGCGAATTTGACACAGCAGCGCGACATGAAGCCATCCTCCCCTTTTCAGACAACTGCTCGAGTTTCATTGGTGCATCGGTATGTGAACGTTGGTGAGATCATGCAAAGGTGATATTTAGAGAACAAGGAAGATGGGAGACTCGCCAGGCGTCCGTTCCAGCAACACCCCCTTGAGTCTCTCGCAGCGTCTTCACGATCCGGCACTGGTCAACTTCAACCGCTCAGTCTGCACTTGGTCCGGTTAAGGGGCGTGCCTCATCGTCTTCAGCCGATAACAGAGCACATATCAGAAGATGACGGGTCGGGCCAGGCTTGTAGTCCACTTCCAGAGGAGGAAAGTCACAGGTTGTGGAGCGCATAGGCAACGATGAACTGAAAACATCGCCGTACACTGGTACAAGCCTACCGCATACACATCAGCCCAGGTGGTTGCGGCTCGCCGCCAAAATGACAGAGTCTTAAGCGCATGCGTGAGTTCAACCATGCACTGGACGAATGAATGCACGTGCCTAGTAAACACCCACACCGTACGGCGACTATTCTCACCGCGCAATGTCACAGAGGAACCCGTGGGCGAAAGTGGGACCTCTGGCGCCCGCCCACGCGAAAAGAATGTGAGCCATCACACACATGCACGACACCAGCCCAGCGGGACGGACCGCTAAAAGACAGAGTGGACATGCGGTTGACGTGCTCACCCTTTGCCCACTGCGTAGACAGGCTCTGATCCGAGCAAACAAAACATTGCTCGTTGATCGAACATCAAGGCCCCATCGTCCGCGCACCTCAGGGGGGGCGGGCTGAGCAGGTCGTGCCTCGGCCGACAGCCCCGAAGCCCGCTTCCGCCCTCTGAGAAGAGAAAACTCATCCACCACTCCGAGGTAACCCCCAGGCACGCATCCGACCGCAGCTGGCAGGTTGCGGTGTGAGCGCCCTGAGCAAATCTTGACAGGTGGAGGCGAGGACCGTCCCACCAACCTTAATCGCGTGCCCCTGGGTTCAGATATACGACTTCCAGCCTCCATTGGAACGGGGCCGCCAAAATTCAGGGCTGCTGGGTGACTCGCTGGAGCTCCATCGCAGGCACCCGCGGCAGTGACTTTTCCCCTTCTCTGTGTGGGGTGTGGCTTTGGGTGGCGGCTCTGGGAGGCATCCCGCAGATAACATTGTCTACGCCACTGTCCTGAACCACGCGGCGACCCTACTCAGGGATTTCTCGGCGTGCGGCCCGCAGAAACTTTGTCAGGCCTCGGGTCGACTCGAACAGTACTAAATGTTCTGCCGAGGACTTCGATTCAGTGGAAGCCTCCCTCGTGTTGCTCCCGGGCACGGGGAATATAGTGGGAGAGCCCCGCCGATTTCCCGGGCATCATGCTTGGCCCGGCCGTGGATCTCGGGTTATTGAGAACCTGTTTTTAGCCAGCAATAACGACATGAGGGAGGAGTCCAACGCCTCGAGACCTTTCGATAGACTGCACGCATATCTGAGAGCCTCACGACCGACCGGCAGGCAGGGCATTTGCGTGAGGTGGCATTGGGAAGGCCCGTGCCAGCCAGCACCCACTGCCACGTGACTGAACAGACTTCTCTAGCAGCCAACCGCGTCATCAGCAACCATGTTTCCCCCAAAGCGCTGCATCCCGTGGTAGGGGACTGCCCCTTTGAGGAACGGAAAGCTAATCGGAAAGTTGCCGGAAGACAGGGCAGGGGGTGATCGAGCGGGCAGGGGGCAGGGGACTAATTTCCGCCTGTCGCATGGTCGGGGCAGATTGGGGAAATATGTCCGTTTTTCTTTCTCCTCCTGACTGCGTATTGTGTGATGGAGGGAGGGTCTGTGTGTCGGTCTCCCCTTGCTCGTCGTTCTTTGCGTTTGGTCCGTTTTGCTCTGGCCGTTTTCCTTTCGAGGCAAAGAGGGCTAACGGCAGACACAAGCATGCCTGCAACGATGGCCCCCTCTTTGATGATAGCGTCAATAGCGCAAACCTTGGAGGGGCAAGAAGCCTGCCTAGGTCGAAGCGGAACCGTAGAATCGGGTTGAGTTTTCCTAGACTATCGTTTGATGTCTGAGATCCTTCGAGAAGCTGTGCCGCCCCGTCAGGACTCTTTTCCCCAGCTCAAGCATGGCCTCACGGATTGTCGAGGAGGGATGGCCGACAGGTCGGATAAATACTCTCTCGACTGTGTTTGTTTGAAACGCAAGCAGACGTAAACCTTGCTGCTATGGATAACTCGAACGCGATGGGTTGGGCAGTCCTGCTGGTGATTGCTTGCGCCGGGTATTTAAAGGTGGATATCTACCGTTCTGTATTGTGGGTCCTTGCTATGTTGAGCCGTGACATGCAAGCCATGGCACGCGAAGGGGCACGAGCACTCGCACCCATTCCTTCGTGGTCTCGGCTATTTGACCAGAAAGGTGAGTCGATGATGAGGAATGACGAGAATACCGTTGACTTTGCTTGACTGGAAAACGTGGTCTGTGGAACCGTGAGAAAAGGCCACCCAGAAGCTTTAAGCTTTCAGCACTGGTTTGGTGAGAGCGGCATTTCTATCCTGTTGCTTCTTGCCGAGGGGCCAGTGCGCCGAACTGGCGGTCCTGGTTGACAGACGGGTAGGCAGTCCCCAGCAACTGAAGCCATGCGGGACCGCCCTGTTTGACAGCAGTGGAGCTTGGACTTTGGTAATTGCAAACTTTCACGCGGCATGGTGCTGTCAAAATCTCCATTACTACTTCGGAAGGATCGGTCGGGATAGCCACTTGCTTTTCTTAGTCGGCAGCGCGGGCTGCCCGGCGCCCGCGTGCAAAGGACCGCTGCTGTGCCGTGGCATTCCATCTGAATTTTGGCAACCGGCGGATCTGGTAGCGAGCTCACAGTGGGTTCGTGGTGGATCTACAGTGCATGATGCGTGAGACATCTCTTCAGGAAATTCGGAAGGGCCTCAGTCCAATCTCCCGAACCCCATCCCGGCCCTTGGGAGCAATTGATAAGAGCCCATAGCCGCGGCTGCCCTGTAGCTTGGATTGGTCGACACAAGCCTGATAGCAGTTGTGAAAGAGCTGCATTGGACTTGAGCTTCGGTGAGCAGGAGGAACTTTGGGGACTTCTCGGTGGAAAGTCTGGGCAGTTTTACCTGGCAGGATACTCCTATAGCAGGCTTGGTATAGATTGCTGATACGAACTACCGTCACAGTCAATGTGTGATATGTGACGGTGAAGCTCCTTTTCGAGTCATCGCGGCGAATGCTCTGCAATGCGCCGGGGGCTCGGGTTGTTCTTTTCGAACGTCTCGTTGGATGCCCCTTCAATTGATTTGTTGCAGACAATTCTCCGGCCGAGCGGTCCGCAGATCAGGATGCTGCGCGGCACAGCGTTGTTGCGACCGCGGGACAGCATCTCCCTGCCTCATCCGATGTCTTGATCTCAGCGAGTTTGAGGCGATGACACCCTCGCGCTCGGACTGGTTTCTTGCAATTGACCCTTTCACTCCTTTCAGACCATCACATTGATTTGTCAATGCATCGCTATTTTGAGCATTGTCTACATGCATGTGCGGGGGTTCCTGACGAACCTGATCGACGCGTCTGCACTCAGGCCTCCCCACACGATCGACTGGCGATGTGTTCAAGACCAGCCGGGCCGTAACGTGAACGCCCATTGAGGATCTGTTTCTAGGCTGTGCTGGTTTTGCGTGTACTGTAGAAGGGGGTGCCACGAGCCGAGGACGAAGGGCGGCTGGAGCAGAGCAGAACGACTGGCCTGATACTCCGGGGTCTCCTTGCAAAAGAAAGGTGATGCAGAATGGAGTTAGATGAGCGCAATTCTTCAGCGGCCGCGAAAAGCAAAGCACCGCCAATCGTCGGGGATGTGTGCACTCGCAGTATGGGGCGGATTACGAACATCGCCGCCACAGGACTGATCACTGCTCGAAAGAAACCAGCGGCCGAAGCA
Organism: Diaporthe citrichinensis; assembly: GCA_014872995.1. Lineage (NCBI taxonomy): Eukaryota > Fungi > Ascomycota > Sordariomycetes > Diaporthales > Diaporthaceae > Diaporthe > Diaporthe citrichinensis. The sequence continues at coordinate 35,459 of JADAZR010000130.1, read as the reverse complement.
GATTGCAGCTGGATCATGGCGGGAGGTCAGAGCGCAACGCCTCGGCAGGCGCAGCAGCGAATGACGCCGCCGTGGAGACAGCGCAGCGGTGATAACACGGCCGCTAGATTCTTGTTTGGGCAAGTGGACCATCACGGCTCCGAGGCGCCTTCTGTGCTCTCCCAACGGAGGCAGCAGCAGTAGCCGTGCTGATGTGCTGACGTGCTGCCGTGCATGAGCATCGCCACTGTGAGGAGTCCGAGGAACCTAGATCGCCCCGTGTGAATTGGGACGAGCGGCTGAGGTTCGAGAGGGCAGGGTATCACAGTACTGCCATCAGGGCTTCCCTGCCTCGAAACGCGTCACGTTGCCCAAGGCGCTGCAGGCGAGGGGACGTTCGACGACGCAGTCGAAGGCAGATTGTGCTTGCCAGCCACGTTGTTTCCCTGAATTGCCGTGATACCTGGGAGCTCAGACCAGCGGCAGCGTCACGGGCGATGGAGCTTGTGCTTCCAGAGGCACAGGCACCGCAAGGAAGAGACCAGACGATAGCCGTGCGACTCGACAAGTGTCAGCAACGTGGGCCAGGCCAGCATTGATGAGGGTCGGTTTAAGCCGCACTGCAGTCCCATGAGACGAACAGTCAGCTCTGGACCACCTTCCCCATACCCTCAGTCGTCCTGCTTCCATGCTAGCCAGCAAGCTAGCCAGCCAGCCAGAAGCCGAGTGTGGTAGACTAACGAGGTGTTGGGGGACGCCTCCGCCGTTACGGCTTGCTCGTGGCGTGTCAGGATCAACGGAGGATTAGTGCTCGGACATGTTTCGACTAGTTGGGTGTTTCAACGTGATCCAGCTCAGCGACTGTCGGTCTTGAATGGTTCCTTTGTAGATAGTGTCTGGACGCGATGGCGAGCTAGCTGCCGTGGTGGTGATAATAACATCGGCGGCGGTGGCAACAGACAGCGATCACCCGTGATGGATTGACGGACAAGTTGAAGGTCGAGACTGCTACTGTACGATGCAGATGGGCCCCTTGTTGTGCCATTAGAGTTAGAGTTGATCCTGTCAACGGGAGTCAAGGTGCTGGCGGCAGATCGTCCACAACTCAGTCTCGCTAACCGGGCGTGAAGACAGCTGTGTTGCTACTGCATCTACTACAAGAGTCTGGATATCTCGTGGCCGATGATGTTCTTCTCTTGTTGAGGGTGGATCAGCCAGTAACCTCAAGCCAGGTGGGGATTCGCACTTCGCACTTCCCACTGTACCGTCCTGCACTGCATCGAGGTGCAAGTGGAGAGCGTGGGCACGTACCTGATTGCGCAAAATTGAAGCAGCTGCGATTGGGAAAGAATCGACATGGAGCCCCTTGCATGGCTGCCACGCCTAGGCCCAGTGTGGATTCCATCTCCAGGGCCTGCAGCAACGATCCAGGGGAAAGAAGCAGGGCCCGCTCGCGGGACCCTGGACGGGACATAGCACACAGTGTTAATGAGCGTTTCTCCCACCGTCCTTGTGCATCTCCCCTCTCCGTTCATCTTGGACGTCTCACATCGTGGTAGACCTGGCAGCAACAATCCAAGGTTTTGAATAGATATGCCGGTGCAGATAGGAACACAGACCAGGCACCTAGATGTTCCGAGTCTGTGATGGAAACCAACCTTGGCTCGCATATGCACATGTGCATGTACTGTACTTGGATCGGAAGGCCGCGAGCAAGTTTGGCCCCAGCAAGGGCGACATCGCGAATAAATGGCACGAGCCCCTCAGGCCCCTCAGGCGACCTCGCGGATGCACGCTGCGAACTCCGTTCTGGCCTGTGTGCTCGCCCCATCACACCCTCTGAATCAACTAGGTGGCGGCACGCCTGGCTGAGGAGAATGCAGTCTGCATTCCCACGGCCGGCCTGCAGTCTGTCTGCACCTCACTGACAAAGCGTCAAGAGGCCACTGTGACTTGCGGACAGCACCCGCCTGCATAATAAGTCGGATCATATTGTGATACATTGCAGGAAGCGCACGATTGCCCTCAAGCTCCCGTACCGCCAGGACCGTTCCGCATGACACTGTTGTATTCGTCCCTCCGATCGAGAGACCCACAGTTCCAAGACGGATCGCTGTATGACATTGGCTCTATCCTGCAGGAACAGTTCAGCACCTACAGGACCTCCATTTTTTCACTCTGCGACTGCGACCAACCTAATGTACGTGCTCTGCCGGCAACGAGAGCGGGGTGGAGTCTTTCGCTCTGCATTCTGCAGCCTCCGTTTCTTTGGGACCCACAGTGCGCAAATTACGGTGCCTGTGCCCTCATCCGTATCCGTACTCCCTGCTTCCAACCTTGGTAGGTACCACAGCTTTGCCAACGGTTTCCTGTCCCAGACCAGCCTGAGGACGTGGGGCCCCTGTAATTGATTCACGGTCGCGACCGGGGCAGAAACGGCGCACTGCTGTGTGCTGTGTGGTCTGCTGTGCTGATTTCTGAGCTTGGAGCTCTTGCTCTGCCCTCCCACTTTCTTGTCTCCCCCATGTCGACCGGGGTCCCACCGTCGCTTCACCTGTGTGTGTGATTCCCTCCTATTTACCACCCTCCCTCCGTTTACCTCACTCACCAATCTGGCCGCCTGCGCCTCTTCGCCCCCTTCTTCTTTACCCTCTGCCCCCCTTTTTTGTTTGTTGCTCTGCTTCGTCCCCCATCTCCATCCCATCTGCACCTGCTTGCAAGTGTCAGCGGCGAGGACCCATCTGAACAACACGGGCTCTCGCAAATTGGGGGGATCAACGTGGAATCGAAATCAAACTTCTGGAACCTGGCTCTTTTCTTTCTTATTCCAGTGTCTCGGACGGGACCTGGTCTACCCAGCATTGCATCCATTCGATCAGCACTCGGAAATCCTTACGACTCTGTCCTCACTACAGCCGCTCTTTTTGACTCCGATACCCAGCTCATAGCTCACTGCCGCCACCGTTTGGACAACGCCCTCTGCAAACATTCTCTGACCCTTTGGATAATCCGACCGACCTTGATTCTGAATCATCCTTTCCTCCACGTCACTGAAAGAGGCCCACCTTGGACAATTGGGCCATCAGCTGGACGACTGCTCACAGCAAGCTCTCGAAGCTCCTTACACCCCTCCTAATTCGGAAGCCGACCGTTGGTCACATACGCGAACATGGCCCCCTCGCTCACCGCACACACCTCCTTCACCCGTCCTCGGACGAGCGATCGCGATGCCCGCCCTACGACTCGCGACCAGGGTGACAACAACCTAATCATCCCCAGCCGGACATCGTCGCTGCATTCGAGAATCACACAGCCCATCCCCTCGACCCTGAACGCCAAATCCCAGCAACGGACGCCCAAGACACTTACACATGCCTACATGGTCTGTGGTGTTGGCCGCGAGCCTTCCCAGTGGGTCAAGGCCCCGGCCCCGGCTCAGGGCAAGATTGGACACATGAAGGGCGCCGTCGGGCAGTTTTGGCTGCCGGAGATCCTCGGCAGTAGCCCACGGCTGGAGCAGGACAATGACATTGCTCGTTCTCTGCATGCTGCCATGAGAGTAGGTCGTCCTCTTCCAGAAAAGGTGAAGAACGAACGTTGCGCTAACCTCATCTAGGCCTGTTTCCCCCATGATGTCGAGATCTGCACAGGCCGTAGCCAACCTCACTGTGTACACCACGCCTTTGTCCTCCAGCAGGACTCCTCACACACCCTCTATGGCATTTGCCTTAGGGTTTGGTCACGAGCCGACGAGAAGCGCGCCGAAACCATCCGCGATCTGAGGAAGAGGACGGAGCCCGACTTCTATGACAACACCGATGAGACATACTGGATTCCGTACTGCTTGTCCTTCCTCTCCAGGTACCCACTCTACAACTTGCTGGGTGACTACCTCCGCGGCATGTGGATTCACTGGAACAAGGCTACCAACCTGTTCCATGCTGAGGAGGTTTCGAGGATTCTGAGCTTTCCCGCGCCTCGCCTCAACGACCTTGTCCGGATTGACATGAAGGATTACGCTCTGTGCTATCAGTTCCCCTCGTCGCCAACTGGCTTCCAGAACTTTGCCATGTGGCCGCTGTTTGCTTGCCTGTCCATCCCTAACATCGTGGGAGTGATCGAGGCAGCCATCTCACCGACTCGCCGCATTATCTTTGTCAGCCACTACCCGGCCATACTAACGGTCGCCGCCGAGACGATTCGATACTGCGTTCGCGTGTACGAGTGGAGTGGGCTGTACGTGCCAGTAGTACATGCCCGCCACGCCAAGGAGCTCGTCCAAGAGCCCGGCCCGTACATCCTGGGTGTTACCGCCGAATGCAGGTCGCTCTTCACTGCGCCGAACGATGCTCTCGTGGTCGACCTGGACCGCAACTTCGTCCTGACCTCTGACCCTCCCACTGCCCTGAACCCCGGGCAGCGCAACAAGTTTGTCACGCGCCTGACTCAGGCTCTGAACGGGGATGTCACCCCGTCAGGCGTTCCGCAACACCTTCGCTCCGCATACGGTGGTGGCAAGCTTGTGCCTGCTGGTCAAATCATTGTCATGCGCGGCGAGGTCGAGTCGATCCAAGACCCCGAATGGTGGAACCAGGACTCCATCATGGCTGTGATGGATCACGTTTGTGAGAAGATGGGCCGCAACAGCGGCATCAAGGCCGTTTTCGGTGGTACTGTCAAGAAGCCGTTGATGACAAAGGTCTCTATGAGACACCTGAACGAGATCGTTCGCGAGAGGAACCAGTACTCTCGTGATGCCCAGGAGGCTTGGCAGGACTTTATCAACCTGAAGGGTCGTATGGACACCGAGCTCGCCAAGGTTACGAAGCGCAACAACTACCTCAACGAGGAATTGGAGAGTTGGAAGCAGCAGGTACGTTTGGTCAAGCCGCAATTGGAGACATCGCAAGCAATGCTAATTCATCCCAGTTCCTCAAATTCCAGGCCTTTGCCGAAACTCTTACGAAGGAGACCCAAGACCTCAAGGTCAAGATCGAGGGCCACAAGAGGGAGAACCGACGCTTGGGCGGTCTTATTGACCAGCAGAAGGATGACTCCGCACGCATGTCTGTTCGTCTCACTGGAACGGAGAAGCAGCGTGATGACGCACTTGAGGCTCTTGTTCTCCAGCAGGAGATTGCCGAGGAGCTCGAGCGCGAGCGCAAGAGGAACAAGAAGGAGCTTGCTGCTATGCAACACACGAACGTGACTATCATGCGCCAGCGTGACGAGGCCCGTCGCGTCGTGCTGCACCTCCGCAGCCTCATCGGCGGACAAAGCCACCACATGGAGCACCTTGTCCAGTCCTTGACCCACCCCGTCGATTTGGAGGAAGAGATCGCAAACGGCTTCGTTGCGGCCACCGAGGAGGATGGCGGCATGTCCTCGGTTGACAAGGAGCGTCTCATCAAGGCCGCTCGTAACAGCAAGCGATTCTCGACCTCGAGCTTCTTTGACGTGGCAGACCGTCACCTCAAGGACAAGACGGACGCTATTTCTCACATCATCCGCAACATTGCGGAGCAGTGTCAGGCTGCCGTGGAGGGTCTCGAACTTGCCCATGATGCGGAGATTGACACGCCTACGGCTAACCGGCGCCGAAGCAGCAATCTCTCCGGTCGCTACAGCGAGGATGGCCGCTCAACTGCCGCGTCTGATATGGGCGAGGATAGCCACCTTAACCCGTCGGGACGCACATCGAGCATCCCGCCTACTCCTGACTTGATCCCCAACCGCAGCTCGACAAGCATGTCCATCGCGTCCACGATGACGACCCCTGAGAGGTCGTCGCAGCAGTACAGCATCGGCCACGAGATCCCCACAAAGATCGTCGAGGATGACGAGGAGGACTACACTGAGCGCAGCGACAACGATATGCCTCAGCAGGAGCCCGTCGTTGGCAAGCACGCCGAGTCCCTCATCCACCGCCCCTCTGGCGCTCGAATAAGTGCATTAGGTGGTCCTCGGTGAATCGCAGTGAAGCAGGGTCCCCCCGGTAAACGAGGAGACCCTGACTTCAAGAAACGACGATCCATGGAGATGCAAGCAGCCTGCGACTGGGCAGAGCAACAGGCGAGGAGAAAAGAGGAGGAAGCGGCGCAACGAAAAAAGAAGCGTGATGCCGATTTTAAGAAGAGGCGGTCCATTGAGCTACTGGCGGGCTACGACCAGAATCTCCACAAGCTCTGGAGATAAAACGAGCGAAACGCAGCGGAGACACCAGCCCCCATGCACGCATGGCCAACCGTTGGCGTCAGAATTTTTTTTTTTTTTTTTCGAGAACATTGATCATTATACCACGGGGATGAGCTTCTGGAAAGACTTTGAAGCTGCTACGTAATGAGGCGTTGTGGAAGTTTCTCTCGAAACGTCTCAGATTCCCACCTGATTTTTTTGTTTCCTTTCCTCGAATCTTTTTCTGCGATGTCTTATCTTTTTTTACTTCGTGGCAACGTTGAGCATTTTGAGCGGACTTGGAGGGTTACTTGCAGGAGGAACGATAAATTTTCTGGTTCTTTCACACCCTTCTCGCACTCCCTTTGCATGCCGGAGAGGGCGAAATTTCAAAAAACGGCGGTGACAACTGGCTTGGACAGGACACGTTTTGCTTGCCTGGACCCGGACGTCGGGATTGTGTGTAGGATTCCAGTGCTGGGAGAGAAGAGCTTCGCAGATTTTTGAGTGTGGTGGTGGTGGTGTGTGCTTGTGTTCTATTTCTTCCTCCCTCCCCGCACGTATGCGTACGGCTTGGTTGTATTCCCTTTCTACTCTCCCTAACCTTTCTTATTGATACCTCCATACAACTCCCCCTACCACTGCACACACAGCTTCACTTTGCGGTCCTCTCTCCGTGTATTTGACTACATGCATTCGGATGCTATCGGATGCTATACGAATCACAGATTATTAATCCCAACTATGACTCGTGCCACCGTGACATGTGTGAAAATGTCGGCGGTTGAGCAGTGAAAACACGAGCATTGCAGGATGCCTGCAGAAATGTTAAGTCGCGTCTCGTAAGCGCATGTGTTTCATATGTCGGAAGATGAGATCGGCAGTTTGCACGGGAACCACGGCCCCCAAGGACGGTACTTGGTAGTTCGCACGGTTCTACCACTCCGTTTATCCCCAGAATTCGGTTTCTCAGTCCGTAACGGTAAGTACCGCAGGAGCGAACTCTATCTCTGTGGAGGGAGCATGGGCAAGGGGGGACTTTAAAGCTGTGAGGCCTGTATATATGACATCGTGTTAGCCTGCCTTGAAGGGATTAAGGTTGGCTCCAAGCGGCAGTTCCCGCCGACCGAGGGGGCAATCGAGTCTGATCTGGAACGATCGCCTGATGCAATAAGTCTTATGATATGATGAGTATACGGTTTCTTGGAGACATGGATTTCAAGACGCGAGATTACGAAGCGAGAGGGTTCGGATCTGGGCGACGGATATACGCTACAGAATGCCATCGACGGGACATGCAGCCCAGTGCCGGGCGCCGGGCGAAATCCTGCACGTCGGAGTCGCGACTCCGACGTGATTGGGCAATGGCCTGACAAACCCCTGACACTATCCTTGCTCAGCATTTAGAAATCATACGCTAAGATGGGGCCGAGCCTTTCTTCTTTCGCCCTGCTCTGCCAGAGTCTGGGGCCCTTCCCGAGGTACCTCCACAGCACTTCAGCCAGCCAGCCGGATTTTTGCCGTTCGCTGCTGACGCGCCGTTTACTAAGGTGCCTAGCGGGGCGAATTAATCATTCAACGACTGACGTCTGGCTTCGCGTCCCGGCGGCGGGGGACACAAGTAGCTGGCGCCCGCGATGATGGAGGCGAAATGTTCTTGGGGATTCTTCTTCCTATTACCATCCTGAATAGTCATCTTGGTCTATTCTACTGGTCTTGCTACCTAGGTGTATATATAAACTGATCGCAGCCCGCCCTCCCCCTGATGAAGCTCTTCGCGATCCTGCTCTCCATCACAGTTGGAATCCTGTCGGTAGTATTGTTCAAGGAGCACATTCTCGAGACAGCTTCGGCCCTGTACAACAATCTCATCATCTTTACCAGCAACAACAGCAGTAGCAACATCGACAGCGCCGCCATGAAAGACTCCTCGACCCCTCAAGAGCAGCCGGCGCCGGCGGCGAACTCAAGCGCCCCGCGCGCGATCCGCAAGGCCTTCCTGGCCGTCGAGCAGGCGGAAGGCGCTGGCGCGCGCGTCAGGAGGTCCATCGGCACGCCGCAGCTCAAGAACTTCTCGCCCTTCCTCATGCTGGACCACTTCTCCGTGAAGCCGGGCGCGGGATTCCCTGACCACCCGCATCGGGGCCAAGAGGTACGTTTTCTCTCCCGCCTCCTCTTCGTCTCATCCCAACTCCCACCTGCAGACATTTTCGTCCCATCCCTCATCCCCCACACTGCAAACCTTTCCAGAATAATGCTAACGATCTACTGGGGAAAACTAGACAATCACATACATGCTCTCAGGCGCCTTCGACCACGAGGACTTCGCGGGCAACAAGGGCACCATCCACGCGGGCGACCTGCAGTTCATGACGGCCGGCCGCGGGATCGTGCACAGCGAGATGCCCGCGCAGAACGCCGACGGCAGCGCCAACACGGGCCTGCAGCTGTGGGTGGACCTCCCCCGGGAGCTCAAGTCGTGCGAGCCGCGCTACCGCGACCTGCGCGCCGAGGAGGTCCCCTCCGCCGAGTCGGACGACGGCAGGGTCCGCGTCAAGGTCATCTCGGGCCAGAGCCACGGGGTCGACTCGGTCAAGGACCTGGCGTACACGCCTGTATGGCTGCTGGATGTCACGGTCAAGCCGGGCGGGAGGGTCGAGCAGGCTATTCCGGAGGGGTTTAATGCGTTTTTGTACACGCTTGAGGGCACGGCTTTGTTTGGGGCGGAGAAGAGGCCTGTGCCGCAGTATCATAATGTTGTGTTTGAGCTGGAGGGGGGTACGATCGTTGCTGAGAATGAGGAGGGGAGCGAGGGGGATGCGCGGTTTGTCATTGTTGCGGGCAAGGTGTTAGACCAGCCTGTTGTGCAGTACGGCCCGTTCGTGGTGACTTCGCTCCAGGAGGTGCGAGAGGCTCTGCAAGACTATTCGACGCACACGAGAGGGTTTGAGAGGGCTGAAGGGTGGGCGAGTGAGATAGGGAAGTCGATGGTGCATTAGGCGGCTGGCTGTTTGATGTGGGTGTGGTGGATATACCGTTACTAGGCTTGGTGTATTGGCGTTATTGATGGATTTGGTTCTGTATTGCGATCCTTGCTAGCAATCAATTCTTAGACAACTGTTCACAGAAATTTTTGAGCGTACACATAGTAAATGGCAGCTTCTTCTCCGCGAATGAGCAGCACGTCGGCGTCTCACAAGTGGTTTCCACTTTTCCGCCAGAGCCTGCTCCCGACTTCTGCGTTAATCACATCTCATCTTTCCCAAACTGTTGGCACCTCGCTAGCCAATACAACAAGTTTAAGCCTGCCCTGTCCTCGCTTGATGTGTTTCCAGCCGCCGGGCCCCTGGTCTCCAAAACGGCCTGGCTGTGTCATGCCGTGTAACCCACATATGCAGGATGCGCGGGTGTGGGCTTACCAGGGTCTGAAGAGGCCTCAGGCCGGCAACGCGACGTCCTGAGGTCGTTGTTAAAGCGTCAACCTCACTTTTCATGCTCGCTATCGAACCCCTCGAGATCAAAAATCGCGGTGGATTAGAAGTCTTTCTTTACATACATAATGGATCCATTTTCGATCATCACTGGCGCTGGTGGATTGTTCTCTCTCGGCATCACTATTTGCAACGGACTCATTAGCTACTGCGGAAGCTATCGGTCACGCGAGAATGATGTTGCTTCCCTCCAGGCAAACGCCGAGCGGTTGCGAAGAAACCTCGAGGTCCTCGAAGGACAGCAACACGGAGTTGGTCTTCCGCCAGTGTCACCCAGTCTCAAAGTGTCGATGGACGAGTGTATATCAACTTGCAAAACGTGTCTCGCCGACCTGAGTCGACTCAGCGACAAATATTCGCCACCGATTACCGATTCGAAGCAAAGATTCCGGACCAGCCTGGGTCGAAAGTTATCCTTTCCTCTACAGAAGGATAAGTTTGAGACTTTTCGGCGGCAGGTTCAGCAGCTACACATCACGCTCTCATTCCAAGTCGGACTACTGAATTAGTATGTGACTCGAGGGTTTCCGGAAAAGGCTTGGTTTGCTTGATCTGAATCACCTAGCTGACCACAAACTTCAGTGATGCCGTGAGAAATCTTCGACAAGAGACGCTGTCAGATTCTCTGAACCTTTCATCTATCATCTCCACTCAGGGCCAAGATATACGGGAACAGATTGCCGCCATGGTGCCCGACCTGTCGCAGATGCTTGAGTCCGGACTCTCGAAAAGCGAGCTATCTCTTCAAGCTCGAATGGACACTCTGGAAGCGATGATCAGGGAATCCTTACCCACAGATGAGAGCACTGTCCCCGACAGCACTCATTGTATCAAAGCTTGCGCAGCACCGGCACTTCTTGACGCTCCCAAGAAAGAACTCGAAGTAACTACTCAAGTTCAAGAGAAACCGGGCTCAGAGAAAGGGTTGTCGATCACAAAGCCTTTGTGGGAGCTCAAGTGTCAGTGCGCAGGATCGATCTCGCCCGCCTATCCTGTCACTCATGCTACTTCCTGCCATCTCTCATTCCGACACAGACAACGAAGAGCTCTCATTGGCAAGATGAGGCTATTCAACTACTTCTTTCAGTTCCAGGTCGCGATCGAGTATTCCCAGTACGCCTTTCTGCGTAGTCTGCACATCCAGCACAACTTTACAATTCGAGCGACCGTCCCCCAGGGCTCCCCGGCTTTCGATCTGATAGATGGCATCACTTTCAACATGGGATTCTATTCCACAGCGCAGTCATTGCGACAGAACCTCCAGTCCTGCCTCCAGGGGCTCCAGCGTCTGTTCATGGAGGGTCGAGCATGGCCAACAGACATCGAGGACAGTACGGGAAATAATCTACTCCATGTGAGTTGAAAATGCATACTTCTAAATCGAGTGTCTTGAACCAATCAAAGCGGGAGGCTGACAATCTGGCAGGTGGCTACCAGCGCATGTTGGCATTTCATGGCTGACGAGATGAAAGAGATTTATTCGCAATTCCTTCAAACATTGGTGGAGTTCGGCGTCCCCTTGAAGGACTCTAGTTGCTCAAGCGAGTAAGTTCCGCACACCTGGCTTGAGTTTCCCCTAGGACATTCATGGACGTATGAAATTTCTCAAGACTAAAAGTACAGGACACCGATCGCCATTGTGCTGAAAAGATTGACCCGGAGTCACAAATCCGACGTCTCGGGCTTTACAGTCGTTACAGGAATCGTGAAGAGTCTTTTGGACCTCGGTGTTGACGTGCTGGACATAATGCCGTTGCAGACCTTTGGGCCCTCGATCCTTCCAATAATCGGGCATGAGGCATTTGATGAGCAAGGAAGTAGGTCATTTACACTCTAAGCAGGTTGTGACGCATTTGATTGACCTCTGAGTAGCGATGGACCAGGAAGAGCTCCCTCGCGCCCTGCTGGAGAAGTGGGAGACTCAGGTGTGCGACATTCTCACACGCAGCGACGCCGAAAGCCACATCTTGACAAGGGGCAAAGTGGGCGAAACCCCGTTGCACGTTGCAACATGTTGGCCTCGAGGGGTGGAGCTGCTTCTGCAGCTAGGAGGGGACACCATCACCAGCATCATTGACGCCGAGGACGATAACGGCTCGACGGCGCTGGACTACGCGCTCAAGTTAAACGAGCCAGAATGTGTCAACATGCTTTTGGACTCGTCTGCTGAGATGGACTTGGAAATAGTCCAGAACATCGCGAAATGGGAAATGAACTCTGGACAAATGGCCGTCACCCCTATATTGGCACAAGCTCTCGTGCGGCGTCGCAAGAAGCTGCGTTGCCTTGCGAATGAACACATTCAGGGAAGCATGATTCTCGATAATTCGAGTCCGAAGGAAGACAATTCGCTACAAGAAGACGCATTCGAATTGGTCCAGGCACTACGCCAGAAGAGAATCAGTTTGGCCAAAGAATTCCAAAGTGTCCAGCCGGGTTCCGTCTATCACTGCGCGTACATGAACGATGAGACTGCCGAGTCGTTGTTCGACGCTGGATTCAGCCATACAAACGTCGAGTTCCTCGGGTTCACCCCGCTGATGACAATAGACCTCGTCGGTCTGAGTCACCGATACGAGACCAAGATTATGTACAGCCACAGTGCGCTTGGACTTGTTGACTGGTTCCTGAACCACGGAGAGGACCTCAGCAGGCCAATCCCAGCAGATGTCGTTTGCCAAAGCACAGGGAGCCGGAGCGATATTTCACATGGAGTCTGCTTGGTCCACCGCATCGCTAGCGAAATGGGGCGGAGCATGCGATACCAGACAGCCTTTGGAAGTGACCAACACACCCCGGTTCTACAACGAGTCCTGACCTCGCCGGTGCTGGACTCTTGCGAGTGTCTTTGCACGCAGCATGGCTGCTCAGCTGCCTCCATATTGTCGCGGGAAGTGTGGAAGCTTGCCAATGGGACCACCGCGCCGGGAGAATTGTCTGGGTTCGACCGGACAACGTGGCGTATCGTCGTAGACCTTATGACGAGCAGACTATCCGGTCACCCGGCAGCTCGGCAGTTCGCCTCAGATTTCATTCGTGTCAGCACTTTCGAACGGCTCGGCATGAGCCACACATGCTGCAGATTTACTGAGATCAGCGGGAAGTACGAGGATCCTGATAACGGGGTGGCTTTTGCGATCTTGAAGGGAGAGTATCAGATGATTGAGGTTATGGATCGTGAAGATGTATCTGAGATTCAAGAAGAGGAGCGATACTTGGCTGAATTGCTGGAGGTGCTTGTGGAGGAATTTGAAGCCAAGTACGAGGAACTGGGCTGGCCATTGGGCGACTTCTTCTTGACTTACTGGTGGACTCGCATGGGCGAAGTTGACGCGGGGAATAAAGTGTCTGGGGAGGAACTAGACGCTCTTCGGAGAACGGGTGTCATTTTTCACACATGAAGGAGACACGCGGGTTTTCTGCCTGAACCAAATGCCATATGATGTAGAATTTTAGTATGGGCCGCTGCGTTGGGCGGTGACAATGACAGTGTCTTAGAAAGATAATGGATACTAAGAGATTTCTGGGAAGTTCTCCAGGAAGATGGTCTCTGGAATAATCGGATAGGAAGGGAAAGACTTCTTGAACATCATTTCGCGCAGGTGGGTTCCATCAACTTGTGTCTCTTCACATCCACCCCTTGGATCCACCTTAAAGCTGGGGAGCTCAGACATTGTCTTGGTGTTTTCCTCCCAAATTACCACTAGATGGAGACAGGTGGCTTCGTGCAGAGGAATCCATATACCCCAATCAAAATCCAGAGGGAGAACCAGATAATGTTGAAGCCGGCGGCTGAATGGACAATGATTGGCCAGAAAGATGCCAGAAGACCGACATGGAGAAGGGTGATGATACCGGTAAAAATATCTAGATGGGTTCGTCCCTAGCCGAGGAACAGAAAATTAGCAATTCATCCCCAGACCTTCACTATTCAGGAACAAACCTACAACAACGAATCCACAGAACCAGCAAGCACGACGACCATGAGCGCGGTCGATCATCGTGAGGCACCAGAAGACAAATATGAAGGAGATTATCCCGATGAGGACGCCGCATACCATGCTCACGATCTTGCTTCCGAGAGTGTTGAATGAGATGGACAGGATGTTCATGACCGTGCGTAGGATGATGATGGCCCACATGCAGAAACGGCGAATGATGGTCTGCCAGGTGCCATTGAAGGACCAGGACCTCGTGTACTCGCCAAAGCTGAGGCAGTTGCGGGATTTCCAGGAGCCTTTTGGGCCGTCGTCGATGTTGGTGACGCCATCCATGCTGAGCGATTGGGTACGGATGTTTTGGACAAGATGGAGTGGATGGTCAAGATAAGAATCTACTTATCACAGAATAGTCGTGATGATTTAGAAATTTCTGTTGGCTGGAACTCTGATGACTTCGCAGAGGTGGAAGGAGAGAGAAGAGAATCGGGAGGCATGAGACCAGGACGTGGTCCTAAGGTAAGGTGCTTTGCTGGCGATCTGTAACACTGCTATCGTTGAAACCGGCGGCTAGAGGGATTCGAATCCAGGTCCCAATCGAGCTGGCCCCAGACACTGGTGCTCAGATTGTTGAGGATTAGCAAGCACTCCCTCCTTTGGCAAACATATCTCTGCCGGATCTTCGTGCCACAAAAATGCTGATCCGGGTCGAATTTAGCGAGCAAACACGAATGATGAGAGCACAATCGAATCAAGACCGAGGTCAAGGACGGATGCAACGGCTGTCAAGGTTGCAGTATCACCAAGTTGAGACGGTAAAATGATAATGACCATAACGTAACCTTCAGATGTGCTCCTGTAATGATACTGGAACTGGAATTGAAGTGACGACGCTCGCGCTGTCAAACGTTGAGCTGTGTTCTGTCAAAGCGTGCTTCGGACACAAATCGAGGACATAGCCACAGATGCCGTGGGTGGAGACTTGGCAGGATTTCTACTGAAGTACGTGAAACCAACAGGGAAAATGGGAGACTGAAGATTTAGATGAAGAAAGATAAGTAGCATATTTTCGTGCCGAGCTGTCTGTTCCTTACAGGAGTGATGTTTTCAGATATGTTCTTAGGGAACCAACATCCCGGACATAATCCCCAGCGCTAAAATCCGGTTTGTCGCTAATTGAATTTAATGTAATGCTTCAACTCAGTGAATCCATCTTGCAAAGAGAATCAGGACATCATATATTATTTGGGCAGTTGAAGCACAAGTCGGGGAAGATTAGCAAACATAAGATGAAGGCCGCAGCGAAAGATTCGATGTGATTCATCATATAGCAACTGCATCTTTGAATTTGGTCACCAAGGAAGGACTTGAATTAGTTCTAGAGAAGCTGGAAGCCGGTTTATCAGTTGATTGTTCACCTCATACCGACAATGCCGCTTAGTCCCTCTCCCATCAACACAACACCACCTGTATGGATCGCTTGACAACACAAAGGAGATGAGCTCTCGAATAGGGCCCTCAATGAACCCTCGGCAGTCCTCGTTTTTCTGCATATCACTTGCCTTGATCACCCAGTACCTATTTACCAGCCAGACATGAGGAAGCCTTTCCCAGCGTACTTCTCATAAGACTCGTCTATCTCCGTCACAGTGAAATCGACCCAAAGTTACTCTATAATGAGCAATTATTGATTCCCTCCATACTTCAGGCTACCTGGTGTCTCCACTAGCGTGTTAACCACAAGCTGCACTGTAGCCTGCGCTGCACCTGTTCTTCTCAGCGTAGTCCCTAATGCCAAACTCACATTTTACGTCCCCTAAATCCCTCTTGATAGAAACCATTCTAGAAAAATGACATAAAACCATCAATACTTTGAAATGGTACTATTAAAATCGAAGAAACCATTAAATTGAGTATACGACTTACGCGGGCTGTGTTCTTTTCTCTTCTGTTTGAATTCAAGGTTCTAAATCATGCTTTCAAATGGAATGAGTGCCAGACCCACATCGGCATCACCTTCTCAGAAAGGCTTAGGCTAGCTCATGATATGTACGGTACATGCAGAGTGCAGTCAGCTTTTTCAAAACTGGGTGGGTTACACAGCTATCAGTGCCAGCTCACCATTGCCAAGCAATTTGTCAATGCGGCTCTGTGACTTCCCCGCTCAATCAGCCCCTCCGGACTCTATTCAAAACTTCTTTCTTTCAGAACCCTAGTATAATCTGCATGTTTGCAATCCAAACTTGAAAGTGCCTGTTTGCACTCGTAAAACCATGGCAGGTCACAGAGACCGCCGGGAAGATGACTTTCTGGAGAGGCCTGGACTACCACGAACTTACCATTCCGACGACGATAGACGCAGTTCCCGTGCTACACAGATGGAGAACAGGCTGAGAGAGAGGTTTTCAAGAACCCCGTCCTGGGCTCGGAGTGAAAATCCGCTCCTGGACAGGGCTCCTATCGATATGATGGCAGATACACACAGCAACTCTCGAATGCCATCACCACCTCCTCTGGTCAGTCGACGGAGGTCTAACCATCGACGAAGGTCTAACCCAGTGAACGAGCAACAAGGCAATCCTCCTCAAAAGCCCCGGGCACCAGAAATTTACCTGGTTCCCCCAGACCAGAGTGGCGACAGGGGTGAGAGAGATGCGCCCGGAAGAGGCAGGGCAGCTTCAAACCCTGTGACGGCAGAATTTGCGGGGCCACAGCCAGCCATAGTGAGTCCAACTACAACTCTACCTGCCACTGCAGTGGAGATTGGTAGCTATGGAGCGACTGAAAGTGGACGAAGTGGTTCATCTATGCCCACGTCAAATTCCATCGCTGGATTACATCGATCCGCATCGTTGGACGGATCCCGACAGTTGTCCTCCTCCTCGGGAGTCTTAGGCGACAAATTCTACCGCTACACACCGCTCGAAGCTGAGGAAATCAGGCTTGTGAGGGTCCTCGCCGCACGTAGCTCTCAGGTCAAGTGCGAGATCCTACATAGGCCTTTCAGGAACCCTCCTGATTACACAGCTATATCATACGCCTGGGGGGATCCATCAGACATGACCAAAATCAAGATCAGAGACGAGCACTTTCCGGTGTTCGTGGAGGTGCCCATCTCCAAGAGCTTGTATTACGCACTGGAGGCGCTGCGGAGAAAGGGCCAGGACGTGCTGGTCTGGGCTGACGCTCTATCGATCGACCAACAAAATCGGGACGAGAAGAATCAGCAGCTGTCACTAATGGCGGATATCTACAAGAAGGCCCAGTATGTTGCTATCTGGCTAGGTCCTGAAGGAGACGACAGCGACTTCGCTACCGTACTTCTGCAGGATGTGGCCACCGAGGCCCAGAGTGGTGCCGGTCGCGTCCAAGTCAAGAGCATTTTCTCTTCTCTAGCGCAAGACAGGAGTCTCCCTGCTTTGGCTGCTCTATTCGAACGAGAGTACTGGAATAGGCTATGGATTGTCCAGGAAATATTCAACGCAGCTTCCGTTTACGTATACTGCGGTTCCTCGCAACCACTTCCGTGGGCTGTTTACCAAACAGCGTCACGCGTCTTTCAACAGTACAAGAGAGACCTGGAGGATTTTCTCCCAAGGAATCACAGTATTGTGTCACGGAAGCAGTACTCTTATTCCCAGATTCTGGCGTATTCAGGCCCAGGCAGCCTGCCGGAACTCGATTCACTGGTTAGCCTGGGAGATGAGGCGCTTCTAGAAGTTCTGCGCGCGTGCAGGAGGAAATTATCTTCTGATCCCAAGGATAAGGTCTTCGGCATACTCGGCGTTCTCGGTAAAGAAGTCCGTGAGGAGTTCGCGATCGACTATGGAAAATCTGTCAAGGAAGTGTTTACTGATGTCGTCGACTTTCTCCTGACAACGACAGACCATCTAGATGTTATCTGTGAAGCCATCCACTTCCCTGTCCACACATCCTCAGCCAACCTGCCGACTTGGGTACCGGACTGGTCACATATACCAGCTACGAGCGCTATTTCGTTATCTCCAGGCACAGATTTTGCAGCATCTAGAGATGCCAAAGCGAAGTATAAGTTTTTGGGCGAACGGCGGAATAAACTCGAAATCTCCGCTATCCCACTGGGATCTATATATTGGCACGGCATCACTGTGGGAACGCTTTGCACACTAGGGGACTACCTAATGGCTTTCTTGAACTGGAGGGCGCTACTTCTCCATGACATAGGGTCAAAGGCGGGCAAAACTGAAGTCACTCTCTCAGTGCAAGAAGACTTCTGCGAAACGATATGTTTCGGTCAGATTCCACCCGAGTGGAAGGATAGGAGCCGGCGAGCATGGGTGGAGGCATGTTTTCACGTTTTTGCGTGCCTGATACAGGAGCGGCTTCCCTGCCTGGCTATCGATGATCAGCTCGCGTATTTCGCGGAATTGGATGTGGGTTTGAGGCCGGAAGCAAATCGGGGGTTCCTTCAAGACCACTTCGGGTCGCGCATGATGGGGCGCTGCTTCTGCTTGACAAGTGAGGGACGGATGGGCCTTGGGACTGGCTTTATGGACCCCAACGACGAGGTGGTAGTTCCGCTGGGGTGCTCGACACCTGTACTGCTTCGACCAGAGGGCAACCGCGGAGAATATCGATTTGTTGGCGACATTTATGTGGATGGTTACATGCACGGAAAGGCTATGGAGGATCTCAATTCCGACAAGAGACGGCTCAAACGTTATATAATACACTGAGATAGAAGGATGACAATGTAACAGGAGACCAATACGGCTTGAGGCTCTCCAGATCTATTTGAGATTGTCTCGTCTCAAAGATCTAACCAATAATATAAGTTCCAGTCAACTCCGTTGCTGGTCAGGCCTGTGTCTCCTTGGATTTCAATAAGAATACGGAGATTCGCACAGACTAAAACGGAGGGTACACAGATACCTCACTTACCCATACCCAACACCCACACCCAACACCTACACTCAACACCTACACCCAACACCTCCACCCAATACCTACACTCAACACCTACACTCAACACCTATACCCAACAACCACGCCCAATTTACACGCCTAATTTATATATTAAAAGCTAATTTATATACTTAATTAACCCTAAATATATAATGGTCTTAAGTTTATAAGTTAGCTTTGGGTATATAAATTAGCCCTAGGTATGTAAATTAACTTTAGGTATGCAAATTGGGCGTGCCAATCAAGCATAGGTGTTAAGTATGGGTATGCAAGTTGCAGTTTGGTGCACTTTGGGTGTTATATATCTATATACCCTTCGTTTTAGTCTGTGCGAATCTCCGCATTCTTCAATAAATACTGATGGATATGATTGGAAATTTCTACTCCTGGCAACAAGCCTGGTGTCAAGCCTCCTATTTGATAACATGAGGAAAACCGGAAGACAATCGCATTTCGGACCTCTACTGTAACTTAAGCATCCACAGCCTCCTTACAGTAGCCGGGGTCGAAAAGACAGTCCTGCCAGAAACAGAAGAGAACAACCAAATCTGAGGATCCCCAGCATGGGAATGATGTGCACACGGGAAACCCATCCCGGACAAAATTTCGTAACAATTTGGGCTCCTAATGCTGGTTATAGCCAAATGATCCACATTGTGCAACAAAAATCCACACAACGTCTGCCACACTGGCAGCACTCTGCAACCCACACATCAACATCATCGCTGAAAACAAGGCAGATCGAGGAGGCGAGTCGCCCTGCCTTGGGCTAGTGTTTGAGTGAATTTTCAGGCACGTGGACAGACTAGGTTGCCAAAGGAGTAAATACGGACAAACTTCGCAAGAATTCAACTGCATTGCATGTGATCTACAGCTGAAATGTTACGCATCACAACCTCGCAACGCCTCACCCCGCAATGTATGCAGCATTATGCGGTACTCTGCACCCCAGACAGCAGCGTACTTGGAGGTAAATATCATGTAGAAATCCATTGCCACCCCTGCTGATCTTCCATCCGCCGATCAATTTATTGGCTCCCGAGCTGTCGAGCGAGGTTGTCATCACTAAGGTAGTTACATACTTCGACCAATCGAGGTTTGTGCATGTCAGCTCATCGAGTTGTCCAGATCAAACTGACTACGAGAACCACAGGCACTGGCAATTGTACGTAATTCTGGTGTAGCCTTTATGATTGTCCCTTGCTAACGAAGTGCGTGCCTTCTGAGCCTGAAACCAGGTGGATGTCATCTTGCCTGGTGAGGGCTGCGGCGAGAAACAGGTTGAATCAGTTTGTACTACTCCTCTTGTGGCAGCTCCCTTACTTTGCGGCCCCAAGACATGCATCCTAAGACTCCAATCGGGCTTGCTCACTCACACTGCATCATGAGTGCTCTTGGCCAGGACCTCAAGACCACCCTCACGTTCATGGTGTTGCATTAATATGGGTTTCTCCGATGGAGCCGACTCACGCTGGTTCTGGGCGGAGCGACGAGGCAAAAGGATATCTCTCCGCCTCCAAGAAAAAAATATATAAACCGGCTGGGCCATCAGCTCGAACTCGAATAGCTTTCAACATCCGCACGCAGTTCTGAACAACAACAACGACCCTCACTACTCCTGTCTTTTGTCTTGTTTCCATCACCACTAATCAAGACTCACCATCTCATACCTCAAACATCGAAGATGGGTCATGACCACGGATTGCTGCATCAGGTAGTGCTTGCCGGGCTTGCCTGGACTTCATTCTTCGGTCTAGCCAGCGCTGACGACTTCCGACCTTCGTTCCACTTCGTCCCTGAGAAGAACTGGATGAATGAACCAAATGGACTGATCAAGATTGGGTCTACCTGGCACCTCTTCTTCCAGCACAACCCCAACGAGAACGTCTGGGGAAACCTATCCTGGGGCCATGCAACCAGCACTGATTTGGTCAGATGGCAGCACCTTCCAGTCGCCATCCCCAGTGAGGATGGCATTCAATCCTTCACGGGGACCGCATTTTATGACGGCGGCAATGACTCTGGTTTGGGCACATCAGAAAACCCGCCTTACCTGGCATTCTACACCGGTTACTTCCCGGACAGCGGTGTGCAGGACCAGCGATTAGCGTACAGTGTGGACCAGGGCGCGACGTGGACTAAGTTCTCGGGAAACCCTATCCTCTCACAGCAGGAGGAAGCACCACACGACGCGACTGGTGGCTTGGAGACACGAGATCCAAAGGTTTTCTTCCACGACCCGACAGGCAAATGGGTCATGATACTGGCACATGGAGGCCAGAACAAATTCACCTTCTGGACCTCTACTGATACGAAGAAATGGACCTGGGTGAGCGAAGTCGCCAACATCACTGGACTTCCCAGTGATGTGAAAGGGTGGGAGGTTCCAGACTTTTTCGAGCTCCCCATTGAAGATTCCACTGAAACAAAATGGGTCCTGTTTTGCACTCCGGCCTCCGGGTCCCCCGCAGGTGGGAATGGAAATTTCGCAGTCACTGGCTCATTCGATGGGATCACCTTCAAAGCGGACCCATTCGACGCAGTGAGGAACTGGCTTGACTACGGGAGGGACTTTGACGGGGCCCTGAGCTGGGAAAACGTCCCCGCGTCAGACGGGCGGCGGATAATTGCCTCGGTCATGAACAGCTACAGCGGCAACCCGCCGACGAGCACGTGGAGGGTATGCTCTCGTTCCCGCGCACGCTGAAGCTCAAGGAGCTCGACGGCCGCCTGCACCTCCTCCAGCAGCCGGTTGTCGAGCTGGACGCAGCTACCAGACCGCTCACGAGCCTCACGAATCAGACCCTCGCGCCCGGGCAGAGCCTGCTGTCGGGCACCCACGGGCGAGCACTGGACATACGCCTGTATTTTGTTCCGAGCGCGGGCTCCACGCTGTCTCTCGCCGTTCGTAAGGGGGGAGATCAGCAGACGGTCGTCCGCTATGCCGAGTCCGGTGGTGCTCTTTCAACGGACCGCACTGCCAGCGGTAATATTGCGTATGATCCTGCTGCCGGCGGGGTGCATAGTGCAACTTTCTCGACAGGTTCGGATGGCGTGGTGAACCTGCGGGTCTTGGTTGATGAGTGCTCCATCGAAGTCTTTGGCGGGGAAGGCCAGGTGGTACTTTCTGAACTGATTTTCCCTGACACAGCTTCCGATGGCCTTGCTTTGACTAGTGATGGAGGAGACATCGTTTTGAAATCAGTGGAGGTGCGCCAGGTTGCATTGTAGAGGGAAGTTGTCTTTCGAGTTGCTACAATCTTGGAGCGCTGAACTCTTTGGGATAACATGACCTGAACCGGGGCCAGAGTGTCCTTCACTTCTCAGAGACACTAATTTCTTCCACGGCTATGGAGGAGGGCATGTGATGTAGCATAATTTTCCCACGCAGTTTAGGGCAGAGCCAATTTACTTCCTTTTTCAATGCGAGCAGACAGGGTGTTTGGGAATGAATATTGCCAAGTACGGACACCTTGCCAATATAGATATCTGTATAAGAAGTGCAAATAGCTAAGACTGTTGCACTATGAGGAAAAAGCGATGACAAATCCACTAAGGCCGAATAAGGAAGAATCATACATCATAAAGCCCAGCTATGAAATCCTAACGCAATCTTTCCACCATCCCAGCCCGCTGTGCCAGTATCCAAGCCACTATAAGTTCCGTAGAGCTCCTTTCGGATGCGTACTGAGGCAATATGAGAAACTGGTTCCAATGTGGAAAGATGCCTGTACTGTCTGCCAAATCGCCCTAGTCGTTGAAAGAGGAACCCCAACTGGGTCCAGCAAGCCAAGAGGCTGATTGCGAATCGTCACACATAGGATTCGCCACACATAGGATCGAAGAGAAATTCAAGTCCTGATCCGCGGAGCTGAGTACCAGCGCGGGAGAGATGAGTTATCGGTTCTCGGGGTTGCTCATAGCCGCGGCCTCGGGGGTCGTTTGTCGGACGTGAAGGGTGATTTGACGGGCTGTGCAATCTGCTCATAGCAGGCAGAATTGGATCCCAAACAAGGGTCCCTGAGCTGTTTATGAAATCCAGAGATGGGAGTGGCAGTGAAGGGGATTCCGCAGTGTTCACAGCTCTTCGGTGTTGGTGAACAGCAACTGGATAAGGTATGGAACGAGTGACGCAGGGCGCCGACCGTGCCACTGAGCCAGATGGATTTGAAGTTGACCTGATTGCGTATATCTGAGAACTTCGGAGCAATAAACGCAGACCTGCCATTGTGACCTTCCTTCTGGGGGTGGTTGTTCCAAGTTCAGATGGAGAGAGATCCCGGAGGCATAGGCCCAGGTCATGTGATGCTTCCTGCTCTCCTCATATTCCCAGTCCCCCAACCCAACCTCATCACAAAAGAAAGTGGAGATTTCCATGTCCAAGTAATCCAGGTGTTGGTTCGTGTGGTGTTTATAGGCCAGCCTGAACATATACCCAGACTGTTGGTCGGGACCATGGATGCCGTTCTCGATGAGGAGCTCGAGGAGCTCTGGGAGAAAATAGAGTGGAGGAATGGTGGCCATTATGGTGTGTATTACCTGTTTGTATGACTGTTGTGGGCACAAAGAGACTATTTAAAACGTAGGATTCATCCAGGGATAGTCTTGGGGATTTTGACTGGTATTAATCTTCTCTTCGGCTTCATTGGGATGTCGAATGGTATATATATAGAGCAGGTCTCAGTCGTGTTCAGGTATAATATTATTTCAGACAACGTGGGCTAGGAGGTAGTAGGGCTACAGTATTCATGAACTTGAAATTTCAAAAGATCATCGCTGAATCTTAATCCCTGAGATTCATGAGTGTGAGGGCTTGTTTGCTTCACAGCCCACTGACATTCAATTGAGCCTCACTCTTTTTCAGCCTTACTAACTGGATCACCTGCCTCGTAACGTCGACGAATGACTGACGATCTCCTGCTATCAAGGCTTCTTCTGAAAAGTGCAATCTAAATTTCCATTTCAGCGGACCTGAAGCTCACCCGGGCTCACAGGGACTTTTTGAGACAAAGGCTGTAACGTGACAGGTTCGTAATCTCAATTTGAAAATTGCAGTTCTTGCCATGTCGCTGGTGCTGGGCTGATCGGGTCAGGAGGTGAATGCAAAAGTTGAAATTAGAATTTGAATAAATACTCTGGCCACAGTGAATAATACCATATCAATATCTTAATAGCGAGGACTTCTAGCTAAACAGGTAAAGTGACTTGGCAGACGGACCAGAGACCTCTAAGGAAATTGACTAGCTTGATTAGATCTCTTTATAGTGATACCTCCTCTTTTGCTGGATTGGGTTAAGGGGGAGCTGCTGTAAGCAGATGCTCTAACGGCCAGAAGACTAGCGGGATTCCAGCCAATGACCAAATTCAAATTTCAATTTGCCAAGACTGATCCTGAACTCATTCACGGGATCGCCCGACAGCGAAGTATACTTAGTATCAACTTCAGCCTTGAAGACATCACGGGTTGGTACACGCCGACGTCAGAAGAAGGCTGTGTCCTCCATCGTGACTTTATAAGCAAGCACATGTACTGGCAAACGTGTGAGTCACCTCTATCATCAACTTACTTGCAATGGTGTTCTTATTCTCCAGTACTTATTATCAATATCCGTTACTACTTTTGTATATTTTACCCGACAAACTGACTGGGTAATGGACACATCGATCTTTTATGAGGGCCTGGTGGCATCCGTCGTTGCTTCAGTTATCTCTGCCATGGCTACACTTGCTTCATCTGTGATTATGGCCCGCGCATGCAAACTGCAGCCCCTGCCAGTCGTTCATTGCTGCCCTGTGTCATGCCCAAGGTACTCGTGGGGTGCCCCCCTTCAAAATATTGGAAGGTAAGTTTGCACTCCCTACAAAGTAAGCAAGTATATAGTCTGACAAGCGATGGTTGGTGTTTAGTGAGGAATAGTCACCCCGAGGGTGGAAATGACATCTCACTGCCGTGGCGTCCCAAATTGCCTAATCTAGTTGCGGTGGAATGGGGATTGGATGGAACAAGAACTTACTGAGGGTGGAAGTGAAGTAAAGCCTAAGAAACTCATTACTTCCCACAGATTGAGCTGCTTGGGCGATGAGGCAATGGCTGGCTGTCATTCATGTACGATACCACCCCCTTCACCCATACACCCCCCTCACTCATACACCTCCACCACACAAACTCTCCAACTTTACTGACACCCAGAATAGTCAATTCTAAGGCTACTTCTATGGCGAATTCATAAGTATGTATTTTATTTAGATATTTAAGCATATTACAAATAGTATTTTAAGTGGTGGTGGGGTGGTCTCGTTTTTAAGCTGTATACATATGCTTCTTAAGCAATATGCACCCAGTCCCTTCATACAGTGATAGTATTTTAAGGCATAGGATTCAGGCATATTTCAGTCCAAACCACATTTCCCACGTGTGACAAACATGTTTAAATGGGAGAAGCTTAAGTTTTCGCCTGCTCAGGGTTCTTTACTACCATTCTATTTTATCTTTTTACCAGTGTCGTTACTACAAAATGCACGTAAATCAAACCAGTTTGATTGTCAACCTCAGAGTTCTGTTACGCCCTCTGATAGTGCTGAGCATAGTTAGCGGAATCCCTGCCCAGAAATTTTGTCTTTCGAATTCAATGTGGGGCTTTGCACATGGTAGATATAACAGAAAGCATCCCCATCAATCACATATAACCACTATGTTTTCCTTTAGAGTGGGTGTATCCTTTTCCCACTGGCATTATGGTCTAGATCCAGGGGCTCTCACACCGATGGTCATGCGTGGGGCTTTCTCCCGCGAGCTCACAGATAAGGAACCGGAAACCGGAAACAGGAATTCACAGCCAAGCTTGGAGGACAAGACTTTATAAATTCAGGGACTATCACTACTGTGCCTGTGAAACTCCTAGGACATACAGTGCTAAATGCACCTCCATTCTTCTTGGGTACAGCCAGACAGCAGGATTGGCCAGCAGGCAGCTCTGTGTTTTTATGCACATCAGTGATATTAAAATGGCCTCCCATGCGGTGTAATTAAGCGAGATCTTGTCCACGCAGATGTAGGACCAGTAATAACAAATGGCCTCCTTAGCCATTTGAGAAGTCTGTATTGTGTGTGTAAGGCTTTTCCATCATCCCCCTCCTTGATCCTGGTTTTGTGGAAGGCCGAGATCACACCCAGCTTCGTGAACTAACGTGCTTTCGACAATGGCCACAGCATTTCTCTAATCCAGGCAAGAGAATACGATCTTTATGCGTACTACAGTTTAAAGTACGTTAGTACACGCAGAATCGTGAGCCGCCACTATGCATAACACAGGGTTAGAGGCCGGCGAATCAGTCATACGGATGGAATTCTTTTGTAAGACCTCCGTGAGCGTCCTCTACAGAACAATTAACTCCTCTCTTGACGTGTCATGAAGAGGGCTCCGTCGCCCTTCTCTATTCCATCTGAAAAGACCTCCGAGGGAATATGTCTGTCTTTCCTCCAAGGTATCAACTATATTGTAGTACTCTCATGCCAGCCCAGCAGCCGCTGGCCCTGGGTCTGGTGGCACTTCCTCCTCGAGTTCGACCCTGGTAAGCCCCCGTTTAATAACAGCAACCTCATGCCGTCTCACGACCAGAACATTTCCTCTGCTCGTGACCTCCATCATTAGGTCCCGGTAATTTTCAATACTCAGCCAGTCATTCGGAAGGAAGAAGTGCCGCGATATGCGTCGTAGATGAGCTGTTTTGGAATCGATGGCGCTGATCCAGTTTCCTTCCTGCAGGAATACCAGGCGCTCGGCCCCGCGGCTACCAAGGGCGCCTATCAACTGAGTGGCCCTGGATGAGAGGTATTCATACGCGCTCAGGGGTTGGGCGACCTCAGACGAGGACCCGGGGCCGAGATCAGCTGTGTTCCATATAACGAGCTTGGACTGTGAGAGAGGGTGCCCTATGTCGCTATACATGACCGCGAGGCTCTTCCCGCCAAAGATAGACATGATCGATCGGGGAACGATGCTCGAGGATATCCCGGCATCAAGGCGGACTCCGGCCTCTGGAGCCAGAGGTCTGAGATCTAGCCAGTCAAAAGAATATGCTGCCGTTTGAGTGATCAGGAGCAGGCTGGCACGGTTGAGAGGGTGGTTCACCCATCCGCGTGATCCCCGCTGTTGAGTGGTCCTACTTGCAATAGGATTTTCCGCTTCTTGGGAGAGACACCACAAGCTGTCGCTCTTGGTTGAGCAGATCAAGATACGGTCCAAGTCTGGCCGACACACGACCTGACTGACAACCGCGTCGACGCGATGGTCGAACAAAACCTTCGATGCCACAATTGCACGACCTTGAGATGACAACTTCTGGACCATCACTCTGAAACTAGCATCAACGCTGGTGATAGTGTTGCTGCCGTGATGAAAGGAGAGAGACACGATGGCCACCCCATTTGCATGGCTATAGAGCCTGCTGGTCTGGAGCCCAGAGTCGGCGTGGTAATGGTAGACTGCACCGTCCTCTTTGCCGCAAAAGAAAGCATCTCCGTTGTCGTGACACACTATCGAGGTGATCAAGACCGGCTCGCCACCAGCGGATGAGAGCTCTGGACCGGCCTCGCGTGGTGTCGACGCCTTGCTGCTGGGCCCCGAGTGCGCATTCTTCCGGAGCAAGACCGTCGGTCCCCAAACGCGGCACCGTGACCCCCTGATATCAAGCAGCTGCTGCCCATCCCCGCCGAAACACAGCCCTTGGATACCAGCCTCGACTGCGGCTATGCGGTGGAGCGGCTGTAATGTCGAGAATTTCAGCAGGGTCACCGTGCCCGAAGGATCAGCACTCGCGAGCATCGACCCGTCCGGCGAGCAGACGAGGATATGCGCGAATGTGACGGTCCGATGCAGGATGTCTCCCGATTCGGTGTCGAATAGGACTAGCTCGCCATCAGTGTATGCCGCAGCCAACAAGTTCGCACTCGACCCATTCCCAAAGGTAAGGCACCTGACGCCGGATGACCCATATTGCACCTGGGAGTCTCCTCCTGCGCCTGATTCCCTGTTGTATGTGTCGTAAAGAGCGTCGTTGTCAAGGTCCCAAATGAGGATGTCCTGGCCCTTGTAGATGACAGCCAGAAGCTGTGCGTCCATCGTGAACGTTGCTGTTATGGGCCGACGGTAAAGGCGCAATTGCGTCGCTTCCATGCCTTGTGTCCAATTTTCCGTCTCAGAGAGCTCGCCTTTCTTCAAGTCCCATATTCGCAGGCAGTGGTCCTTTGTGGCGGAGATGAGCTGCTCGTCGCGACTCGAAAGCGCGAGAGCCATGCACTGCTGTGGAGCCGCAAAGCGCCAGACCTGTGTCTTGGAGTTTAGATCCCACACCAATATTGTCTTTGAACCGACAGAGACTAGGAAAGATTCCTGGCTGCCAAACTGCAAGAGCTTTACTGGCTCCCCGTGGTCGAGCTTTGCTACTTCTTTGTACAAGACATGTTGCAGTATGAATATAAGCCCGCTGTAGCAACCAATAGCAAACAGTCGCTTGGATGATGCGATGCACGAGTACTGCTCTTGGGGGTTGAAAATGGTTGAAAGCTGGTCGCCCCATTCCTCCTCACCCAGCCCAGACACAGTGATTCCGCGAGGTGGTGCCTTTTTCCTGAGAGCTGTTTCAGAAGGACAGAAAGGCGGGATAATGTTAAATATCGAGGCTGGGTATGCCACAAGACTGGGTCCAAATCTCATGACCAGACGGAGGAGGTCATTGGCCCAGACTCTCAGCAATGCGATATCACGCGTTTCCCCGGAATCTGAGTGCTCACTCCCCTTGATGAATGAGCCAATGGCCTTCCCAGCCGACACTAGGCGCTGCAAATCTGAATGTCTGGCTATGTATTCGATCCAAGACAAGACGTTTGGCGAATCGAGGAACTTCGCCACTGAAGACACGACCTGTGTATCTGTCCAAGACAGACGGAACAGGTGCTCGAACCACAACTCGCAGGCGTATTTGACGAAGAGGGAGCGGTCTGTGAAGTTCTCCGTGTCCTTGGCCCGTCGACGGGGAGTGCTTCTCATCTCGTCCGACGTGAGAAAGCTCAAACATGTTAGCAGAAGTCGGCGATGCCCCCTCCTTTCCTCAATGTGGAACTCGGAGTCAACGGCTGCGTGGAGGAGAAAGTCTCGCGCCGTTTGATGGACCATCTGCACATATGATTGGGCGTCGACGTAGACCAGATGTCCGCAAATCGACCGTATGGAAGCCTCAATGTTGTCGATCGAGTCCTGCAGGTCTAGCCTGACGGCCTCGTCGAGCTCCATGGTTTTCAAAGGTCTAGTTGCGCACACGGTCCAGGTGATTATGGCCTTGGCAAGGGCCTTGCCTTGCACCTGTGCAGACATCGTGTCGACGATTCGTCCAAATAGCTCGTTCATATCGGATGGCACCTCGTCGAGGATTCTTTCCACATCTCTTGAGGTGTGGGCGTCCTTCAATTCGCCAAATACAAGGCTCACCCAGAGAAAGCAACCCTGCGACTTTTCCAGGATCCTCTGAACCATTTGATGTCGGCCTTCGTCGCTTGTCGATGGGAGATTGTCCATGTTGGCGTCGAGGTACAACTCAATGTCAGACCGGGTGTCTTCTTCTCGAATTACTTCAGAGATGACCTGTATGTTAGACACTCCAAGTCGCTGGCGAACTTTGGGAGAGTTTCGAGAAGTCCAGAATATCCGTATCGAGGACGTCTCGCCGGTTTTGTGAAGTAGTTGTATCAAGTCTGCTTCGGCTGAGCACTCATCCAGTGCATCAACGATCCAGAAGTGGGTTTTCCTGGACCCTTCACGCAGCAGACCTTCAACAAAGAGCTTCCTCCATATTGTGCGGTAGTTGCTTTGGCTTAGTTGCTCGTCTTTTTCGTATACGTCGAGGCAGGTCCGCATCAGTTCGGGATCCTGGACAGCCATCTGCCACGCCATAGACAGCAAGAAGGATGCAATGTCTGACTTGGACTGGTTCCCGTACTGGAAGAAGTGGCAGCTGCATGGCAACTGTAGCTTCCGCAGGTACGTAATGATCGTTCCGCTCAAAATGGTCTTCCCCGTGCCTGGCTTGGCCGTGATGCAGTAGATTGGAGCAGTCCCATGGTGGAGCCAGTCCTGGAAGTTTTCCCTGTCAATGAGCCACTCACAAGACCCACTCATTCTCTGTGAGACGACACCGAATATCTCGTCTTCAGGGCCTTCGTCAACCCCCATGACCACGTTCAGTCGGCGCCTTGTCTCCTTGGTGGATTGCTCGTCCAAGAGAGAAGAGCGAGCCCGGACCATCTCCAGGACCGAAGCAATTGCATTTCGGACCGTGCGGTAGTTGGAATCTGCGGCGGACTCGTATTTACAGACTTGACGATGATTTGCGTTCAGGTAGACTCGGCGTTCGTTGGCAAATCCCAGCACGGCGGACTCCTTTGAGACAATACGGACGCTCTTCACCCCTAGGCTCATGGGGAGGGTCTCATAGAAGGAGAAAAGGTGGACGTCCCCACAGTAGTGAGGAAACTCGTCGTTCAGGGTTTGGATGGTAAGAGACTGGCGGTGGAGGTCGCTAAGGAAGGGCCTGTTGCCGCTGCTCAGACTCAGCAGGCGGGAAAGGGTCTGCGCCAGGTCCGCGCCTTTGTGAGGCGTAGCCAGAAAGAACATGGCTTCTATAATAGAAGATAGTGATCGATACTCGGGTCTCGTGCGAGCCAAGATGAGCGCTCGTTTGATGACAAGGCCACCCATGCTGTGAGCCACGAAAACGATGGGTGCCTGTAACGGAGTGAGTCTTTTATACGCCCATAACACAGGTTCTCCACTATGAAGGCTTTCAGAGGATCACGGAGGACCTCAGTGGTAGAGTAGAGATGGCTTTGAGAGGATATGCGGTCGACAAACATACCTTTTCAGTCCGCGAAATGTGCGGACAGTCGAGAATAGATACCAGTAGAGCATTGGCGAAGTCGTGCACACTCAGTATACTCTCTTTCCCCCAGTTCGAGTCGTACCCAAAACTGTGAATCCGTACATCCTGAAAGCCATCGTCTTGTGGCAGCCACTCCAGCGGCCAGTAGAGGGCTGGATCATCCGAATGCGTCCATGTGCTTCTCGACCCACCCCCCAGTCCATGGACAAATATCAAGTCGGCTATGGCGCTTCTACATGGTGGCACATACAAAGTGTTCAGCCCAAAATCACCCTTTCGTTGTTGCCCTGTTCCTGCACTGGAGGCAGAAGATGATGTGGTATCGGTTCGGCTCGTGAGCCTTGACAACCTTAGGGAGAGGTGACTGAAGCTACTTGAAGATGAAGTATCATCAGTATCCATGTTCCAGGGTCGTCGCGCTGTTCGGCAGCGCAAGCAACGTGCCACGAGGCCCCCGGCGGCCTGGACTTTTGCCGAGTTAAGACGGGCTTGCTTGCGGTTGGGAAAATCAGACCGGAGTTGGGTATCTGCAGTCTAGTTTGCGGCTCTATGTGTGCGTAATCAAACCCCCTCAGAGGGTTGCCAGGCCCGGTGACCGTTTCAGCTCCTCCCAAACCAAATTTCGTTACGCCCACGGGCATGTACACCCTGGGGCTGTGCCCCGAAGGCACCACTCGGGGCCTTTTCTCTCTTTCAGCGCGTGGGGGCCACAGGCTGGAAACAGCATGGTTCGAAGGAATGCAGGAAGCAGTGCGACCATCCATCAATGAATCCTGCCCGCTGGTTCGCCAGAAATGCAGCCTGCTCTGCTT
This sequence comes from Diaporthe citrichinensis, assembly GCA_014872995.1. Classification (NCBI taxonomy): domain Eukaryota; kingdom Fungi; phylum Ascomycota; class Sordariomycetes; order Diaporthales; family Diaporthaceae; genus Diaporthe; species Diaporthe citrichinensis. Next base: position 4,187 of record JADAZR010000130.1, on the reverse strand, counting down.
GAAGTTGGCCCCAACATGCGTCTGACAGACCCACAATTGAGGGGCACCTAGGTAGTGAGAATAGCACTTTCTGCCTCGTTGGTGACACGCCGCAGAACCCCGCTTTCTTGAAAGCAGGCGCTGGCGGTGATTCGGGCCGGCCACTGACTGGGTCGCTCCTTCTGGCCCACTGCAGGATACTTAGGTACTGTAATTCAGGAACTGGGTACACCCCTTGGTTGGCATTTGTAGCTGCTACACTGCACAGTTTCCCGTCCCTTGTCTCGACCTCTGAAGTCTGGACGCCACCAGATTCCCAGTGGTCCAGAGGTCAACATGGCACTGGTTGACCAGGTCCTCCATGTGATGACACCGGCGGAATGGGGCAAGCCGATCGATGTCGATGAGAAATGGATTGCCTTTGTCGATGATAATGTGAAGGCCAGTACGTTTTCTGTGACACTTTTTGCTCCAGGCTGAGGCATTCGCTAAACTAAAGACTCACGATAGCTCTTCCATCGGGCAGCGAAGTGGAGGATATTGTGCACCATGGAGCAAGCTACTGGACCAGAACGGCTGAGATCTCGTCACGAACAGAGGACGGATCTCCTAAGTCGTACTTTTTAAAGGTATCAAACTAGACTGAGCAAAGAAGCCAGACTGACTGGCGGTATGCACTGACTTTGCTGATGTGAGGCTGGGCTATCCCACCTAGGTCTCAGAGGGCGACAACGGACGAAACATGACAGCAGGCGAATATGCTTCCATGAAGGCCATGTACAAAACACTGCCTGAATACGTGCCGGAGCCTATCGGCTGCGGATCATATGCGTCCAATCCCGACATCCACTTCTTCATCTGTGAGCTGGTCAATATGACGGACGAGATTCCAGAGATCCAGGCGTTTGTCCAACTACTCGCCGAGTTACACACCAGAGGTATATCTCCAAATGGCAAATATGGCTTCGACGTGCCCACCTACAAAGGAACCATCCCTCAGTACACAAACTGGCATGATACCTGGGAAGAGGCCTTCCACCACTCGATGAAATGGTTCGTGTACACCGAGGAGAAATCGCAGGGGCCAGATGAGGAGATGCGACAACTGTGCAACGGTCTCTTCGAGAAAGTGATCCCCCGCCTGCTTAGGCCACTGGAAACCGGAGGCAGGCAGATACAGCCTCGGCTGATCCACGGCGACTTGTGGTCAGGGAACACCTCGACCAACATCGACACGAACACGCCGGTCGTGTATGATGGGGCCTGTCTATATGCCCATAACGAAAGTGGGTTCCTTTGTCCATGGGTCGCTGACTTGCAAGACGCTGACCAAACCTCTGTCTCGCAGTGGAGATGGCAGCTTGGCGTCCGATACGCCACAAGATCGGAAGGCAATATATGAAGGCGTACTTCGATTACTTCCCTATATCTGCACCAGAGGAAGACCAAGATGATCGCAATCTTCTTTACTACCTGTAAGCACCTCCAAGCCTGGCAGCAGCGTACGTTCTGACACATGACCAGTCGATGGGATCTGAAAAGTTCGGCCCTTTTCTCCGGTAACTTGCGGTACCGAGATATGTATGTATAATGACTAGTCTCTTGATCATGTCTGCGGAGACCCAACAAATGGAACTGACCCGACTTTGAAAAGGGCCAAAGAGACAATGCGGACGCTGATTGCCAAATACCCCGATGGATACGAGGGCTGGGCCAAGGAAAAAGGAGAAGAGCCTGTCCAACGCGTGTACTCGCCCACCTCGTATGAGTTTTTGAGCAACTTCGGCCCCAAGTCATGAAGAGCACCTCAAATGGCGGTTTAGCTTGGGAAAGCCATACCAATCAACACCGAAGGTTCAGCGATGCTGTGGTGCGCATAGCTGAGGACACCAATGGCACCAGGCTCCATCATCATGGTGAAAGGGAATTTCATGTCCCACTCCTTTAGAAAACAGAGTCAGTTACGTATCTGGCTTTGGCAGTCAGGCTTGAGTACCACTTACCAGCCACCTTTTGGTGAATGCACGAAGAATATGACCATGAGCAACTATGAGGATGTCGGGTGCTGGGCCACCGTGCATGAATGGCTCCTGAATCTTCTTGATGTTGCCGATGAGCCGATCGAGCCTTTCCTGTACTTGGCCTGGGGACCTGAGACGTTGGGTTAGCAGAGTGCCTTTCGCGTACCTCGGGTAGTCGAATGGGTGCTCACTCTCCTCCGGGACATCCCTCGGTCCAAATGTCCCACTTAGGTAGGCCCTTCTCGGCTCGCTGAGCCTTGATCTCAGCTGGAGTGATGCCCTCTTTTCGCAAACGCATGTCAGCTTCGCCCTCCATTCCCACAAGATGCACGGAAACCAACGGACCGTAGGTGCCATAATCCCACTCAGTAATGTCGTCCGTAATGCTGAGTTTCTTCTCGGACTCCAGGGTCTCCTTCGCTTCCTCCCCGAGAAGGAGATCGAGCGTTCTGACGGCTCGTTGGCGCGGAGAACAAAAGACGTGCGCGAGTTTGGCAGGGTCAATCAGCTTGCCCCGCCCAACGAGCTTCTCGCCGGTGCCCCTGCTCTGCTTCTCGCCATTCTCAGTCAGCGGGATGTCCGCGTTTCCCGTGCACTGCCCAGAGATCGTCCACTCGGTCTCTCCTATTAATCAAGCCAAGGAAGGGCAGGTCAGCGAATGATGACTGGCGAGAGATCTCGAGTTCTGACTTTATCTTACCGTGACGGGCGATGAACACCCGTGGCGTGGTTGCGTTTGCGTCTGACATCGTGAGGTCGGCTTCAGTGCGTTGTTTGAAAACGTCAAAGGCCCCTAGGAGGCTGCCCCGCGTAGAAGAAGAAGGAGGAAGAGCCTGGTTTTATATTTGGGTAGCAAGTGCACATGCATGTGGGGCGCAGCCAACCTGCAGGTCGCCGGACCTGGTAAGCTGTTGCTACGGACCTCTCAGGTAGGGTAGGGTACCTGTGTCAGGGCCGTGGGGCTGATCGCACGCAGGGCCCAGTAACTGACTGCGGCCCGTCTGGTTAGCTTATCTTGTTAGCCTAACTGGCCTCTGATAAAACAGCTGTGATCCGATCTTCGGGCAATTATTACTTTTCCTTTCTTTTCTTTTAGGCAACCCTAGTTGTAAATTAACTGTTCTTTACTGCTACATTGTGCCTCCGTTGCCATTTCAATATGAGGACCGTCTCAGGATGCATATTAGTTATTTACTTCTAGCCAGAGCCCGGGTTCCAAGCAGACAATATCAGCACCCCAAGGCTTAGTTCTGCAGCACAGCGTGCTATTTAAGCGCTTGTGCGCGGCAAGGTCCCTTCAAAAGAGGATTTAAAACCTTGGGCTTGAATGGGACAACCTCTTTGGCCCTATTATGCTGCCCCTTACAACCATGGCATCTACTGCTCAGGGTGGGCAGACTAGTAGGGCCTGTTTCTATTGCGGCGTGGGAGCCAATTAGAAGTCGTTTGAGAACTCCAAGCCTCTGCGTTAGCACCGAACTTTTGTGTGAGCGCTGAGGCTCTTTTTTTGGATGTGTGGAGCGAGCAGCGCACACGTATGTCGAATTGCTACGTATCTGTGAGTGAAATCCCCACTGGGTTCTTCAGCGGCTACCGAGCACCTTGCAAAGAAGCTAGCCACTTCACGCCAAACAGCTTTGAGTCTGAAAATTACCTGGAAAGAGCGTTGCGAAGCGGCGGCTAAACAGCGCATAGGTCGCGAGAATTGCACTTGGAAGAACATCTGGTTTAAAGCATCCTTATGCGCGTTCCGCAACCTGAGCAGAGAGATTGAGTTGAATTCGAGATTAAAGAGATTAAAGAGACCTTGAGTGTGAGCCTTTATGTGATTGTACTTTGTGGTCTGTTTTTGGGAAGGGGGGAGGGGAGCAGAAAGGCGAAGACCCCAGGACGAGGCCTTTTCCATCCCGGAGAGGATGTGGGGCGCCTAAGAAACTCGTAAATTTTGGACAGCGAAGGAAGCAAGGGCGAAATGAGGTTGAGCGAAGACGATAACGAAGGCCGCAAACTTTAATGGATCAACCTCTCCAGCCCCATCGTTCTGCCCCTTACACGCATGAGCTCTGACACATATACAACGAATAGGTAAGTTTCGACAGCTGGAGAAATGATATAAGAAGCGGCTTCCCACAGCTATCGTCAATGCTTTTTTTTTTTTATTTTTTTAAAAAAAAAAGAAAAAAAAGA
>JADAZR010000013.1:600000-882848 GCA_014872995.1 Diaporthe citrichinensis | reverse complement strand
ATTAATTAATTAGGTACCTTTATAAGATTAACTTTTATTTTAATAAAAATATTTTCTTTAAGATATTACTTAGTAAAAATTATTATTTAAGCTTATAAATTTATTAAGAAATTAATAAAATAAGATAAAGAGAAAGGTAATTAGGTTTAATATTATAAATTTTTAATTTTTTAAATAAAATATATTAATAATATAAAAGTAATAAAATAAAAAAAAGTAAAAGCTTAAAAAGGAGTTAAGTTAAATATAACTTAAGAATGCTTAAGAATAATAATTAAAGTAATATTTACTTAATTAAAGTATAAGGATAAATATAAAAAGGTTAAGTACTTAAGAATATTATTTTATTAAGAATATAAGATTAAAAAAACTTATTAAGTTATTCCTTTTATTTTTAATATAATATAATGATTATGCTAATTTATTTCTTATTTATATTTATTTTATTAATTTAATTAAATTACTATGTTTTTTATTATTTTAAAATTATGTTATTAAGGGAGGCATAAAGTAGTAACTAGAGTGCTTAGCACCTTACTTATTTCGCTTTAGCCTAAGGGCTTAAAAATAAATAGTGCTAAATTACTTCCTTTTATAATAAAAAAATAAGCATACATTTTCTTCTTTATTTAATTAAATATATATATGATACGACAACTTCTTTTCCTTATGATTTATGAGCATAATTACGCCTAGAACAGCAACTAGCCCACTCGCCGTTTTAGCGTCTAATGATCTCCTCCTTGGCCTTCCAGTTCAATGTTACTGCTCTCAATTCATTGCATTTTCGTAACTTTTGGTTCCTTTCTCTTGCTCTCTCTCCACTCATCAAGGTAATGTTGTAGGCACACGTGGATTAACTGTTTGTCAGCTTCTGAGTCAGTGTTATCAATTCCAGGCCGTTTCGACCAAAGTGAATCCGGACCACAGTGGCATCCAAATCTCTCAGTGCTTCCAGGGACTGGGGCAGCAAATAGCACAATATCTATTGAGATCGACAGAATAGGTTATTCGACTCCCCATAGCATCTTGGAACCTCTAGAGGTACAACAATACGTGGTACAGCGAAAAGAACCGCTCACATGTGGTGAACAAGTCACGCTTGTTGAGGCAATGCATGCACGTTGCGAACCAGACCATTCGAAACCAAGGTTTTCATTCTTAATTGTAGGACATTCCTGGCACTTACCACTTTCCTGCACCCAATTATTCTGTCTAGGGCTGGCATTAATGTCAGTACCCTTAGCCTTGTTAGCTGGTACGTCATTATAGTGCGCGGCCGAGACTGTCTTGGCACGTGTGCGGCGGAAATGAAGCCAGAGCTTTTTACAGTGATCGAGCTTCTGTCAGTTCAACTCTATCGACCGCAGTCTTGGAATTCTACACGTGGGTTTGGCAGTAAAGCGAACATGAATCCCACAATCTCTCCTCTCCCTTTTGGTCTCTTTGTTCACCATCATCCCCGAGCAGATAAATTCGGGCACAATTGAGATCCACGCAAATTCCACCATGAAGTCCAAGCCAGAAGAGATCGAAGCTGCGCTTGGCAGCTACCGCAAAACCTCAGCAGAGAGGAACAAGCGCGCTATCCAAGTTTATGTCGATGCTACTGTGAACACTCAGTTTGAGGACGAGACAACCGAATCCGAATTCACCGAGGAGGAGATGAATCAAGAACGGATTGGACAACTGGGCGGCATCGTCCAAGACACGCTGGGCGACCTGGCTCAGCCAATCGGGCTCCTAGACCGTTACCACGAGCTGGCACCGGAACTCTCTCTAGACGGGACAGCTGGGAGTGATATGGACCTGGAGGGGCGTGCCAGTCTGGCTGAAGCCTATTTCAAAGCCCTCGAAGCCGCCCTGAAGGAAAAGGAGCCTGGTGGGATCAAGGATACCATCTCGGTCCCGGAGGAATTTCGAGTCTTGGCCAAACACGTGCTCGGCATTAGCGGCCCAGGCTTGCCCAAGGACCAGAATGAGCACATGCATGCAATGAATTTCTGGGGCGACGGGTCTATTTGGAACCATTCCGAGATTCCTTCTCGTATATTGACGCCTAGCGACATACCTGGAAAACATGCTGTGGGCGAGAGGGTTGCCTTGGGATAGAACCCGGGTTCAACAGTTGGCTGCAATTGGACTTGTGTATATGCACAGGAGTCGGATGATAGTGAGGCTTGGAAATCTGTATGGTCAGATCAGAGTGATTCGCGGGCGTTTGATACCATTCCGGGTTTACTGGAGTGGTTCCTAGAATTCTCCGAGTCGGGCGCGCCAGCGCTCGAAGGTGTCACCGCGGAGAACGTGATAGATCGTGGGGTATTCTACCTCTGATCTAAACAAGAGGGGTGACTATAGAGGTAGGAGTCGTTCAGGCGTCCCACGCACAGAAATCGGAAGTACACATTGTCTCTCGAGCGTAAAATGATAAATACCCTGATGACACCTTGGTCTCTTCGCATTCATACGCCACTGACGGTCCAGCAATCCCCTGCTCCCTTCCTCCAGACTGTGTGTCCTTGCACAAACCCACTGAGCGACACTGAGTGATGCCTGCCTATCTTTACTAACAGCCACACTCTTAGCCTCATCCGTTCCGACGTCTAACTCTTCAGATCTATCTGAGTGACAGATATTCCCGGGTTGCAGTGGCAGCTGCCAGAGCAGGTTGACGGGCCATGACAGGCGTGCAATGCGGCTGGCCTTGACTAATCGGCCCGTCGGCGCCGCTTCCAAATTTTGGACTGCCCACCTTCATCGTGTGCCAGGTACCTCCTCCCATTTGTAACCCGAATCGGTGTCCTGGGAAAGTTGGTACACCTGGGCGATCATGGGTGCAGCTACACGCTGAGTGCCGATAGTGGCAGCGATGATGTTGGCCGCTCTTTCAAAGGAGCCACTGATCCTCCCAACCTTGAGGTAGAGTGATCTCAAAGGTTCCTCGTGATACGCATTGTCCACAACAGTTATCTCTGGCTGCTCTTCGCTAGTAGGCTCGAATCTCGCAAATGCTCCCAGCTTGCATGGGCGCTGGGGAGGTTCCCAAGTGGACCAACACTGGGGTGAGACGACGTTGTCTGCCACGTCCATCTGTGAAATTGCAACTGTGATTTCCTCGAGTCGTGGGAAAAGTCGGATCAACTCGGAAACGAAGGAATAGGTAAACTCCTCATCATCCTTGATGTATCGGTGTGACAAGTAGTGCTCCAACTGGAATGTTGTCCATGGTATGACAACGCGGCGGGTTTGTCGGACCCTCATAGCAGCCGATGCGTTGGACTGATCGGTCTCGCCATGGTCCTGTGTTCTGAAAGGTTCATTCAGGCTTGGGTTCCGTCTCAAATCTTTTATGTAGAGAATGTCTCTACGGGTGTCGTAGTGTCGGTAGGGGTGCGTAGTGCCAGAAATCGTCCAGCCAGCGGTGGCAGAGTGCTTGAGTGCGACCTGGCGGGACTCCTGGCAGACATATCGCAATGAAGGGGAGTCGAAAACAACAAGACTGCTTGGGTTTCTCCAGTCAAGCACCCCGCTCCTGAAATCCAGCTGGATATTTTCATTAAAGGAGCAGACCCGTGATGGGAGGTCGAAGACGGCTGTCTCCCAGATCTGAAGTCGCAGCTCGTATGGGAGTTGCCGGAAGAGATGGAAGGTGGGTCCATTTGCTGGCATTTTGGGTGGGTTTGTGGGCTGATTGGCTCCTGTCGCAGGTTTGTTTGCGTTGATGTCGTGGCTCTTTCCGCCTGCCATGGTGGAAGACATGATATGGGAAAACGAAACGGGAGAGACTGAGTGGAGGAGCAAATGCAGGCTCAGCTGATGGGTTGAGATTTCTCAGTCCAAACGAAAGGTGCCGGGGCGCTATAAAAGCTCGTAGAGGCCCAACAGGCATGTATGTGAAGCCTGAGGTTGCCTGGGTAGGTAGTTATGTGCTGCCTTCAAATAACTTGGAAGTAAGAAGTTGAGGGTGCCTGCTTGGTCTTTGTTGACAGCCGCACATTGTCTCGGTGCCTTCCTTGACTACGTTCTCGGCCACAATGTAGTGGCATCATTGAAATGCCAACTCTATTAAAACTAGGCTTTCACTACACGAGCCTAATGTAGTTTGTTTGTCACAAAGAATTGATGGCAACGTGGTTGAGGGGGCAGAGAAACATCACAGTGCTCTCACGCATTGAACTGCCAGAGCTTCTGGATCGCATCGGTGGTCAAGAACTGCCTGGGGTAGCCCCACCTGCTTCCTGTTCCTGGCAGCTTCCTACCTAGGTACCCACAACCCTACCCCTGCTCCTGCTTGCCCTGCCCTGACTCCCTGGTGCCTGCCTTGCTCAACCAAAGTGCCAGACTCTTCCATCCCCGGAAAATGGCGAGGTGCGGCTCCACCTGACCATGAGCTAAGGCCAACGTCACCCCACCGCCCATGGGGGAGCCACCGTAATGTGTACAGTAACAAGACCGACTGAACGGAGGACTGCACCTCAGCACAGTCCTCCGACATGATGGCGTCAGCCCAGTACAAAGCTGGCTGCTGGCTCCTGACTGCGGGCTGGTTGCCACTTTGTCCAACCCGCGAAATGCTGCTCGCCTTCCTTCCTTGCCCTTCCCGTGCTGATCTCATGTACTGGTCCATTGTGGTTCGATCTCACGATCCTGGCCACGGGTGCTGCGCCGGACTCATCTGCTGTGTCAGCGGTGTCAGAGGCTGGTGGGCTGCCGTCCAACAGAAAAAGTAACAAGAGTGCAAAAAAAGACGAGTATCGACAGCTGCTGCGCCTTCCAGTGGTCGGGTCATGTCGAGATCCCGCTGGCGGTAGCACACAGACGCAGCCGCCAGACGTTGCACGGCCTTGTGCGACATTGTGCCGATGAGAATCACACCGCTTCAGACACTCTAGCTCATCACAGACACGACCCGAATCTCGTCTTGCCTCCCGAGTCGGATGTTGGGTCCATCAGCAAGGCAGTCTGGCCATGTGAGCCTGCCAAGCCTGGCTTACGTTGAGCCAAAGCCAGCTTCGAGGTCCTTTGGGCCACGCAGGCAGAGCTGGTAGACTAGATGCTTCCAAGCATGAGACAAGGAGATCGATTCGTCTGCCCAGGTGTCAGTCTCCTGATGTCTTACAGGCAACCCAAGCTGCTCCCCAACGTTTCCGTTGCGGCTGGTGGACACAGCCCTGCGAAACGGGCGAAACGGACAGATCGGGCATCTGCCAACGCCACATGGCGCCTAGCCTGCAGGTGCAGGCGTACCTAGCTGCAGCTGCGACTTGTAGCGAGTGCAACAAACGCGACTGCAGACTGGATGAGTGACGGCACGGCTCTACGTATTTGGATCTCACCCTCGTCTTCGGTGACCTTGGGACCCAGGGTTGCTGCACCTGCACCTGCAGGCTGGATATCCTGTCCAACTCGGTGGCCAACATCTCCCAGCCCACCGCCCTCAGGCCTGGTCTCATTAGTATATACATGACATCGCTACCTACAGTGATCCTCTCTTCAATTTCTTCTCTTCTTCACTCAGGTCAGGCAGATAGTCGTACACTCTTCATTCTCACTCCCTATTTCCCTTCTGACGCCTGCAAAATTCCTCAGCCAACGACACGCCACACTCTCCCCTAGGAATCCTGAACTTTGAACGTGCCTTGAATCGCCCGCCCACAAGTTGCCAGCAACATGACTTCATCCGATGCGCCTGGTCGCCGCTTCTCGACGGGAGCTTCAACGCACCGTCAGAGGCAGATGAGCCAGATCCTCGACAAAGAAGGACATTTCAAAGCAAATCTGACAACTCTCTATGTCGGAATTTCCGCTGTGTTCGCAAACGACCACACCGCAGCCGTGGCCCTCGCAATCCATGACACTGTCTATCTCATTGACTTCTCTGTCAAGCACATTACTCTCGATGACTCAATGAAGACTGGCCACGATCTCATCGCCGACTATGTCATCTCTGCCTTGCAAGCTTACGAGCATGAGAATTTCGCAAAGTTCATAGGCGCTGGCCTCCCCGCCACTGTCAAGTATATGAGCCCCTCTCTGTGCTCCCGCCTCTGGCTAGAGATTGATATTGTTCCCATCGTGCTACGCCCGGACGAGGAAAACAAGGAGAAGAGTTTCTGGGACATCAAACGGGTGGATGAGCAGGCTGACAGCATGGCCCGCAAGTGTATCATGTAGGTAACTCCCGTCCCTGCCGTGCTGCCTCAACAAAACTGCGTTGAGCACATCGAATCAAACAAGCCCGCGACCATCCTCTGTTGACACTCCTCCAGGCACTTCGGACCATCTCTAGTGCCGCTTCTCCAGGTCGGCTTTCGCGGTGTCGTTCAGACTGATGCCGCATTCCGTGCTCACCTCACCACCATACAGAACCACAAGGATACGTGCACACCACCGACATGGGCTTCTATTGTCAAGTACGCCGACCAACTTCGCAACAAGAAGACCAAGATTGCCTTCTTCAGTAGCACGCCGCAAGGGGGCGGTGTTGCCCTGATGCGTCATGCGCTCGTCCGCTTCGCCCGGCTTATGGGCGTCGATTTGACCTGGTACGTGCCGAAGCCTCGGCCTGGAGTCTTCCGTATCACCAAGAATATGCACAACATTCTTCAAGGTGTCAGTCACCCGGATCAGCGCATCTCAGACGACGAAAAGGCTAGTATTATCGACTGGATCACGGACAATGCTGAACGTTATTGGTTCTCGGATGGCGGCCCCCTCTGCACGCCGGAGGAGGGCGGAGCTGATGTCGTTATGATCGATGACCCGCAGATGCCTGGGCTGATTCCCCTGATCAAGAAGCGGACCCCGGACCGCCCTGTCTTGTACAGATCGCATATTCAGATAAGGACTGATCTGGTCGCCAAGGAGGGCAGCCCGCAGGCCGACACGTGGGATTTCCTGTGGGCAAACATCAAGCATGCGGACATGTTCATCAGCCATCCAATCCCGTCCTTTGTTCCTCACACTGTCCCGAAAGAGAAGGTCACCTACCTACCGGCCACTACCGATTGGCTTGATGGCCTCAACAAGCCGCTCAACCAGTGGGACTCTGGTTACTACGGTCACATCTACAACAATGCCTGTCATGCACAGCGCATGACGGAACTCCACTACCCTGCTCGCAAGTACATCGCGCAGGTTGCAAGGTTTGACCCTGCCAAGGGTATCCCCACAGTGATCGATTCGTATGCTGAGTTCCGTCGCCTTTTGGACCAACGCGGAATCACCGACACCCCACAGCTGGTGGTCTGCGGAAATGGGTCTGTGGATGATCCCGACGGAAGTATCATCTACGACGAAACGATGATCCAGATCGAGCGGACATACCCTCACCTGGTCGGCGACATCAGTGTTATGCGCCTGGATCCGAACGACCAGCTACTGAACACGATCATCGCCAATGCACATGTGATCCTTCAGCTGTCTACCCGCGAAGGGTTTGAGGTCAAGGTCTCGGAGGCGTTGCACGCGGGTCGTCCCGTGATCGTCACCAACACTGGTGGCATCCCGCTGCAGGTGAAGCCCGACGTCAACGGGTTCCTGGTCGAGCCGGGAGACTGGGCGGCCGTCGCGAAGCACCTGGTCGACCTGTTCACGGACGACGAGCTGCACAAGAAGATGAGCTACGAGGCACGGACCGGCGTGTCGGATGAGGTCGGCACGGTCGGCAACGCGCTTTCGTGGTTCTACCTGGCGGCCAAGTGGGCCGAGGTCGGCGTCAGGAAGGGCGGTGGGAAGGGGGGCCTGGACGGGAATGAGAAGTGGGTGAACGACATGGCTCGGGAAGAGGCCGGCTACCCCTACAAGAAGGACGAGAATCGTTTGCCTCGGGAATTTACGGCGAAGAAGGAGTAAGGATTATTACCTGAGAAGGTCGATGAGGTCTGGAGGTGTGGGCGAGACTCTACTCACTTTATTCATTATAGATGGGTTCCAAGTGTGTTGGCTTAAATCGGGGCTTACTTGGTAGAGGGCATCAGACTTGATAAAAAAAATCAGATTCAATTTGACTTTGCCAGCGATTGGACATCAACATAATAACCAGAGCTAATACTCGAAGGAACTGCATCAGTCTCCCAGGCACGACTGGATTTTTATTTGCCGCCCGCGATGTAACGATGCATGTCGATTTCAGTATAGTCTATGCCACCCTTTGCGATTACGGTCCCCGCGTAATATTACCAAGTTTGCAATTCCGGTTTACATTGCCGCGAAGGCCTTGGCGATTCGGCCAATATGTGTCAGAACCCCAACATAGTGGATCAGTCGAGGGCTCCTCAGAGCGGAGCAGCGATGGGCGTATTTGTCTGACCCCCCGGATTTGGGTGGGTCTGGGGAGGAACTACCCCAGATGCGGACGGCGGCAGGCTGTCTGGTTGGTCGTGCGTCTGCCGGGGTACATCCAGCATCGCAGCATACCCCAGACACTTCGTGCAGAACAGGCCCGAATATGGTGAGGGGGAGCCTCGGGGCGGCATATGCACATCACCTGAGGAGAGTTGCGCCGGAGATTATCCAGGTATCCAGCTACGCGGAAAAGCTTAAGATAATAAGAACCAGGGCGTTCCCGAAATGCTGGGTGAGGAAAAAGTTCCCACGATGTAGTTTTGATGTTGTACATCATCGCCACAGAAGGTTGAGCACGGCCGCTTCTGACCCATACCCGCAAAATAATATCATGGAGCCAACCGCCGTGTCAGCGGCCGACGCCCGCACCAAGATCGCGTACAAGAACCGGTGGCACACCGTGTTCAGCAACCCCAAGATCGTGGTGATCGCGCTCTTCGCCTCGTTCGGCGGCTTCGAGTATGGCTACCAGCAGGGCGTGCTGGGCCAGTCGCTGGTCATGTACCGCTTCAAGGACAACTTCCCGTCCGTGGTCGACTCGTCGAGCGCCACGGGCTGGCTGACGTCGATCCTCCAGGTCGGCGGCATCATCGGGTCCATCTCGGCCGGCGTGCTGGGCGAGGTCTTCTCGCGCAAGTACACCATGTTCATGGCCTGCCTGTGGGTCATCCTCGGGAGCTACCTGTACTGTGGCGCGTCGTACCATAACCCTGCGATGCTTTATGCTGGGAGGTTCTTTACTGGTATCGGGGTCGGCACGTTTAGTGGTGTTGGGTGAGTGAATGCGTGCCTGCTTCTGTGCAGATAATAATAATTGGAGGGTGCTAACGATCCATACAGGCCTCTGTATAACGCCGAGCTGTCTTCCCCCGAGCTACGAGGCTTCCTGGTCTCATTCTACCAATTCGCTACCATCTTCGGCATCATGTTGTCCTTCTGGATCGGCTACGCGAGCAACAACATCGGCGGCCAGGGCGACACGCAGTCGAACCTGGCCTGGCAGCTGCCCACCATCATCCAGGGGATACCGGCCGTGTGCCTCGCGCTGGGCATATGGTGGCTGCCCTTCTCCCCGCGCTGGCTGATCAAGCAGGACCGCGACGACGAGGCCATCTCCACCCTGGCCTACCTGCGCAACCTCCCCGCCGACAGTGAGCTCATCCAGGTCGAGTACCGCGAGATCAAGGCCGAGTGCCTGTTCGAGGAGAGGCACTTTGCCAAGTCGTTCCCCACGCTCGCCGCCAAGGAGAAGAAGAGCGTCTGGACGAGGCAGCTGGCTGAGTACTACAATATCGTGAGGTCTTGGGATAACGCCAAGCGTGTCGCGACGGCGTGGCTCGTCATGTTCTTCCAGCAGGTAAGCCTACCCCTATCATGGCTGCCACGCTACCGAGCTGCCACCCAGTGTCTAACGTATTTGTGTACCACAGTGGAGCGGAATCGACGCCATCATCTACTACGCCTCGAACGTCTTCCTCAGCTTGGGCATGTCGAGCACGACGCAGGCGCTCCTCGCCACGGGCGTCACGGGCGTCGTGTTCATGGTGTCAACCATCCCCGCCATGCTGCTCATCGACCGCGTCGGGCGCAAGCCGATGCTGCTGTTCGGGTCAGCGCTCATGTGGGCGGCCATGGTCATCGCGGGAATCATCGTCAGCCAATTTTCGGACGACTGGACGCACCACGCCGACGCCGGCTGGGTCGCCGTCGCCTTCATCTGGGTCTACATCTTCGCCTTCGGCTTCACCTGGGGCCCCGTCAGCTGGACGCTCGTGTCCGAGATCTTCCCGCTGTCGATTCGCGCCAAGGGCGCCTCGTTCGGCGCGTCGTCGAACTGGGTTAACAACTTTGCTGTTGCCTTCTTCACCCCTCCTATGCTCGAGGCCTGGGAGTGGGGCACGTATATCTTCTTCGCTGTCTTCCTCGCCATCGGAATCGTGTGGGTCTGGTTCTTCATCCCCGAGACAAAGGGCGCCACCCTTGAGGAGATGGACCGCGTGTTCAAGAGCCACTCGGGTGAGGAGGACGCCCGGCTGCTCGCTGAGGCGAGGAGGGACGTTGGGTTGACTCCTGAACTAGAGGTGACAGCTGAGAAGGCTGTCTTGACGGAAAAGGATCAGGCCGCACCTTCACACATGGAAGAGGCGGGATCCCAGTAGATAGAGTGATCTTTCTGGGCGCAATCAGCGAGTGCGTAGGGGCTAGTCGATTGCGGAGCTCTCAGCATAGATGGCGGGCATTCGTGACGGGATGGCTGGCAAGGCCTCGCTTGTGCCGACTGAGAGCGTAAGGCTAGTGAGAGGCGAACGGATTTGGGGGACATGCAGATTATTCATGTGACATACCAATGTTTGAAGATGTCTTGATACCCAAGTATCACAACTTGAAGTGCGCAATGTGAGAGGTAATTGTGAAATCATATGGATCCAGAAATCGATCGTTAGGCCCCCGTATATCGTATGACCACTAAATATGCCGGTAATGCCCGCCTGTTCTCAAGGTACACCGACTGGGTGACTTAACACAATGCAAAGCTGTTTTGGGTATGTATGCTCCACCTAGAACGCTGCATGTTCACCGCTAGAACTTTCCTTAGGCTCGCGTGGGTATCTGCAAGTAGGAATATCACGCCAAAACATTGGTGACGTGTGGACCGAGACCACTGGCGACCCACTTGTCTGGCTTATGAATGTTCTGACATAAACGCTTAAGCAATTCTTAAGTTGTGTTTTCTAAAGTGGTAATGCATGCAAGGGTGACATACTTCCCGGTTGAATAGACGTGTTCTGCAACCTTCGAGCTTCCAAATTTGACAACTAGCCATTCTAACATAACCCAAGGAGCAAGCTTTATAGCCACTGGAGACGATCAAGACCTCATATGTCATGAATTTGAGGAGCACGCTATTGCGCTGCAATAGCAGTTCCGCTTTTGCGTCAAAGTTATAAGCCCGGCAGATCAGTAATTAGATCCACATTCGTCTGAGCTGGGAAGGAATAGATGTACTCTATTGTGCTGCAACAGCGGTTCCGCTTGCGTCACATAATACCATGATAAGGATAGCGAACTAATCCAACTGCTCCTGACCAAACTAGGAGCAGGATTCCATCAAGGTCGACTGCCAAGGAAGCATTGAAACAAACTGTGTGCACGTCTAAATCGATGATCTGTGAAAGTGGCAAAGATTTGGTTATTGACTATGAATGGAGTAAGACTAAAGGCATAATTTTGGCGGGAGGATACGCATGACCGGTGGCGCCGCACTGCGAGTTGACTGAAGACCTGGAAAGGCGTCGATAAGTAGAGTGAGGCTCACAGCACCGTTGGAAATGGCTGTTTTGCAAAGTTGCAAAAATGGTAGGTCCTGAACTTGAGTAAGACCTCAACTCCTTCCGCGACTAGTACATAACAAAACAAAAACCTCACAGGGCCCAGTGTTGTTTTGTGAGGGCCAGGAGACTTTTTATGGCTGCTGACTAAGCACAATTTTGGGTGAACATTTTGTTCGCCGCGGAGAAGCCAATTGCGACGAAAACCGGCCGGATGCGGCTGTTGCGGCTCAAGCCGCCATGATTTCGGCCACACGTGGTGGAAGAAAACAAGTCGCCCAGGAGAGGATCCGCAGACGGCCAATCACAATGATTCCATTACTGCAAAGGTTCAAAGCTTCTGTCAGCGTCCTCCTTCGGCCATCGCACACTGCGGATGTCCGAACAGGATGAGTGGCATGATTTCCCAGGGATGAGGTAGCGACTGACCTGGATCACGCTCGCGGCCGGCGGGACGATGGTAAACAGATGGAGTCGGACGATGACAGCCGTGAACTGCATCTCCGTGGCAGATGAATAATACACTGATATTAAAACCAAGCTGCAACCCTGACTGATGCCGGCCACTGACTCTCGAGATGGAAGGCACATTACCACCACGTCACATCATTCTTGCCCAACCTTAAAACTCCTACCCAGGGGCTGCTCATACCGCTCGCCCTACAACAACCAAACGAGACAAGCTGCACCTGTTTCACCAAATTGAGATCGCAATCGTCCAAGAAGACCTCACCACAATGACCGTCACACCCAGCACAACAGCAGGCCCAAAACCGGGTGATGCCACAAACGGCGATGCCGTTCCCCCTTCAGCACCCCTGAGTCAGGCTCAGCTGGCCATCATCAAGGCCACCGTGCCCGTCCTGCAAGCCCACGGCGAGACCATCACGAAGGTCATGTACGACAACATGATCAACGCCAACCCCGAAATGCACAACATCTTCAGCACCACCTCCCAGGTCACAGGGCGACAGCCACGCGCCCTTGCCCGCTCCGTGCTCGCCTACGCCATGTACATTGACGACCTGCCCAAGCTGGCACACGCCGTCGAGCGCATAGCGCAGAAGCACGTCAGCCTGTTCATCCAGCCCGAGCAGTACGACATCGTCGGGGGCCACCTCATAGGCGCCATCGGCCAGGTCCTCGGCGACGCGGCGACGCCCGAGATCGTGGACGCCTGGACGGCCGCGTACGGGGTGCTCGCGAAGGTGTTCATCGACAGGGAGAAGGAGCTGTACAAGGCCGACGAGAACTGGACGGGCTGGCGCAAATTCCGCATCGCGAGGAGGGCAGAGGAGGCCGAGGGCGTCGCGAGCTTCTACCTTGAGCCCGCGGACGGCGCGGCGCTGCCGCGGTTCCTGCCGGGGCAGTACATCAGCCTGCAGGTCTTTGTGAAGCACCTGGGCTACAACCAGAGCCGGCAGTACAGCCTGAGTCAGGCGCCCCACGACACAGGGCGGTCCTACCGGATCAGCGTCAAGAAGGAGCGCGACGACGAGGCGGGCGTGGACGGCCTGATCTCGAACATGCTGCACGACGGGTACAAGGAGGGCGACGTGGTCGAGCTGTCGCACCCGCACGGCGAGTTCTTCCTGGACCCGTCGGATGTCTCAAAGGAGGGCGCCCCCGCCGTGCTCATCTCTGCCGGCATAGGCGCCACGCCGCTCATGTCCATGCTCCACGCCCTGGCGCAGCCCTCGGCAGTCAAGAGGCCGGTCTCTTGGATCCACACGTCTCGATCGAAGGCTACACAGCCCTTTGCGGATGAGGCGGTGGCGACCGTGGAGCAGGGCGCCATCAAGGACAGGGCGTCGGCGCACGTTCACCTGAGACAGGGGCTCGACGGGGAAGGGAAGCCACGGTTGGACATTGCGGCCCTTTCTCGGGAAGGCAAGCTGTTTGTGAACGACCCAAGGGCGGAGTACTTCATCTGCGGTCCTGAGAAGTTCATGTTGGACGCGAGGAAGACCCTGGTGGGTCTCGGTGTCGACAAGAGCAGGGTCTTCTTGGAACTGTTTGCCACTGGAGATGTTGCGGATGACGCTTAGGTGGCCAAAGAAGGCCGATTTTGGGAATATTCCTCATCCAAAAGAGGACGACTCGGATTTCTTTGACTTTTGAAGGACGGTAAAGGGGCATGTTCTTTCCTCATAGTGATTCCCTTGACGACTTAAGATGGTACAGGATCTTGCAAATCCCGGCGGGCATAAAGACTAGCATACCGGTACCGATTTGATAGCGCGACCATCAAACTCAGCTCAACTTCGTAATGAAATTTGCCCTTGTGAGGGAACAAGACACAACCACTGACCGACGGGGAATGCATCAATCTGGTCGAGATCTTGACTGCCACCGTCCAACTCGAAGTAACACTGAAGACATGGATCGCATCCAACGCCAATAGAGTTGGCCATCTGGCCATTTGAGGCTTGCATCTGACGGCCGCCATGTTCCAGAAGTGGTTGCGCTTATTCCTGTTGCCCGATATTAAAAGAGCCAAGATCCACGCCTTATGCAGCATGCCTAATATGATGTATAACAAAGCAAGACATCCGGATGCGCCCCATGTGTAACTTGGCCCCCAACCACGCGCACGGCATCCCACGCTTCTTTCCCCATTCTGAAAACCCAGTCGGTGCCATGCCTAAGAAGTCGTTTTCACCAGTCACAAGGATGCTTGGTCCCGGGGGCTCAGCCGCATGGAATTGTTCTTGCCGTTCTTCCACGGGTTGCAACCGGCCCTGGCCCCCGTCGTGGACGCCTGCATGGAAGGAATTGCAAGCGTTCGGCAGGTGTTCTGGGGATACTAGCTCACGCCGTGGCCAAGGTGATCGGGAGTCACACCGCAGCCCATTTGAACCTCATCTCGACATTGTGGTTGCTCAAGGCTAGATCTATAGGGATCTGAGTTGCTCAACATCGCATCGTGGCACGATATTCTACTACCCGTCTAGATCCAGAACAGGCGAACACATTGTGCGTATGTGGAGCGCAAAAGGACTATGAGGAGGTATCCAAGACGTGTACGATGGCTTCCGACGCCCAAACGAGTCTGTCTTGATAGCTTAGTTGAGGCCCAGGCCTTGAACCCAACGCTTCACATGCGAACAATTCGTTTCGAAGTCGAACCTCAGTGCCACATGTCTTGGAGAATTTGATCTGCTATTTTCCAAGAAGCTAGACGATCCTTTCTATTCTGGGGCACGGGTCAGTGTTGCTTTGATCAATTTTCATTACGCCGGGTTGAAAGTGAATTGCTCAGGTGTACAATCTTCCGACTGTAGCGTTGTCTGGAACCCATTGTCATAGGACCATGCTTGCTGGAACAATTTACGCTCCCTCGCGGAAGCTCCAGTCGTTCTGGCAATCTTCCTCACCGCTCAACTTTGCGATGACTACCCGGGACTTTCTGTCTCAGGCCAAGGTTTGAAGTATTCCGTACTTCACATCCAGCCTCGACAAATACATACATAATGCATTGTTACTTACGGAAATAATATGCGAAATGGTCTTTTATTCGTCTTCTATATATCTCACAGTGTCTATGCTAGCGATATGTATGGAAAAACAGTGTCGGGGGACCTTCTGTTTGTCTGACGGCCACCAACCTTGGTCCCACCAGTACCCACGAGGGAGTCAGGATGATCTACCTAGCCTGTTACACAGAAGAGTGGGTTAGGCGGTAGGAACGAACTGGAAGGAAACTTTGTAGTCAGATCCCGCGCTATTTGCGGCAGTGAGTGTCGGCCAAATGCCTGAGCTATGCTTAAAACCCGATAAGGCCCTTTGCACCGAGACGTGCCAAGGACTTGAATTCTTTCAGTTGTTTTTGCCCGAGCTGAAGTCGACACGCGATGGTGATGCTGGTGGTACAAGACCTGCGCCGGCGAGGAGCAGCATCTGGCGCGCTGTCATACGATCACAGATCCATGCTGTGTTACCGAAGCTTTCGTCGGAAGCTCGCATTGTACATTCCAAGCCAGTGCATGTCTTCTGTTGTCGGGAGAGGGCCAGACCAACGTGAACCCATCATGTCGGACTGTGATTCTATGCCTGTTCGAAACGAGACGGCGTTGTTGGCTGAAGCAATTTTCTCAAGCACACATTGCAAGCTCAACCCTCCCAACTCAACCGGCATGGGCTTCCCGTGGCTCACGTTTGAAAACGCGATTTCCTAGTCTGATTGGAAAGTAAACAGACCGGTATTCGGAGAATTCCGTTTGGTGATAGCACTCCAGCTGACAAATTGATAGTATCTCAGGGAATCCTTTCCAACGGAATTCGCTGGACCAATGACAAACAAAACTAACACGATAGCTGCAGTCTGACACCTGCCATCAACATTTCGATCATGCAACTCGGACCAAATCCCATTGCCGAAACTGTATTGTCCCGGATTATTAATACCAAGTCTCGGCTGAGCACGATCGTCAGCACAATAGGCTCATCCGGGGCACTTTCTCAGGATGTGGTGCCATCTGGAAGAAGACGGCATCACCGGCCCTGGGGTCCAGGGCCATCGGATTGGGTCCAGTGACAGCATGCAGTAGTGTGCCTGGAAACAGCATGGTCTTATTAACATGACAGGTTAAGCATACAGCAGTCTCAGCTGAAGACTAATGCATACAGTCACATAGCCGCATTGTAGGAGCTGATCCCCTGCACTACAAGTCTCTTTAACGGCTTCAATTGTCTCTTGGCATGGCCGCCCACAACCCGCTCCCGAAGCATTTTTGTCGGCACCAAGAGATAAGTCATAGGTCTGGCCAGTAAACCAATTATTGTGGTACTTTTGTAGGTCCAGATTGGTGTAGTCTCAAAGGGCACCAATGGTTCCGTGAAGACCGGCGGGCTGGACCCCGGAGACAGGGTATCTTGCAGGCAGAGCGCTCATCCCACGATGGGGGCTCGTCAAGATGCTTGTCTTTCCAAATGCTGGTACTGATAGTTTCCTGTCCAAAGTACCATACACCTGATGCTATCCCGATTATTCCCATGTTGGATGACGCCCCAGCCCGTCATTTCTTTTCTGACTCCCCGTTTGCTCCTTTCCCCCTTCCCCTTATATCGCTTCGCTAAGAACGGCCCTATGCAGCGCGTTTGGCACCGTGAACTGTTTACTCTTTCTTCTGACTCACCTCATCTGAGGCGGGGCTCCGAATTGTTATTCTTGTCAGGCGATTGGACTCTTTCAAGCTTTTGCTTTCTGTGTTCTTCTACATCTCCTGTGCCGCCGCTCTATGGAAAAGGCAAGCGGCCCAACTTCCGCTTGAAAGGAGCAGTGGACAACCGCAAACAGCATTCACCAACCGTCCTCGACAGTTCCCTTACCGCTCCCTCCTCTTTGAATGGTCAACAGTATTCTGAAATCAATACGCCGTTCGAGAGCTTCTTACCTCTGGGGAGAGGGAGCTCGACTGTTTACCGAAATTCAAGGAGTACAGCCGTCACCCAGCTGCTTCGTCACTGGTATGGTACCTCATCTCCTCGCTACAATCTTCCCCTCCCTGTTTTCCCTCCTTGGCTCCGTAGATCATCAGAATTCATTGTGCCCTGCACATTATTCTTACCTGATAGGCCTATCCGTTTCTTCTACTCTCAGTCACTCACTCTAACTGACATGGTCAGACCCAGCAAACCAGTCTTTTTTTACCTGTCAAACATTTTCTCCACAGTCTCTTCTATACACGAGCCAAAGGAATTCCTCAACGACATTAGACACCGTTGGCAGTACACAGTATCACAGTGAAGAGCTCCTCTGGAGCCCTAAGTAGCAAGGGTATTGTTTGTCCTTTGTCTTAGAACCTCAATCTCCCGCAAACGACCGTCCCTTGCCAACCTGCAAGTTCTGTCTCAGTGTTTACGGCCGCACTTGCTGACACATCGTCTTTCAGGCCACGACTTTGTGGCGTGGAGGACATAAAGATGCCTCCTGAGCCAATTGCCCTCGTTGGCAGTAGTTGCCGATTTGCGGGCAACGCCACTTCACCCTCCCAGCTTTGGAAGGTCTTAGAAAACCCCACCGATCTCTCACGCCCGGTACCCGCAACCAGATTCTCTGCCGCCGGTTTTTATCACGAGGATGCAGAGTATCATGGCACCACAAACTCTCCTTGTGGGTATTGGCTGAACCAGGACGTGGATAGGTTCGACGCGGCCTTCTTCAACATATCAAAGAAGGAAGCAGAGGCCGTAGACCCTCAGCAACGGCTTCTCCTTGAGGTTGTATATGAAGCCTTAGAGTCTGCCGGATACAGTCTGGAACAATTCGCCGGTCGCAATGTCGGCGTTTATACTGGTGTCATGACAACTGACTATAGGTCCCTGTCCGAGAGGGATGAGCTGAACGCTTCGCAGTACGCAGCTACCGGCAACGCATCCTCCATCATCGCGAACAGAATCTCGTACTTTTACGACTTTCATGGCCCGTCCATGACCGTCGACACAGCATGTTCGGCAAGCTTGGTTGCTCTCCACCAGGCTGTTCTTGGCCTGCGCGCGGGCGAGACAGAAATGGCGTGTGTTGCGGGTGTCAATCTCATGCTTACCCCTGAGCAGTTCATTAGCGAGTCCGACTTACACATGCTGAGCCCTACCGGACACTGCCAGATGTGGGATGCACGCGCTGATGGTTATGCACGAGGGGAGGGTGTGGTCGCAATTTTCATCAAGACGCTCAGTCGGGCTCTTGCCGATGGCGACAACATCCAGGCTGTCATCCGGCACACGGGAGTCAATTCGGATGGCAAGACCCAGGGTATCACAATGCCAAACCCAGTGGCACAAGCTGCATTGATTCGACAGACTTATGAGAGATCTGGTCTGGATCCTCAGAACCCAGATCATCGACCACAGTACTTTGAGGCACACGGTACGTCGTTTCATTTTGATGCTATTTTAATATAAAGTCTATTCTTACCTCACACTTTCTAAGGAACCGGGACACCTGCCGGTGATCCACGCGAAGCCCGCGCCATCGCCGAAGCTTTCTTCGGTGGCCTCGATGATACTCCCACGAAGTCGACAAAATCACGACAGGAGAAGTTGCTAGTTGGCTCAGTCAAGACAATCATCGGCCACACCGAGGGCGCTGCAGGCCTGGCCGGCATCCTCAAGGTCGTTCTCGCCATGAACAGCGACTCCATCCCCAGGAACTTGCACCACGAGTCCCTGAACCCAAATGTTCTTCCTTACTATGGTCACCTACAAATCCCTACTCAGACACTCGACTGGCCGTCTCCGCCTCAAGGACACCCCATGAGAGCGAGCGTGAACTCTTTCGGCTTCGGTGGCACCAACGCCCATGCCATTGTGGAGAAGTACCAACCAGAAATTCACAACGGTGGCGTCCAATCGCCTGCGCCGAGTCTGAATACCAAATTCATTGACTCGGTCTCTTCGGGAATTCCGGCACCTGATGCGCCTCAGTATACCCAAATTGCATTGCCTCTTGTCATTTCGGCTGCTTCTGAGGAGTCATTCGCCGCTACACTCAAGGACCTCGCGTTATACATCCAGCACAATGCCTATGTCACCACTCAAGAATTGGCATGGCACCTCTATAGCCATCGCACAGCACACAGCCTGAGGGCTTTCGTGGTCCCAAGCCCCGGCAATGCAGCTTCGGCGGTGTCGAACCTGCTGTCTTTGATTGACCGTTCAAGCAACACCCAGTCTGGCACTGTCATCCGCTCTAAGAGGATGTCAACCAGCCCGCGCGTATTCGGGATATTCACGGGACAGGGAGCCCAGTACGCCGCCATGTCTAAGGGCCTTCTTCACACAAGCACTGTGTATCGCGCCACCATCAGAAAGCTCGACAACATCTTGCAGAACGATTGCCCTGATCCCCCAGAGTGGTCACTGGAGGAGAAGATCATGGACGAGGGAGAAGACTCAGGCATCAATACGGCCGCCATAGCTCAGCCATTATGCACGGCGCTCCAGATTGCCTTGGTGGAAATGCTCTCCAGCCTCAACGTATCATTCCACTGCGTCGTCGGTCACTCCTCTGGAGAGATTGCGGCAGCCTTCGCTGCCAAGCGTCTACCAATGCGGGACGCCATGCTGATCGCCTATTACCGAGGCTGCTTTGCCCACCTAGCCGCAGGGACCAGTGGAAACAAGGGAGGTATGATGGCCTGCGGGATATCGAGGCAAGAAGCTGAAGAGTTTTGCTCTAGGCCCAAGTATCAGGGCCGCATTTCTGTCGCGGCAAGCAACTCTCTCAACCTAGTCACCTTGTCAGGAGACATGGACGTCATCATCGTTGCCTCTGAGGAATTGAAGGCTGATGGGAAATTTGCAAGGGTTCTGAAGATAGACACAGCGTACCACTCATTTCATATGGTTCCGGCAGTCCAACAATATTCCGAGGCTTTGGCACGTTTCTCCATTCAAGCTCATCCGCATCTCGACGGTACCACTACAACATGGGTGTCGAGCGTCCATGGCCGTCAGGACGATATCGCTCCAACAGACCTGGCGACAGCGTACTGGAAAGACAACATGCTCCGCCCTGTGCTATTTCACGAGGCAGTCGAAGCGGCTCTGAAAGAGTTCGGGCCTTTTGACTGCGCTATCGAGGTTGGACCTCATCCTCAACTGCAGACACCGGCTCTGGAGACCATCAAGGGCACCATTGGCACAGACATGCCCTATCATGGGTTGCTCCAGAGAGGCAAGGAGGCGGAGATCGCATTTGCCGAATTTCTCGGCTTCTTCTGCATCAACCTCGGCACCTCTGCCGTAGACATCCGCAGCTTTGTCCAACAATCCTCACAGCCGGAGCTCGTGCGCTCACGTCTGGTTGATGCGCCAACATATGCTTGGGATCATACACAGTCTTACTGGAGGGAGTCTCGGTTGTCGACACAGTACCACTTTCGCGACCGACCACCACATGAGCTGCTCGGCGTTCGCACCCGGGACGACAACCAGTTCCAGATGCGATGGCGGAATGTCCTCAAGGTGGAGCAGATTCCATGGGTGGAGGGACACAAATTTCAAGGCCAGGCGTTGCTGCCAGCATCAGCGTATTGCGTTATGGCACTTGACGCGGCTAAAGTCGCTCTCAACGGCCGCAACGCATCGGTAGTCGAGCTGCAGGACTTAAAGTTCCTCAGCGGTATTACCATGGAATCTGGGTCTCTCGGCGTGGAAATACTGTTCACCCTTTCAGTCGTTCCTCGCCAGCAGTCTCGATCCGACGATGCCAACATTATTGAGGCCGATTTCACCTTGACATCAGTTCCGGTCGCCTCGTCAAAGCCCGGTCCGATGAAGAAGAACTTTGAAGGAAAGGTCCTCATCATCCTCGACGATCCGTCTCCAGATGCTCTGCCCCCTCGCTTTAACGGTCCCCTGGCCGAGACCCTACCTGTCGATGTGCCTGCCTTTTACCAGATGATGGAGGGCATTGGACTCTTGTACACCGGCCCGTTCCAGGCACTGAAGTCCATCGATCGGCGTTTTAACTATGCGAGAGGAACTCTCAGCAAGGCCCGCCAATTGGATACGACACGTCTGGATGTGAGCCCAGCCTTTCTTGATAGCTGTTTTCAAGCCACTTTCGCAACGTTTTCATCACCAGGTGATAAGTAAGTTGGCCGAATCACACCTTGAGCCCCTCCCTCGAGAAGCATATTACTGACTCTACTTGCGAACAGGGCCCTGTGGACGTCTTTCCTTCCAACGAAGATAGGGAGAATGCGATTCAACCAGGCAATCTGTGGCACTCAACAGTCTTCGACCGTGACGACTGTGGAGTGTCACCTCACCAAGTTTGATCATTACTCCTTCGGCTCTCCTGCCACTATTACCGCTGACCTGTCCATATCTAACGAGCTTGGCCAGACGGAGATACAGCTCGAGGAGCTGGTCGTCTCTTCTTTCTCCTCAGCGAGGCCCGAAAATGACTACGAGCTGTACCTCCACACCGTCATGGACCTGGATCCCGAGAATGAGATTACCAAGATGCATCAAGAGCCCGAGGGCGTTCGCTTGCACATCGATGAGAGTTGCGAGAGGGTGGCAAAGGTCTATCTTCAACAGCCAGAGAGTATTGCCTTGATTGATACCCCTCCGGCTTCGCCGCGGGCCGACTCGAGCACAACGATTGCAAAACAAATTCCCGCGGCCGTCGAACAAGATATGGAGCGATTCATCTCAAATTCGCCCTACTTTTATGCGTTGAACCTGCTCCGCAGCCTCCGCGCGGTCGAGTCGTCACACTCACAGCAGTTTGACTTTTCGCTTGCGTACTGGTCTATTGTCGACGATACGCACCTGATCCACGGCTTCCAAGCGCATGTGGGCAGAGTCGTGCGGCAGATCGCCCACCGTTTCCCCCGGATGGATGTCCTCGATCTCACCTTTGCAGAGTGGGCTTTCACCGAGAACATCCTTGACGGCCTACATGACACATTCTCGTCGTACAGACTGATGGCGTCGACGCAACCGCAGTACCTACTGGACCGGCGCCCGAATTTGAACAACAACAAAAAGGTGTCTTTTGCAGACCTCGACTTTGATGCGAAGGTGGAGGATATGGGTACCTCCCTTGGGGCCTATGACTTGGTTATAATGTCAACCTCCATTTTCTCGAAGTTCACTTCAAGAAAAGTGGAGATCGTCGAGAAGATCAGACAGCTGATGAGGAAGAGAGCCTTTCTCATCATAGTCAACGCGCCGCCTGTTTCGACGCTCGAAGACGTGTTTAGACTAGGCGATGGACTGTTCAGTCAGAGTGGCTCAGATGCGAGAACCCCGTTTAATCCGGCCAAGTCGCTTGACGTGGGCATGTTCTTGCCGGCGGCTAAGAACTCGACCCAAACTCACACTTCAGGCTTGTCCATGACCATACGGCAAGCCGGTGACGATCTTCCTATGTTCGGTGGCGACCTTCCATTGTTCAAAAACAACAAATCTAAGGAGTCGGTGGTCATTGTTGGCCATGCATCCACACGCCTTGGTCTTGAGCGACTTGGGACAAGTGAGAAAATCGGAAGGCAGACGGATTTCGAGATTTTCGATAACATCGAGGACGTTACACCGATGGCAGCTTCTGCCGCCACTGTGGTCATACTGCTCATGGACCTGACCCGCCCGGTCTGCCCAAATATGACAGACGGCGCCCTGAATGCTCTCAGGTCACTCATGCAGCCTGGCAAGGTCATCCTGTGGGTGACACGCGGCACGCAGCTGAACCCAGAGACGGCTGCGAGCCTCGGCCTAACTAGGACTTTGAAGGCCGAGAACCCGAACCTCATACAGCAGGTCCTTGACTTTTACAACCCCGCCAGCCAGTCAGCAGATGTAATTATAGATCGACTGATGCTACTCCTGCAGTACCGGGATCATCTCCAAACGGCTGAGGGCCTGAGAGAGAACATGTTGTTCTCGTTTGAGCCTGAGATCCATGTGAATGGGAAGCGCCAGATCGTGCCACGCGTCCTTCCATACAAGCCGGCCATCGAGCGACTGAACGCCAGCCGGAGGGAGGTCTCCACGGTCTGCAACAGTCTCGACACATGTCTGTTCCTGGGAAGTGCTCGAGGCATCGACGGTTTAACTCGGTTCGAAGTTGGTCGCTCTGAAAGTCCTGGAGCATGTGTCCCAATTCCAACCCCAGGCAGGGTTGTCGACGTCGAGTACAGCTCGTTGCACCCCTTCTTGACTGGCCAGGATGACCTGTACCTCTGCATTGGTCTTGCCGACGACAATGGACGGCCAGTAGCAGCTATATCCCCATACGTTGCCTCGATGGCCCAAACCTTTCACAGTGTTGATCTCCCGGAGGGCCTTGTGGATCGAAGAGGCCTTGCCTCGTGGTTGTCGCCAATGTTATCTGTTGCACACCTAGCCACATGGGCACGTCCGGGTGACCTCGTGCTGATCGATCCCGATCCGACGTTCCTTCACTGTGCGCGTGCAGTCCTGCCCCAGCGCGAAGGGAGGCAGGGATTTGTGGTTCATATTTTGACAACTGTTCCCGGGCTAGCCAAAGACAATGCCGATTTCAAGTACATTCACCCGCTGAGCAGCGGTCGAGAGCTGAAGCGGTTGATCCCATTCACACGACCAACTGTGGTCGACTTCCTCCGGAACGGAAACGAGCTGTCAAAGGTCATTGAGGGCCACGCGGGCGACTTCGAGTACGTGCGCTGGCCGCCTACGTCGACGGACCGCCGTGGCGAACGATCATCGAGCAAGAAGTCGATGTGGACAGATTTACTGCGCAGCTGCGTCACTATGATTGGATCCAGGCCATCGCAGACCCAGAACTCTAACTTTGTCACCCCAGCTCTTCTCCAAGGCACGAGCGAGCCCCAGCCGACGTTCACTGTCGTAGACTGGAAGTCAGACCGCTATGTTGCGGTTCCAGTCAAATCACTGGTTGAGCCCCATTTACTCAACGCCGACCGGACATATCTCCTAGTCGGCCTGACCCGTGACTTTGGCCAGAGCCTGTGTCGGCTGTTTATCCAGCACGGTGCAAGGAACATTGTTGTGGCCAGCCGCAGCTTGATCAAGGATACGAACTGGATTTCCGAGATGAATTCGGAGGGAGCCAATATTCAAGCCACCCAAGCAGACGTCACTAACCTGGAGAGCGTCAAAGCCCTGGGCGCACGTCTGTCTAATGTTGGAGGTATCGTCAACGGTGCCATGGTCTTGGAGGATAGAGTGTTCGCCCAGATGGACATCGGCACGTGGACACGCGTCATGAGGCCCAAGGCAGTCGGATCCAGAAACCTCGACAAAGTGTTCAAGGCCCCGGACCTGGACTTCTTCATCATGACATCGTCATTCGCAGCCATCGGCGGACACGCCGGCCAGTCCAACTACGCCGCCGCAAACATGTTCATGAACGGTCTAGCGGCCAACCGTCGACAGCGCGGACTCGCTGGGTCGGTGCTGAACATTGGTGTCATCTACGGCCTGGGCCTTCTTGCGCGGGAGCGGCAGAATATCTACCGCGGCCTGGAGAGGGAAGGATACCCGCCTATCTCCGAGCGTGACATCCACCACATGTTCCTGGAAGCGATAGTCGCCGGTCGGCCGGTCCCTGGGCAGATCAGGGACTTGACGACGGGTCTGGCCCGGTATCGTGTCAATGACCCGAATCCGCTGCACTGGCACCGTGACAGGCGGTTTTGCCATTTCACCGTCGATGATGAGGATGAGGATGGCACCAGCCTGCAGCAGAAAGGCGCGGCGGAGACGAACCTGCGGGAGCTGATCGATGCGGCCGCATCTACAGAGGAAGTTGCCGGCCTCCTATTTGAGAGTTTCTATCACCACCTGAAGGCTCTCCTCCAACTGTCCGACGACAGTTTGTCCGCCGATAGCCATATCATCGAGCTGGGAGTGGACTCGTTGATGGCGGTTGAGATCCGTAATTGGTTTTATAAGAGAGTCGGAAGCGATGTGCCGGTGATGAAGATCCTGCAACCGCAGAGCATCTCGGAGTGTAAGTACTGTTTAATCCCAGACTTGGAGGTTTGCCTGCTGACCAGTAATCGCAGTGTGTCTTGACATCGCCAACAAGATAGTTGCCGACAGAGATCAGGATATGCAGCCCGATGTTCCACTCTGAACCAGAGTGGTAGATGAATACTAGCAAGAAGGGAGTATGGCAAAGCAGATGAGTGCAGCGTTTAGTTATATTGGCCGGACAGGGAGCCATGCATTGTGGCTGCAGACTGGTAGCACATAGCCTTGCGTCTAGAGTGAAGTTATAGAAAGATTGTATATTAGATTTTCAGGAAAGCGCCAAGAATAGATGAAGATGGAGCTTGTCGACGTCATGAGGCTGAAGCCAAGAAGCTGGTTGTTCTACTCCTGAGTAGATGGGGAGGGAAAAAGATTATCCCCAGTTGCCGAATGCAAACCTTTCAGCCAGGCCATCTGGCCACTGCCCGAGAATTTTTGAAATGGTGGGCCCATATATTTGCAGGCTCGCCGGATGACAAGCTGACAGAGAGGCTAGATCGACTTGCCAGCTCGCGCATGCCGTTCGTTACGAGCTGGCCTGGTCCGTAAATCCGATATCCAGCCCCTATTCATAGCACAGCCTGGGCTGGCGACGTGGGAAGATGCGGTCTGCGTAAAAGAGATGTCTCGACTCTACGTGTACAGTGCCAAGCCCACTCCGAGCCTAGAGTTCACGCCGAACCCATGCAAACCTTAACACTCCCGCGTCCGGGATGGGCTATGTACGGTGCTGTACGGCCTGGCTATCAACGACAAGGAGTGCTGTTGAGCCTCAAAATCGACAACAATCGTCTTCATGTCATATCTCTGTACTGGGGCCATCAGCAATGATCAAAATTACCCGCGGCAGACCGGCAATTCGGGACAACCGTCCGCTTATACCTGTCGGCGCCTAGTGTCGCCGGCTGCGGCCCACATTACGTCCCAATCCCGCGGGATAGATCCACACAGGCCAGCAGAGTGGCGAGACCCGAGGCCGATGGAGGATCTAAATTGTGGAACTACTCAAGTGCAGGGCGTGTTGGTGATGAAATAGCACGCCTTCCCCCGGGGAAACTGTTTCGTTCTGGTGGTTTATTGGGACAGTCTTGAGTTCGTTCAGGAAAGACCTCAAGTTCCCCTATCGTGCCGGATTCGTGTACGATCTCGATGAACCCCTCAAGATGCGCCGCGAGACAGAGCTGACGAGGGAGAAGACCCATGATGATGAACACCACGCAGCGGTCCCGGGTGTCGAGCACGATGCCGAGTCCACGCAGTCGGACACCGATAGCGAGGACCGGCGGTCATCAACACAGGACGATGTCGTCCTCGTGAACTTCCAGCCAGGCGAGCCTGCCGACCCTCACAACTGGTCCTTGGTGAGTTTCAACGGCGACAATGATCAATTAGCTGGTGCCCAATCTGACGATGGGAATCAATGTCTAGGCCAAAAAATATTACGTCCCACTCGTCGGGACTCTGCTCTCGATCAACTCCACAATGGGTTCATCCACCCCGTCGAACGAGCTCCCCGCGCTGCAGGAGGCCTTCCACTTCCCCGACGGACCGCAGACCATGCTCCCAGCTACAACTTTCCTCATCGGCTTTGTCCTGGGCCCGCTTGTCTTTGCACCGCTGAGTGAGCAGTACGGCCGCAGGCCTGTCCTCATCTCCACGCTATGCCTTTACACGATATTCACCATGGGCACAGCCCTGTCTCCGAACTGGGCCGCCTTCCTGATCTTCAGGTTCCTGAGCGGCACGTTTGCCTCGCCGCCGATGAGTGTTACTGGAGGATCGATCGCCGATGTTTTCGAGGACAAGGTCGTCAGGGGTAGGGCCAACATGCTCTGGTCCTCTGCTACTCTGCTGGGACCTCTCGCCGGCCCCGTAATTGCTGGATATACATACCAGTATTCATGGCGGTGGGCATTCTGGGCATCCATGATGTTCTCCGGCATATGCCTCATCGCCCTCGTCTTCCAGCCCGAAACGCTCGCCACCAAGATCCTGCGCGACCGAGCCGCCAAGCTGAACAAGGAGAAGGGCGGCGGGACGTACATCGCGCCGGCCGACGTGGACAAGCCCGGCCTGCTGGTCACGCTCAAGATCACCACCACTCGGCCGCTGCTCCTCCTCTGCACCGAGATGCTCGTCGCGCTGACGTGCGTCTATATGGCCTTCGTCTACGCCGTCTTCTACATGCTCCTCAAAATATTTCCAAACATATTCCACGGCATCTACGGCTTCACCCCCGGCGAATCCGGGCTCGCTTTCGTCATGATGTTCGGCGGATCGCTCCTCTCCAACGTCCTCGGCTACTTCTACGACATCTACGCCCAGGGCCTCGTCCGGAGGCACCCCAACAAGCACGCCGAGTACCTGCGCCTGCCGCTGGCGTGCGCCGGCGGCCCGGCGTTTGTCGTCTCCCTGTTCTGGCTCGGGTGGACGTCGCGGCTTTCGATCCACTGGATCGTGCCGCTGTTGTCTATGATACCCTATGGTTTTGGGTACCAGTGTATTTTCATGGCCATGATAAACTACACGGCCGACGCGTACGGCATCTTTGCTTCGTCGGCGCTGGCCGCGCTGGCTGCTTGCCGAAGTATTGCGGGGGCCATCATTCCACTGGCCGTGGACAGTATGGTCAGCACGCTTGGGATCGCGTGGTCGTGCAGCGTGCTGGCTCTGATCAGCTGCGCTCTTAGTCTGGTCCCGTTCGGCTTCATCATCTGGGGGGAGAAGATCCGGGCAGCGAGTAATTTCAGCAAGAAGCTCCAGAATGCACCACATCCTGAGCTTGAGTTGACGAGGAGCGTGTCTATTGTTTGAAAAAGGATACAGTAATTAATCAACTTTAATCGTTATAAATGCTCCATTTCTTAGTCCAATATCTTGTATACCTGCTAGCATCATTGGATACGCTCATCCCACTCATGCTATATCTGAGACTTGCTCGCGGTTCACTTCTTGTTGGCAGTCTGTGATCAGCCACGAGAGACACTTGGATGGCGTAATTGGCCTCGAACCATCATATTCAGTTTCAGTCAACCACCTCGAGCTGTCTTCACTTTCCGTGAGGAAACTTCCCTCATCACGGTTGACATGGAGATAAAAGGCCTTGTAAGTGTGTAACCCTAACCCGTGTGCCTCCTCACGTCAGCAGCTTCCTTGAATCCCAGCTATCAGACCTTCTTCATCGGTTCACCAGAGAAGCGCGTTGGGAAGCTCGTGCTTCCAGCTGACGCCCCATCCTACTACAGATACAGCTTATTGCGGGTCAAGACCCTGCCGTTTTGTTCGTGCATAGGCTGTCAAGGTTGCCATCCTCACGGCGAGGCGCGGGACCAATGTCTCAGGAATTATACCAGGGGACTATACTCCCGCACAAGAGAAGCATACGTCTCCTGACTCTTCACGCGGGCGAGTCCTTGCCGCTGTCTTCCCCAGTGGAGTGCGAGCTCCGGGTCGTCACGTTGCCCGACGTCGACTCTAGTACATCATCGCCGTACTATGCACTCTCATATGCTTGGCAGGAGCCCCAAACGCTACAGAAGGCACCCCCTGGTGGCATCGGCATCTCGTGCAACGGCGTACAGATCGGTGTTCAGAAGAATCTTTTTGTTGCGCTCGTAAGACTCCGACAGAAGTTTCAGAAACCCGTCACCATCTGGATTGACTACCTGTGTATCAACCAGTCGAGTTCGAGCGAGCGGACCCAGCAGGTGGCTTTGATGCAGGAGATATTCAGCCTTGCCTCAGAGGTACTGATCTGGCTCGGTGAGCCGTCCTCGACTGGTCTACAGGAGGGTGGCAAATTTCAAGAGCACTACCACTGGGGCGAGGATAATGAAGTTGAACTTGTCAGTGCGTATCGGGACTCCTTTGCTGAGTACCAGACAGGCAATATCTTCAAGTTCCTGCATCTGGGCCATGCGTACGGCGCATTCTGCCTGCTCAGTCTTCTACGCCAACGGGTGCCTGCATCTCAGATTCCATTTCACGAGTCATCGGTAGATTCACCGCACTTCAGACAATGGGTCGAAGGGCTCTGGACTGCGGTTTGGGAGATGATAGACAGGGCTTGGGTAAGCTGCAACCGACCTGGTATCAATGTGGTCCTTGCTAATTACTGGCCGGCAGTGGAAGAGGACATGGGTCGTACAGGAGTGTGTCTATGCTAGGAAAGCCACGGTACATTATGGACATCTTAGTGCCAGCTGGCAAATGTTCAGTGACGCGGCGCGCTTCTTCATGGATAGCCGCATAGGCCATGATCTTGCTAAGTTCAGGCGTATCAACATATCCGGAGCGACAGGAGACCCTCTCCCGGAATTATGCGGCCTCATCTTGCAAATTGAGTCTCCCAGAAGCGCTTTGAGTCAAGGGCAGTATCTCTCTCCCCTTCAAACCCTCGTCCGTTTCCGCAACAGACACGCGTCGGATCGGCGAGACAAGGTCTTTGCGTTTCTTGGCCTGCTCAAAGATCACTTTCTCACTCCAAATTACGACAAGGCCGCCCACCAGGTCTACTCGGAAGTCGCCAAGAGGATCATTAAGTCCACCGAGAGCCTGGAGTTGCTCACCTCCGCAAAGCCGAACACGAGAGAGGACATGCCGACCTGGGTGCCTGACTGGAGCGTTACACCTGGAAAGCACGAGTGGGAAAGAGTGGAGCTCCTTCAGTCGTATAATGCGTCAAAAGGCATGGCGCCTATGGCCGTAATGCACCACACGACTACCCTGACACCTTTGCTGTCGTTGTCAGGCACTTGGGTCGATCGAGTAGTCAAAATCTTATCTTCGTCAGCCCCAGACGACGGGTACTCGAGATGCCAGACAACCGTCTCGCTTTGGGAGTCTCAGGCCCGCCAGGGTCTATCCAATATCAAGCGTCGACGTAATCCCCGTTCTTATGACAGTCGTTCCATCTCTTTACATCAACACTCTCCCACCTTTTTACGTCGATACAGTCCCATCGATGATGAGCCTACAATGTCCGATGCGGAATGGATCGGGGCTGGACATTCAGACGCATTTTGGCGTCTTCTGTGCGGCGACATGATGTATGCCTCGGGCGCCAGCAGCGAAGGTACCTACCGACGGGCACAACCAGACGACCAGCAATTGTTCATGGCCTTTACCGAGGGGGTCGTCGGTCTTGATCGACGGATCAGCAGGATGACTATCAAGGGCCAGAGGACTTTCTACCCCGTCAGGCCCGAGGCGTCCAACCGCATAAGGAACCAGTTCTTCTATGCGATGCAGATGATGACGGCGGGGAGAATTCTGTTTGTCACGGAGCAGGGACGCTTGGGTGTTGGACCCCAGGACACTTCGATCGGCGATCACGTTGCGGTGCTCGCGGGCAGCACTGTGCCGTTTCTTCTCAGAAATACTTCAGATCTGCGCTGCCAGGGTGAGTTATTTGAAGTACTACTACCGCGAGGCGCGATTGAACGGAGCAAGCCTGTGCCTTGCCATGAAGGACATCAGTGTTACAACGTTGTCGGAGATGCTTATGTGGCTGGAATTATGGACGGTGAGGCCGTAGAAACCCAAGTTGATCATATTTATTTGAAATAGTCACAGCTCGATATTCGTTATGATTAGAGGACCTACCAGTGGGAGGGGGTCTAATGCTCATAAGCAAATCAAGGTCTTCCAAGAGATACTAGGACTAGTATGAGAAAAAGGGAGAGACGAGCAATATAACTTGCCCATCAAGGTTATTAATCTAAAAATGGTTCATCCCAAATCTAACTTAGGCTTTTACTCCACTTCCTCAACATGCTTAACGTAATCCAAGGGTAAATCACGACAGGCCGCTTAAGTTGTCACTTGAGAACCTGGCTGGGCTATAGAATTAAGTTTCAAGCTCATGCACTAATCCCTAGGGATAATTCTTGTCATGACGAGTGCATTTTTCAGCCTCTCCGGCCTTCATTGCAACATCCTGCAAGGAATCAGCTCACATCACTGGCATGGTTTCAAGGCAACCACAGCATGCGGTCATACCAAGCCCTCTTAATAATGAAAATAATATACCCGCACTTGTGTAGGTGGAGGTGTAGAAATAAATAGAACTCGGGGTCTAATGGCCCGTATCTAGCCTGTCTTCGAGAAGCACCTCCCGCAATCCCGGCTTGGCATGATTCCAGATCGGCGGGATGGGGAAACATCATTGAACAATTGTTTGCACTGAGGCTGCGGAGAATGCTGGTCTCGACAGGAACACACTCCGAAATTCAGGGATGACCCAAGACAAGTCGGCTCAATCATATCAGGGCAATGAAATGAGATACTTCACTCCTTTCCCATGGGTAACATCGCGGGTAGGCGCAGCTTTGCATGTTATACGGAAGCCTCTGCGAGATTGATTGTCAGCAGTCTATGACGACTCCAACGAACTTACGATCACGGATCACTGCATCTGTTCAGGCACAGTGAGATCAAGTGGAAATGTTGAAGGATGTGGTCAAGAGGGTCTCGATATCGTGATGTGTATTTATGCTGTCGAATTCCTGTAAGAATTCTCGCCGAAGTCTTGCGTGAGTAACAAAATTCACTCTTCCAACACCGCCAGTTGACTCTCCATCATATTTTGTAACTGCTCTTCAAAAAGAAAATGAGATATCTCTCTGCAGCCACCGTTCTGGCGCTTGCCGCCCAGGCCAGTGCCCAAGACTTGGTCGCGGCCCTGCAGGCGGACCCCGACCTGAGCACCCTCCTAGGCGCCATCTCTGCGGTCCCCGGCCTTGCAGACCAGCTCGATGCCGCCGAAGGCATCACGATCTTTGCTCCAGTCAACGCTGCCTTCGATGCTGTCGACCCGGCCAGTGCTGCCGGGCAGGCAATCGGGAACAACGACGTGGATGGCATTGCCTCGGTGCTGTCATACCATGTTGTGCCGCAGACAATCCCTAGCTCTGCCATTACAGCTACGGTTCAGTTCGTGCCAACTCTCCTCACCCCTGAGAATGTAATTGGCGGTGCCGCGGCAACATTTGTCACCCCTGCTCAGAACCTGGGTGCTCAGCTCAATGGAACGAGTGTCATCCTCCGCTCTGGAAACCTCGCGACGTCAACCGTAACTCAAGCTGTAAGTCCATCTTGGGAGCTCATAACTTGTATGCTATGCTCTTCTTCTTGAATGTTAACACAAGATATAGGATATTGTCGTTGGAGGAGCAACAATTCACAAGATTGATTCGGTTCTCACCATCCCAACCAACGCCTCCACCAC
The DNA here is from genome assembly GCA_014872995.1 of Diaporthe citrichinensis. Taxonomy (NCBI): domain Eukaryota; kingdom Fungi; phylum Ascomycota; class Sordariomycetes; order Diaporthales; family Diaporthaceae; genus Diaporthe; species Diaporthe citrichinensis. Next base: position 850,445 of record JADAZR010000013.1, on the reverse strand, counting down.
GGCTACTGCTGCAGGGCTCACCGGCATTGTGGGTGCTCTCACAAGCGCGGGCCTGGTCGAAACCATCGATTCTGAGCCAGATATCACCGTTTTCATCCCTTCCAACGAGGCCTTTGAAGCCATCGCCGATACCGTAGCCAACCTGACTACGGAGCAGCTCCAGCAAGTGCTCCTTAAGCATATCGTCCAGGGTGCGGTGATATACTCTCCCAGTATTCCTGCTGGTAAGACGGTAGTTGAGAGCGCTCTGGGCGAGCACCTCACTATCATCAACAAGGATGGCGCAATCAGTGTCAACGATGCGACGGTAATCTTAGCCGACATCCTCTTGTCGAACGGAGTCGGACACTTGATCGACAGGTAATAATTTGAACCCAAATTCTGCCTTTGCACTTGCTAACAATCTTTTTTAGCGTCCTTATTCCAGATGACCTGAGCTCCGGCGGGGGTAAGGAGAACTGCGACTAAGGAGCCGAGATGGGCTGCTGGGTTCTTTCTGCTTGACAATGCTTGAAGTCAAACAGAGGAACCTTGGAGCAAGGGCTCGTGGTGGAAGTCCTCGTCATGGGAAAACCCATGCTTGATCTTAAAAGTTCAATTCATCTACCCGAGAATGCCTCTCGGGGACATAGCCCGTATTCAGGACGTAGTCAAATGGCTAAAAACGTCTTCACTACCACAAATGCCAAATATTTTGAATGTTTGCTGCAGGAAAAGAGTGCAGACACAACCGACCGATTTGACGGTATCACGAGATTTGCAGGGCAGTAGCATAGTCCGAAGTCTCAGAACCTGGTAGCCACCTAAGTATATGGGGCATGATGTGGATTATCTCGGTCCCGCATTCGGGTACCAGACAGCATTACCGCAGCGGGCAACGGGTGATCATCCGGGTGTTCTTGATTCCCCCTCACGTGTGATTGTACCACGTCTGACCCAGAGCTTCGGTTCGCGGGGTACGTAACCTGCTCCGACAGCGAGAGCGGAGCGCAGTCATCAACAACAGGTGTGACCGTCGAGATATTGCAATTTATATTCCGAAGAATTCTTTGTTATAGTTTCTCATTGATCCTGCCTCGTCTCAAACATCCTTCAAAGTTCGCTAATCGAGATGGCCGTCACGGACGAAGGACTCACCGGCATCAAGGGTGAGTAACCTCAGAAACTCGAATATGCCCACGGACATGCTCACATAGTGCAGTGATCGTCATTGGGGCCGGTCTGGGCGGATGCGCCGCGGCGCTCGCCATGAAGCATCACGGGCACGACGTAGTTGTGTATGAGAAGCTCGCAAACTTCCGCCGGCTAGGCGACTCCCTGGGCCTGGGCGAGAACGCACTCAAACTGCTACGGCGCTGGGGTGGCGACACCTTGTATCACTCGCTCACATCTATTGGAAACCAATCGCCGGATATGCAGATTCGTAGGTGGCACGATGGGAAAATCCTGGCCCAGCAGCCGTTGATGGACATGGCTGGGCACATAGGCCACCGTGGGGATTACCACGAAGCTTTCTTGCGTGGTGTGCGCGATGCCGGCATCGAGCTCAACTTGGGATACGAAGTTGTTGGGTTTGGTGAGGGCGACGGTGATGATGCCAGACCAACCGTCGTATTTAAGGATGGGACCGTGGTCAGAGCCGATGTTATCGTCGGCGCGGATGGGATCAAGAGCCGGGCACGAGAGCTTGTCCTGGGATTTACAGACGCCCCGAAGAGCAGCGGGTACTCGTGCTGGAGGGCGTATTTCCCTGGTGAGCATCTGAAGGGCGACGCATTATGTCAAGACTTCATTGATCATGATTGCGTGAATATCTGGTGTGTGGTCATTTTCACCTGTTGCATCCACGTTTTCCTCCCTACGCTTGTCACCAAATCTGACTCTCGAAGGATCGGACTAGATACGCACCTCGTCCAAAACACCCTGCGTGATGGGGAGGAATTCAACTGGATAATAACACGCAAGCTGTCTCATGAGGCAGACATGGAGATCAAGGAGTCTTGGTTCCAGGAAGGAGACATGGCCGACGTGCGGAAGCATATTCAGGGCTTGGATCCCAGGATCGCGGCGGCAGTCGAGAAAACGCCCGCGCTCTTGGACTGGAAGATCTGCTATCGAGATCCATTGCCAACCTGGATTTCCAAACAACACAACATTGCCCTTCTTGGTGACAGCTGCCATCCACATCTTCCCACTAGTGCGCAAGGTGCGAGTCAAGCAACAGAAAGCGCTGCGGTCCTGGCAGTGTGTCTAAAGCTGGCGGGACGTGATCAAATTCCACTAGCCGTAAGTTTCACTTAATAGCTCAACACTCGCGCCAGCAAGCTGTCATCAAGTTCAACCTCGCACTGACACCATCTATCTGCAACAGACGAGGTCCTACGAGAAAATCAGGTTCGCACGGACCAGACAGAGTCAGACTGCGGGAGAGGACCTTCGTGACCGATGGCACAATGCTCTTAAAGGGTTAGAAGAGGGCGTAGAGATCGACCCGGATTCGGTAAAGATGCGCAATAGATGGTTGTACGCTTATGATGCTGAGGCAGACACTGTGGCCAGGTGGGAAGAGGTGTCATCCAGGGTTGCAGAGGAATTGAGGTCGGGAAAGATTGAACCACTCTGCACCGTTGTACAGAAAAGTACGAGTTTGAAAGATACCTAGGTAGCCACCAAGATCTTAGGTATTTGACTGTGAAGGTGCTCGATCACGGCGTCAGGCGGCTACAAACTGCGCTGCTGGACGGGGCGAGTTCTCTTCACCTGGATATTGAAAGGAAGGACAGGTTCAAAGTAGACTTGCCTATTCCTTGCCCGTGCGTCGCACACCACGCAAGATGCTACTTCCTATTGATATCCTCGGTAATGCTGAGCTCAAGCTCGACTCCATAGCTACAACCGGGCTCGATTGCCGGGTAACTTAAAGGAGGCAGCTGTTCCTTCAACGTAATCCATCACTCCACTGATGCCTTCCATGCTCAACAATCCGCCATTTCTAACCAGTCACAAACATGGTTTCGAGCTTCCACGTACTTATAATTCCCGGCCTGATGATGGGCCACGGTGCATTGTGCCTGCCACAGCACACGCAGCCTGGCTTTGTTGGCCCACCCACGGTGACCACCCAGCTCTGGCAGGTTACAATTACTTGTGAGTTCATAGCTTGCTTGTTTCGGATGTCTTCTGCCTGTGTTGACAATCAATCTCAGCGGCATCGTCCCTTGCCACTCGTATACTAGATCCGAACACCACCACGACCTACCCTCCAGTCGACAGGACAGATGCCAATACTCAGACGATGACAACCATCACGAGGAGCGACGGCCGCATCGTGACCCAGCCCATCCCGTACCCTATGCCATCCATCATTGACCCTGACCCCCCAGAAGAGAAGCGCCACTAGGGGCTGGGCCTACCGATGGCTTGGTCTACACCAAATGATGTATTCTCGATGGCCTCGCCTATGATCCGGGGGGGGGGGTGCCAGTTACTCGTACACGCAAATGTCTAAACGGACTTTCCTGCTGAGTTTGACCAGTTATCAACGCGGTAAAGGGGTATCTGTGTAATATATAAAAGTTGAACCTCATTAACTCACCAATTGACCCATTTCATATAAAGCAATTGTCCATGGGACCGAGCAAGGACTGCACAGGTCGACAGCATTTGCTGTTGAGTGATGTGCCCCGGATGATGAATTCATCCCAAGGGAGGTTATCGTAAAAAATGTACCGCAGAAAGATGCCCTCTGCAATTTGAGTGGGACGGGGTTTTGTACGAGCATGCTTAGCACGAGTCTGGTTTGATGAACTAGTAGAGACCCAAGTACCCACGAACGCCAGGAGGCTGATCTTCCCGACACAACTTCAGTACAGCAACTTGGACAAGAGTTGCTGTACAAGAGATAAAATCCCCAATGCTGCAAAATGCAGCATCGCTGTCCCGGCCTTCCCATTGGAAAGACGGCATCACAAGTCCGCTCGTCTACGAGCAAGCCACGCCAGACGGAACGTTTGCGCAACTTGCGTACTTCTTGCCTCCCGTCACCGTGACACTCTTCCAGGTCCACCCGGTGCAAGCGCCTGTCCCACAGACGACCACAACGTCATACCCGCTGCTGGAGACAGCGCCCGACCCGGAGATGGTGTCGAGGGTTAGGCCCGTTATGGGAATGCCAGAGGTAGGAGTGCCGCCATCGAGATCTCCTCCGTCGTAGTTTTGCTCGATCAGGATGCCGTACCTAAGTGGCGAAAGAGCTTTTGTCAGCAACAGGGTCACTCGTCCACTGTGCCACGGGTCTGGGATGGGGCGACTTACTTCGAGATGCTTGACAAGGTGATCTTCTGGTAGGTAACCCCCTTGATGGTGCCAGTGTCGCTCTCGGTGGCCTTAACTCGGATCCCTGGTTGGATGTTAGACCGCACATTTGACATGACTGTGAAAGTTTACCTAGGTACTGATGCACTCACCATTTACTGAGTTCTTGACCTCGTTGTTATAGAAGGTCACCGTGTCAACCACATTGTCGGAACGGCCTCCCACCGAGCCAATAGACAGACCATGGCCGCCGGAGCAAACCGAGTTTTCAAAAGTAATTCCCTAGTCATGCCATCAGTCCATGGTCCAAGAGAAGCCAACATCAGGTGCTATACTCACGGTTCCAGAGTTGACAGCAACGCAGTCGTCCTGATTGTAACAGTTCGCACCGGTGATAACAACATTCGACGAGCTCCCAATGTCGAAGCAGTCGGTGTTCTTCCCCTTGCTGTCCCCGGCCGAGTTGTCGATGGTCATGCCGGTGATGGTGAGCCCGTCCGCGCCGTTGATGCTGACGGCCTGGATCGGCGTGTTCTGGATGTGCAGGTTGGTGATGGTCGAGGAGGTGAGGTCATGGGCGTAGAAGAACTTGGGCTTCGTCACGCCGCCGGAGCCGCCCTCGCCATCCCAGTACTTGGACCCGCCACCGTCGAGGACGGCACCGGATGCGCCTTGGACAGTGATGGACTTGCCCTCGATCTGCAGGAGTGGCCCGGCCCACTCTTTGTAGCCCCAGGTTGTGGTGCCCTCGAAGATGACCTGTCATGGTCAGTTCAGATGCTTGTGTATACCGGCAAGCGAAGGATGTAGAACGGAGCCTGTACTTACGGTAGTATCATCCGCGAGGCTGGAAAGATCCAGAGTGGTACCAGACGGGACGACAAGCGAGGACAGCACGAGAGTGGCGCATGACTTCTGGCTGAGACTGGCGAGCGAGGCGCCAGACGAGCCGGAGAAGGTACAGCTGGTGGCCCTCTTGATCTTTTCGGCGCTGGGGGCAGGGGTGATGGCAGGAGCCGGCGCGGCGGCGGGTGAGGCCGCCACGCAGGCGGCAAAGGCTGCCGCGAGCAAGGAGTAGCAGCTGGAGGGCTTCATTGTCGATCTTGACGGCGGCTAGAGACGAATCACGGCAGTGTCTGATGCCAAGGCAGATGCTCCAGAGATGATGTTTGTCTTGGCATCTTGGCAGCCTTATATACACGAGCTCGACTCCATCGTGAAGGTGCAGCGGTCCAAGGAACGCGTCACGGGTGGTCTGTGTAGTCTGCGGAGAATGGCAGTCAACATCCTCCATTTGGTCTCGTCTCCACCATACGAGGGGAAGATCTTAATCCTCCAATAGCAAGACTATCATATAGCCCCCGGGTTGTGTAGTGTCGAAGTTGTCCAGGTTGTCTGCGCTGGGGGCCTCGGCTGACGGACGGGAAATCCCCCCAATCGGGAGGGATGCCAGGCCAGCACGACCATCGCCCAATAGCGGCAATCATTCCGCGGAATGTGGACTTGGTTGAGAGCGTCCACATGACTGTTGTTTTCAGTGCGACACGGACATGATTCGTGGCAAATCACATCTCTAAAGTCCGCGATAACGACTGGTAGACTTGGGGACGTCGCTTTCTAGTACGCCGGGTGGCTCAATGGTGGACGGCCCGTGTTGGGCAGGCGCTGTTGTTGCATGTGAACTCACAATTCACGGATGGAATCAATGAGACAGGATGATAAGCGACGGCAATTTTCCACACTATTCTGCTTGCTGAGCAACTGCTCAAAGTATCTCCCAGAGTCCTGAAGCTCGTAGGCCTAGGATGACACAATATAATACCGTCAGCTTGTGAATCAATCAACTCCCTCCTTTCCATTCGACAAGCTTCAGTTGAAGAGCTGCACCAAACTGCATCAACCATGAATTTTCAACCGTCAGAGCAAAAAGCGACATTATGCTCGCATAAGCGGTATCTTTGCAACAGATGAGTCAAATTTCATCGCACCTCCATCATCTGCCAGACATCAGCACACTCGAGATAAATTCTGCCCCCCAGAGACTCGAGGGCACCAACTTCAACTTGTCGATACTGAAATTCCTGACACCGACTCTCTCACTTCTGCTTCAGGACGAACATGCCACCAGTCCAGCCAAATGCCCGATTCAGCCTGCGGCCGTATCTTCTGGCGGTGGTGAAAGGCAGTTTGCTTCGTGGATGAGGTTCGTGGAATTGAATGCTTTGTCCTAGGCCATTCGCCTCTGGGCAGAAGATCCAGACCGAACCATAAAGCTTCTCAACACTGAAACCCATGGCAGCCATGGCCCGGAGAAATTCGATCCATGGGACCTCTGCTGGCATCGAAGTGACTTCCGCATTGAAGAAAAGCGTGCGAAAGACTTTGTAGGTGCGCTGGTCCACTTCCACTTGCGGCTGAGGATCTGTGCCGACTGATGGTCGATCTGTGGTATGCACCTCAGGATTGCTAGCAGGTGCGGCTTTCCTGGTCTTCAATTTGGACTTCTGCGGAGGAGAAATGTTGCCTTGTGGATGATACGGTCCATGGTTGGGTTGGTCGACATAAATTGCAGAAAACGGCATGGTCGCTGTGGCGCAGTCGTTATCTCGTGGGTGAGACTGGCCAGAAGTCGGCGTCTGCTTTTGCATAGGTCGTTCGTCAACCCACTCAGATGTTCGCTGGAGCGCTCGTGGTTTTGCTAGCAGTCGATGTAGAGGTGAGGTCTTTATATCTCCTGCCTTTAGAGACATTATCTCATCGAACCGAGCCCAAAAGTCATCCAAGTTTGACTCAGCTCGTCGAAGGATTTCGACTCCTTCTTTCGTTCGACGCTTCTCGATGGGATAGGTGAACTTGCCATCCGTTGGAATTCCTTGTCTGCAAACTCCGCCCATAGCTTTGGAGAGGAAGGCTTTGACTATCTTCTGCCAGGCGCGGCTCCGCCCACCAAAGTCCTCGTAGATCTGATCTTTGCGCACGTCCATTACTTGACTGAAGGCCCTTGCCCACGGCTGGTACAGTTCAAGCTGCCGCAAGCACTGAGATATCATCGAAAGTTCGCCAACACACCTGGCAATGTACGGAGAGATCAATTCTTTCGCACGGGGCTCTGAGTCCAGAAGTTTCTCAAGCTCCTCCGTCACCAAGGTCAATCGGAGTGTCTTCAGCGGTTTTCCCGATTCCCACAGAGTCTTGAGTAGCAGTAAGAGCTGTCCGCCAACCTTGTCTATTTTCTTCCCCGGTAGAGGGGTGATCCAAAGACCCTTTTTCGAAGAGCTTGGACGCGCGCGTACAACAAACTGCCTCATTGGTGGAGAAGCCCCTGTACGCTGGAGCTGAAAGCAGGCTGCAAACGCCGCCTCAGTCAAATGGAAGCGGAAGTTCAGCATCGCACGCTGATATTCCTCTGGGAGATGCTCCTCTGGACGGATTTGTGATGCGTACTTCTTCTGAAGTGATCGTAATTTCCGAGCCTCTTGGTGGAGTTGCGAATACATCTCGTAGTGTTTGTAGGCCTCGAACAGCATCGTGTGGACAGATCTCTCCCAGTAGTCATATGACTCTTTGCAGTCATTAAAAGGGGTGCATCCACGGGCATCCTTGATGATCTCTGGGTCGTGTTCTTTCATTTCATAAGCATGCTCAGAGAAGTAACCGGGATCCTCGCGCAATGCCCACATGTGGTCTTCCGCGGCTGATGCTCTGGCTGAGAGCAGCGATATGAGCCGATCAAAGTCAAGTTTCGCAGGCACTCTATAGGGTGCCTCGGCGGCCATTATACCAAAAGAATCGAAACCGTTGACTTCGGTGTCCATCTTGAGACAGGGCTCGCTCAAAATTGGGAACCGATCGCTGAACATTTCTATCTCCGTGATATCGTGGAGAATTTGATGGCAGCAGTCGACAAGGAAAGCCAGCAGCTTCTCTTGTGCTTCGAGGATGAGAAGACCTTCTCCAGGACTGATCTGTTTCTGGTCTCCGTCCATCCAATCGGAAAGAAAGTCACGGGGCACGAGTTCTCCGTACTCATTCTCACCGAGGGCACCATCCATGATCATGATGTATTTCCGCAAGAAGACAGGCTTCAAAGCCTCCAATTCTCTGCCCACATGCATCGCATCTATATCGCCGGCGGCAAACTGTCCTGGAAGGTTTCGGCCCCTGGAATTGAGAAGCAGTAGCATCAACTTCGGCTTGCAGAGGTCCTCTTGATTGATGTATGGCCATATGTAGTGGTCGCGAAATCTCGTGTGCGTCTTCCGCCCTTCGATCGCTTCTGTTCGAAAGGCGTGGAAGTCGGGGCGATGGACTGCAGCCATGTCGGGCCAGGCCTGAAGCAGGACCGTGAGTCTTTGTGTGCGGGTCTTCTTCATCCATCGCTTTTGGATGGTGGCTTCGTGACGGGCCAGGATCTGGTTGAGGGTATCGTAGTCTTTGAAGATGTTGCAAGTTCTTTTCTTGATCTCCTGGCGGACTTCTTCAGGCTCCCCGTGCTTAGTCAAGGCAATCTCATGCATTTTCTGCAGGAGATAGGGCATCAAACGCTGGTGGGTGGCATTCTCTCCAAGAGAGAGGTGACCCGCCTTCTCATCCCAGTAGTTGGCTTCCTCATTGAAATGATCGTATTCTTGGTAGATGTCTTCCACCTCCATGGTCTCTGTTGGCGGCATGATGCGCGTGGCTGTTTCTGCGGAAAGACGCGACTCCGTCTGCTTATGTTTTTTGCAGGGTGGCAATGGCTGATGAGACGTACAACACTCGATAAAATGAGTCAGCATGTCCTGCCCAGAGGATGAAGAATAACTACTCACGACAAAAGAACAATGAGTTTGCACGTAGGGTTTCGCTATGCCACGAAGTCTCTGTTTTCGTTTGTCCGCGTTGAGTTGGGGCTGGACTTGTGTGGTCCACTAGGAAGGTACTGTTGGAGGGTTGTCTTTGCTGGAGTGGCTCGCGAGGATCGACCTACTGCCAATAAAATTGTGCGGTAGATGGAAATCTTGGTGATTTTCAGTGAACATCACATCTGTGAGGGATGTGAAATCAGTATTTCGGTCAGATCGTTTCTTGGGAAAGAAAGCACGAGTCTTTGCGTCGGGTTGATCATGCGGGAAGGTGCAGGCTCCGTATCAAAAAGCGTGCCTGAGTTGAGACTGTAGGCACGTCAAACGGAATAGGCTACCGTCTTATCCGTGCCGTTTCATGACAAAGTGGTCATTTGATACACATTGCCATTGCAGGTCGTGTGCATCGGGGAAAGGATCCGCTCCTTTTTCGTTTCTGGTATCAACAAACCCAAAGGCTAGATAGCAACAGACGCCGTCCCTCCCACGACATACTTCGAACCGGGGCTGTCAACGATCGACGCCCGATTCTCCCTCCAGAACCAAGCCGCGTCCTCTCCGTTTCTGAATACAAACCGTTCAACAGCTGTAAATTCGAGCCACGAGCCCCCCGAGAATTGTGTCCCCTTGAAAAACGCGTCCGTATCCTTGGGCGCCACGTCCTTCCAGATACTGTACTGCCTCAGCAGACTTCCCTCCTCAGCCAGGCCTCGAACGAGCTCAAGCCGTCCGTCCACCCAATCCTGACCAAGCTCGTCGCCTGCTTGTGCCCGCCGGTGAAACACATGCACCGAAAAATCCCCATCTCCAACAAACCTCTCCGTCGCGGCGCCCGCGCCCACCTCGCCTACCTTCCTCGCCAGCACGCCCTTCTGATCCAGCCGGCAGAAGACGTGCTTGCCAGCTGTCTCCTGGTACGCGGGGCTCTGGAACCCCTTCCAGACGACGAACGTGCTCGGCCAGTACAGGCACGTCACGAAGTCCCACGCGTCGGACGGGTTAGCCGTGTCCGGAAGCTCCCGGGCGCCCACCTGCACGTAGTTCAGGGGCAGCTTGGTGTGCTTGTGGCCCTCGCGCGCCAAGTCGACGTGCACCTTCTGGTACTCGTGCAAGAAGCGGTCCTGCTCCCAGGAGGGCTCTTTCTGCACTGCGATGAACCACATTACCTCGTCTTTGGTGTCATACTCCGGGTTCGACATTGTGGGAACTGACACTTCGGGTTTTGGGTGGTAGAACGCTGGAGACTGTTGGTCTACAGCTGGGAGGAGGAAGTGTTTTCTGGGCCGCGCAATTCAGGCTGTTGAGGATTATTGGAAGAAGCAGCAATGCGTTGAGAAAGGAATCATTCTACGGACTTGCTGGAATAATTGTGACACATTCTCGGAACATTTCTTGTGCCTCTGTCCTGCTCTTGGCCCCGGCAAGTGGGGGACGGCATAGACGAGCATCCCGAGGCGGAGAGCCGCCAAGTGTCGTCGGTCGGCACGAGGGACGGGGTCGGAATTAGAGGCCGATGCGGGCACCGGGGTATGTAAATCCGGGGAAATGCTTCAGACTTCATCCCATCTGTATTGGGCGTAGCGTAAAGCTTTCGTTCCCTACATGCAAGCAGTCTCTAGAAACATCTCGCCTTGTGTGGCAAACGCACCAGGGGAAAGAGGTACAAGTATCCAGAAATTAAGCATGATGATATGACGAGCACTGATGAGGCGCACTCGCCAATCATCGGAACATGTTCCTCATCATACCAATTTAAGGGCTCAAATCAAATGTGTGTACCGTCTAGTCTAGGTGCCAATGCTACATCCAACGAACCAACCCAATGATACAATACGCAAAGTGTGAAAAACAGAAAGCCAGCTAGCAAATACAACACAGCCTCAACACCGCTGTTCAAATGAAGAGATAGTCGCCACGGTATTTGACCGTCTGCGCATACTTGTTCGTCTCCAGACCGTTCGCGCGCAAGGCATCCGAGTCTCGCTTCGGGAAGCCCTCGAACGAGGCCGCATAGGTAGCCACGCTGTGCGCAACCAGCTTCGTGTTGAGCTCCCAGGCGGTCACGTTGACGTTGCCCGTGTCGTCGCAAAGCAGGTGGTAGCATTCGTCGAACGCCTCACCCGCGTTGCCGCCAAATAACTCGCGCTCCTCCTTAGTCTTGATAACCTCGGCGCCTGTGGCGATCCCGCCAGCGGGGATCCCGGCCCGGATGAAACCATCGTAGTCACTGCGGCCGTCGAATGGGATGAATGTGTAGTTGAGATCGTGGGCCTCGTACCAGTCGACGTAGAGGTCACGGAGCTCTTCTGACCCGGTGGGGTGCGCGTCGTTGGTGGCATTGTAGACTTGGTAAGCGAAGTTGGGGCTCGCAAGCATGTCGTAGTCCATAAACAGGCGGACCTTGAGGTTTTCGTCAGAGGACAGGTTGGACGCGTAGTAACTGGACCCGACTAGTCCCTCCTCCTCGGCCGACCACCAGGCGAAGCGCACGCAATTGTTAACACGGAATTTGGTGAGCTGCCTCGCCACTTCTAGGAGAGACAGCGTCCCGGATCCGTCATCGTTAATACCGGGGCCTGCCTCGACGCTGTCAGAATGGGCGCCGAGAGCGACGCAGTTGTTTGGGTCACCCTCGACGGTCTGAATCACGATGTTCTTCGTGATAGCACTGTTAACCCATGAACTGATATAAGCAATCACATCAACCGTCTCTTTGTCCTCCAGCTTCTTGAGAAGGGGCTTGGCGTCCACAAGAGGAATGCCGAAAGTGGCAATGTGGTTTTCATCAGGGGTACCGAGCGTCCCGGAAAGTTCGCCCTTCTCGTTGTTGTATATCACAGCGGCAATGGCTCCTGCTTTACCTGCCTGGGCAGATTTGTCACCAAATGAACAGGTCCCGCGGCTAATGAAGGCGATGTTCCCCTTGACACTGGATGGGTAGTCGTCAGACGAGCATCCGGTATTGTCGACAAGGACCAGATCACCACGGACGGGCTCCCTGTCCTTCGTTGGGGGAGTCAGGCTCATAGGTTGGGCAGCTTCATAGAAATCGTTGCCGATCACAAGACGGAACTCTTGAACCCAGCCGACGTATGCTGGGAAGGGCTGCTCCAAGATCTCGTAGTAGTCTCCCAGTTCCGAGATGGACTTTCGGATGTAGTCCAAAGTTCCCAGATGGCCTGCAAAATTGTCAGACCTTGAAGTGCCTTTGCAGACGCTGACAGCGCCTCTTCTAAGGGGGCTCAGAAGACGAGTGCGGTCTTACCTTCACTGCCGATTACTCGTGTTGGGCGATTATACTCATGCGAGCTGAGGTTCGCTATATCATACAAGTCCTGGGCACCCTTGAGAAGCCTGTCGATAGAGATGCTGTCCTGCAGGGCCTCGCTGTCAACCAGAGGCTTCTTTGCCTGGGTCAGGGCTGCTTGATGGGCATCGTCAAACAACGGCTGCTGCAGCTGGGCGGAGGACGCAGAGACGGCATGGAGCGAGGTAGTGGCAAGCGAGGCCAGACCGAAGAGTCGGGACACAGCCATCGTGGTACAGGCGTCGTGGAACCTCAAGAAGCAGTTGACGTGTGTGTTACTTCCAAGAGACTAGAATTAAAGGCGCGTGCAGCTAGATTGACTTTTGAAGCTGATAAGGCGTGATGTTGTGACGTTGCGGCGGTGGATCCCGGCAGGCAAGGGGCGAGAGGCTTGGGGAAGCGCAGGGGTCATGCAGGGGGTTTGCAGGGGTGGTCGCGGCTCAGATGACCACTGATGATAGTGAATCCAGCCAGGAGCAAGTCCCATGGTGCCTGGATGATATCAGCGATATCAGGACATCAGGTTCTCGATCCATAGAGAATATTTCGAGGTCCCTTGGGCCTACAGTTCAACTATCGTACCATGCACCGCATGTGCTTGCTCCAACTGCCAGAATGTCCAGTACCTTGAACCAAGCTTCTCAGGTCTGTGGGTGCCTCAGTGCCTGCAGTCCAGGGGCAGGCAATGTGCGCTAACCCCTTTCTGTTGGCTGTGGGCATTTCCCCAACTGCATCACTCAGCATGTCGACTTGCTTTTCCCTTCGTTTGATTCAGATTTGATCGCCATCTTGTCAAAGTTGTTGGACCTGTCCTTACCTTGATAGCGTTTCTGTTCGCATGGGATCTTCAGCGCAACTTCGTTCAGATTGACACCGTAGCACCACCGCGTGCCCTGCTCCATCACGACCCAAGGTCCTTGCGCAGCCGAGGCCACCTTTCAACCCTTGTTTCATCACGAAGACAGCTCCGAATCAGGTATGACCTCACGTGCCACCTTCATCTGAGACGCAAGTGCTAAATCTCTGGCAGGCTTTCAGCTGAAGTCGAAGCAAGGAGTCAGCAAAAGCTTACGACGCGGCTGCAGCGCACTGCAGCATGGCATCTCAGTCGGCTGATGCCACAGACCAACCACGAACCATCACACTGCTCCGCCACGGCCATGCCTGGAACAACATGGTGTCAGGATTCCCATGCAGGGACCCAATCCTGACAGAACGAGGACGGCGCCAGGCCGCCGCCGTCCAGCTCTCCCAGCCGCCCGACCTCATCGTCGTCTCGCCCCTGACCCGCACCCTCGAGACAGCCACCATCGCCTTCGGGCCCCTGATCCGCGGCGCCGGCGGCCCCAACGCCTCCGTTCCCGTCCAGGTCTGGCCCTCCCTGCGCGAGTGCGGCGACAGGCCCTTCAACCACTGCCGCACCCGCTCACAGCTCGAGAGGCGTTACCCCTTCCTGGACTTCTCCGAGTGCAGCCGCTCCGGCGTCTACGACAACAGCAGCGAGCGGAGGGGCCACCGCCGGGCCCGGCGCGTTCGCAGGCGCTTGATGGAGCTTTCGCGGACGTACAGCCACATCGTCGTCGTCAGTCACCAGGGCTTCATTCATAGGCTGAACGGGGGCTCGGGAAGGTATCGCAACTGCGAGTGCTGGAGCTACAGGGTTGGCGTCGACTTTAGCATCACGGAGGATGGGGAACTTGCTGCTCCATCGGGATCCAATGGCCCGACGCAGGTGGCGGCCGGTGAGGAAAGCGAGGTCAACGAAGCGGACTGAATGGTTATATAGCTAGCCATCAGGTCATCGTTGTACAGCCGTGGGTATGGGAGAGGGCTGTATTCCTTATGCAGATCACCACATCCCATATGTAGGCAGGCATGGGATAGGGTTGTATTTCTTATGCAGATTACCACATCGTATATGCAGCTTTCATGGAAGCACGCAAGTCTGTTTGCAGGGAAGTCCCCTGGTGTAGCCCGATTATATTTCGAAAGACCCTCGTCGGAAAAAGTTGACGGTTCAATCTCTTGGTGACTCGCTCAGGTTGAATGCAGAAGTCAAGGTCACAGTGGTTTTCGATAAGCGGACAGTGCGCTTGACGGTAAATATCAAGCTAAATGTCGACACAGAGTGTAGTGTGCATCGCGTAGAGGGTGGAAGCAGGTCGCGTTCCTGAAAAGGAATCACATCTAATCCGCCACTCTTTTGAGAGTCGACTTCCTCCCGGGAGACGTCAGTTGAATCAGCTCGTGCCAGCTTCCACATCGTATCATTGAAGCATGGGGCGATCCATTGATCCACTGCGCGCAATGGAGAGTCGAACCTACGGACCGATCCCCGCATAATGTTCTCGCTGAAACGATCCGTAGCAGACAGTCACTTTGCATCTACCAAGTACACAGTCCATCAATTATCCTGGAGAAACGTTAAGTGGCTATGACTTGACTTTGACCATGTCCTTGTTGGCGGGTTCCTCATGCTCCTACTTCTCCTACTGGCGGTTTCCTCCTTGACCTTCTTCTTCGGCGCCAACCACCAGAACAGAACTTCATCAGCCTGATCATGGGAACCTTCAGGCATTGTTTTCAGAGGTGAAACCAGTGTCCCATGTTCCTATTGGCACCCACGGCTCACATGGGCTGGCATGGACCAAGAGATTGGCAGCCGGCGTTCTGTCAAGGTGTTGGCAGGTCCGCCCGACCTTGCCGCTGATTGACTGACATTCAGGGCGCAGGGCCTTCCCAGTATGGTCATTGTTGGATCGATGCCCTCGTCGTTAAACAGGTGTCGAGAAATTGAGGGTAACTGGTTTCTGCGCCGGTTGCTACTACAATGACGCGTCGGATGCCATCTCGGGCGCCGTCTTGGAGTGGACCACGACCTGGCCTGGGAAACGCGGGAACAACAAGGGGAGCTCATTAGTTGGGAAGCCTCGGGGTCTGGGTCGTTGCCAAGGACAGGCTCTCACGCGGGTAACCTGGCGTGTGCTGAGTGAGGTTGACGTCGGGCTGTTTGGTGCCGGATAATTAAAGCCGTGGTCGACTGTGGAGAGGACTCAGTATGCGTCGCCTAAACGGTGCAGACAATAACAAACCAGTAGATCAGATATCGAAGCCAGCATCCTCAGTAGTAACCGCGTCCGAGCGATGGACCTTGAAACGGAAGTGACGGCATGGTCGAGAAGGGTTTGGGTACTTGAAGGATCCAACCAGCGCTACCTAGGTGAATGTGATGGCGTCAGCACCTCGATCCAAGACAGATAATGATACTTTATTTCGGGTCTCAGGAAAGGCAGAAATCCGCTTCAGACTGAATCGGTTCGCAGTGCACTCTTTCCTAACCGATAAACTGCAAGACGGTCGGTATCCCGGTAGGTTCTGCTCGATCGTCTGCACCTAATGTGCTCTTGGGGCACTGGAAAACCTTCAGGCATTCTGTAGCTGCACTCACCGTGAGAATGAGGCCATTGCGGGTCTCGCTGGCGATGAATTAGACGCTGGACTTGTCGATGACGAGAGCTGCTGCTCCTGAGGTCGGTCTCAACCTTTTACCGGTGCGTCGCGGTACTTGTCATTTTGGCCTTTGGGCATGGAATCTGTGTTCGTTCGGGACACGGTTCTTGTCACGGAAGGTGTTGTTTCTTGACGATCCAGTCAAATCGGCAATCTGTGATGCATTAGTAGATGCCTGTCAACGCGTCCAGACACATACCTGAACCAATTCCTACTGAAGTAGGGAAAGGAAGAAAGAGCGGACTGTGATAAGGGCAGCCGCAGGTTGCTGAAAGGATTCTGGTGCCACACAACAGTCACGACCGTTCACTCTCTCCTTTGCTTTCCGCAACTCGAACGAATGTCGACCAAGCCAACAGGCAGAACACCACCAGATCACCGAACAACCTAAATCAAGTTCCAACCTAAAAGGGGAACTCGAAAAAATTGCGGAGTGCCACGTAGGACAGCCGCGAGCGGGTATGCTCAGTTCACCAGTGGCAGTCGAATGATCTTCAGTCGATCGTGGGCGAAAAGAGTGGATCGAATGGCGGCGAAGGAGAAAGAAGGAAAGCGATAAACATCTGGCACTTGGCCCAAGGGAAGGAAGGTGTAAGCCAGACTTCCCTATCGCTCTTATCGCCCATCTGAATTTTACCAGTGCAAGCTCAACTGCACCAAGGCACTACAGCTAGAAACCTTCCAAAGCATTAGCCATGTTTTGCAGATAGAATTGTGGCCGTGACAAGCCACACAAGCCTCGACGATTCCGAAGAATAATTCGGGGCACTTGATTTGGTGTAAGCAAGTTTGCATGTACACAGGCCATTCAAATCGAAAGGTTAATACGAGAGGCAGTTTCAGTATTTCAATTGCTACTTGCTCAAGGTTATCACATTTGATTGTAATGACGATGGAAAATGTCCATAAATTGTCCCGTCGATGCTAAATTCCTGGCCAACGTGTGTGCCATTAGATAATTTGACAATGTCTTTGATCTGTTTACACAAATGGTATCTGGTGGTGTCGGACGGCCTTTTGTTATTAAACATGTGCTGTATTGTTATGAGCGCGTGCGTCAAGCTGAAAAGGCGTCCGCCCTTGCAGGAGGTGCGAGCGGGCATTGAGCGCTGCCAAGACAACAACATGCAGTTCGGGATGCGCCGTCGCATACGACCACCACGAATGCGAGCAGCCTAGTGGTCTCCAACGGCGCCTTCTACGTCATGATGTAACCTCTCATCAAAGGAATCACCTTTTGGAAAGTCCATGCGTCTGCGGGCTTAGCTGCGGGCATCCCAATCTTGCATCCTTCACAAACCCAAGCTTCACGTTGCCACCATTAGCACTTCAGCCGACTCAGCTCGGGCGGCCACGTTTTTCAGCTTCCGACAGCCAGAGCAAGTGCGAAAGCCGAAAACCGTTCACCATGAAGCTCCTGAGCCATATTTTGGTGGCGTCGATTGTCGCGTAAGTTTGACCGCCAGATGTCGCCAAACAGGCGCGACTAGCAACGCATCACTGACCCTCAAAGCAGCATCCCGGCTCACGGCCAGACTGCGTCGTCAACCTCATCCCGAGAGCCGACGACCACCGTCTCCGAGTCCGGCCTCACGGCTACCCTCACGTCGTCGGCCTCCATCTCCTCGTCAACCTCTCAGGAAGGCTGCCCCACGGTGACTCTCACGAGCAATGTTTGCCACTCCTGCGCGACGCCGGACTGCGTGGAGCTAGTGCCCCTGACCAAGTCCTGCGACTGCCCGTCGGCCATCCCCACCGTTTTCGTCGACTACCCCTGTGAGTCCGGCTGCGGCGGGATTGGATGCGCCGCCAACTACGTCTTCTTCACGGCCAACTGCACCAGTGAGACATCGAGCTCGTCGTCGGGCTCGCCCGGCGCGAGCTCCGCCAACTCGACGGCATCGGCGACCGGCACCGGGCTCGGGGGCCTGAACTCCACGGCAAGTGGGATAACCTCGGCCGGGACATCAACGAGGAGCGAGTCTGCCACCGGCACCGGCACAGCAGCGGAGAGTTCATCTAGTATTGCGGCTGCTGGGAGGATGAGGCCTTTCTGGATGGGTCTCCTATAGACCCAGCGCGTCTGCGGCGGACCATGTGCGAATACATGCACTGCGGTAATCTTTAATGGGCCACAATCTGAATATCGGCAGGGTCTGGAGTTTCAGCTGTATCCGACCATCTGGGCTGAAGATCGTGTCTGATGGACTCGTGGGAAGACGGATGAGTAACAACGTGGAGGACTGTGGACAAGGCTCATATTCTCGAGAATACGCTTCGAGGTTCGATTCAAGCTGTGCAACAGACTATTTATTTACTGTAATTCTACCTTTTTCCACCTCGGCTCAGGCCTTGGAGTGGTACCTCAGTTGGTTCCCCCGTAGACACACGATGCCCGGTTAATGTGACGATCCAGCAATGTGGGGTGCGAAACATTGAGATGGTACCACGCGGGATTCTATGGGCACTCCAGTGATTGATGTAGGAAGTAGACAGCGGTCTGGAAGTTTGAGTGAGGCCCTGTGACCGGACATCGTGACGAGCCATCATTGCGGCTCTTCGCCTAGAAGAGGTCAGCACATATCTTCACCATTTTTGTTTCTCCTTTTTCCACGGTGAAAAGAGTAAGGAGGGGAAGGAAGGGGGCAGGGGCAATGATGGAGATTCTAGACCGTGTCAGTAATGCAATGCAACGTTGATTCTTAAATATGTTTGTGTAACCTGCGTATTATTGCTATGCTCTGCGGCCATTTCCCTTGCGGGTTCTCTTGCAGACATTTTACTCGTTCAATGCTGAAACTTGATCCTTTCACTGAGTAGCCGTCTCAAATTAATTTGTTGAGAGACACATGTTGGTTGGTTCCCATTGTCCTTGATGAACTGACTTTCTGCCCGTTCAAATGATGGGGCCAACTGGAATGCAAGAACGCGCCGAGCCGAGAACCATGACTGTCTATGTGCGTTCCTAGCCGTCCCACGTTCTGTGACATTCCAGCACGTATCTGTAAGCTGCTCATTCTCGCATACTTCACGAAACTCGGCCGTAGATAGAGATCAGGAAAGAATCCAAGCATTACTCTTCTTCAACTCCTTGCCCGTCGTTCTTGAATTCAATCATTAATACTCGTCATTGAATATGCGATCCGTGAGACTCTTTGCAATTTTAGCCATCTGGCTGGGCTACTCTATCGCGGCTCCACTTACAACTAGTATCGGGGAAGATGACGACGATGTCGTTTTCAATATTTTCGGAAATCACCGAATTGTCATCAACGAGGTCGTTGCAACTGTGACGGTGACTGCATTTGCTGGAAGTGCTACTTCCGGTCCCTACCGCCTCGAGGCTGGACCCGGAGCTACACCACCTGGGCCTTCCCAGCCCAACTCAGCAGTCGGTTCAGTGGCCGGCCCTGCAGGTGATTCCATCCTGGGAAATACTGATCCTGCGGGTCCTCCTCCCGCAAACAAGCCATCACCCCCAGTTTCTCAACCTACCGTCCTAGTCCCTGCCTGCGACCCTAGTCTGGACCGTTCTTCTTTTGACCATCTTTTATTAAGCCCCAGACAGGACTTTTACTATGCTCAAGGGGACATTGGATCTGGTAGTGGATCTGTTGCCATTGTGAAAGTCCCACAATTGATCTATCCTGCTGTTCAGCTGCAGGTCTCCTCAGCTATCCAGCGCGTCACTTGCACCACAGACTCGGCTCAGATTCAGTTTGCTAACCAAGCTGCGTATGATACCGCACTAGCTAACTGGAGCAAAGCCGGAAAATTCATACTTGTGGCGTACGGGCAGGGTTGTGGGTCTGGCCATGCTGCCAGAGAACAGGATTATCTGGTCGTAACCAGTGTAACCGGGGACGGTTCCAGTATCATCACAGCCGTGATCCGTGCCACCGATTTCGAAGGTGCTGTTGGGCGAGAAACTGTTGTCACCGTCGACATCGGCACTTTCAACCCTACGAACGGTACTGGTGGTTTCACTGTCATTCCTGGAGCTGGCGACAATCCGGTCAATTTTACCGTGGGCGGTAATTCGGGCAGCAACGGAGGTGCTGGCGGACCTTCTCCGCCTTCTGGCGACAATCCATTCAATTTTCCCCTGGCCGGTAGTTCGAGCGGCAACGAAGGCGCTGGCGGACCTTCTCCGCCTTCTGGCGACAATCCGTTCGATTTCCCTCTGGCCGGTAGTTCGGGCGGCAGCGGAGGCGCTGGCGGAGGTTCTCTGCCCTCTGGCATGGACAATTTTGACCGGCAGCTTGACAACTTGATCGGATTCGTAAGCATTGATGATCCCAAGTTCGATGCTCAGTTCTTCCCAACTCCTGCAAACCCCGTTATTCGTCACAGGAGCGCCGCAGACCGTGACTCCAAATTCAACATTGAGGAACGTGGTATCGGCGACTTCTTTAGCAAGATTCGCGGCATAATCAGTAATGTAAGTGGCACAGGACTTCATTGGAGACAGAGTACTGACATCTTTTGTTACAGACAGCACGAGCGGCGGAACAAAAGGCTACACAAGCATTGGCCACAGCTACTGCGTTCTTCAGAGACGCGAAAGATCACCTCGAAGGAGAGGCTTTGAAAGCCTTGGATGCTGTGTCTCGGTTCACAAGCATTTCCAAAACATTGAGCGGACAATACGGCCTGGACTACTACCCATCGAATGCTGATACCAAATGGGGCAGGGCTTACAAGTTGTACCAGGCCAATTCCGTCAGCGCTTACTGTGTTGGGTGTGGAACGAACGGCCAGGTTACTCTCTCAGGCTCCGTATCTTTCTCAATCGCCAACGGCTTTACTTCTGGCACCATTTCAGCAAATGGCAATCTGCACGGTGTCGCTCAGCTAGGGGTAACCGCGGACATTGTTAAGCAATTCGACCTCACGGAGCAAGTGATCGCACAAGCAGCATTGAGCGACCTTGTTCTCGGTGGAGTCCTAACAATCGGCCCAGCAGTCAAGTTATCCGCGGGTGCCAATCTCGGCTTCGAGGCCAGTGGCAGTCTTCTCGCAGGAGTCACACTCGACTGGCCTGCCGTCAGCGCGACCGTCGATATTATCAAGCCTGATAACACAAAGATCGACGGATTTAGGCCAGATGTTACCCCTGCCTTCCAAGCCGAGGGGTCTGTTACCGCAAGTGTGACGCCCTACGTGAAAGTGGCACTAGAGTTTACCATCGGTCTCCTCAAGGGCCGGTTCAGCAAATCCGTCGCTCTTGTCGACCAGCCCAGCATCAGGGCGACGGCGAATGTTGCAGGCCAGGCTGGGTTGAGCGATGGTCAAGTTACAGGCTCCTTCACCAACGGGTGCAAAGGCGTTCTCTTGGGTGGCACCTTCAGAAATCAAGTCTATGTCGATATTCTTGGTATCACGAGAAAGGCACTCCTCGATTACACGACCGATCCCGTCTCGCGGTGCTTAGGGTTAGTCTGGACAACCCCCCCCCCCGACTTGAGTCGTACTGACGCTCTGTAGAACTCCTGTTCGTCGAGCTCTTCATGCACGCCAACTGGCTGCAAATGGCACCGACGCGCTCACTATTTCTATCATGCAGTCTACAGATGGTAACTTCGACCTGCATGCGGCAGATGACGGAAACATCTACTCGATCTCGTCCAATGATACCACGGACCCTGTGGGCGATGATTCCTTGGACACGAGCACCCGGTTCCAAGCTCTTGGTACGACCATCGTTTCGGACTCCAAGTCTCGCGTCTTGCATGGCTATGCAGATACTCTCACCAAGTTCGGTGTGAGCCGTCTTCGATTATCGCCAGCCAGTGCCATCCCTCAAACCGCGAGAGTCATGTACGTCGGACACCAAGTTTTCTCGGGCAAAATCAACTATGTACAATGGAAACTGACACTAAGTGCTGTTCAGGGTGATCGATCCCTCCGCGAACCCCGACGGTGGGGAAAATCTAGGAATCCACGTAGCTCGTGACACTGCTACGAACATCTTTCATCTTGCCACGTGCGTCTATGACAAGATTTATCCCAAGGTCTTCCTCATTTCTGCAGACAACGTGGCTGCAGGCTTGAAAAAGCTTGAAAGCAACGACGCGGACATGACAGAATCGGTAACCGGGGGCCGTGTCCGGCAATGTGGTCTTCTTCCGTATGCCAACGGCTATAGCAAGTCCTAGGCCGGGATGCCCAGATGATTGACATTAGTGCTTTTATCTAAAGGAAGGCTTTCCTCTTAATGTACTCAGGTGGTATTTTCAGCACACTCATGACTATTCTCCTTCTAATGTTTCACTTCAATACTATTCAATCCGGCTGAAGAAAAAGAATGAAGGGCTGATTGTAGGAGAATAAGTTAATACAGCGCTGTTCTTTCTACTCTTGCAGCGTTATGCCCAAAGCCCAATGTGCCATCTCCTGTCCCACATTCCTTGGCGGGTTGGGTGTCTGTCTGACAGAGACTTTGTACAGTGAGGTATGCAACTCGCTAGAGGAGTCGCGTGTTATCAAGTATGTAAATGCGGAAGGCTTCTTTCTAGTATCAGGTATTTGTATTCAGTTAAACACTTAAGAACTTAATTACCTTTATTTCCACATCATTGATCTTCTAGCCCGTCTTCTTAGTAGGGACAGTCGGCTCTAATCAAACGACTCTGCCTGGAACTTCTACTCTCAGGCTCTGATGGACATTCAATCTGGGTCATGGCAAATTC
The DNA here is from genome assembly GCA_014872995.1 of Diaporthe citrichinensis. Taxonomy (NCBI): domain Eukaryota; kingdom Fungi; phylum Ascomycota; class Sordariomycetes; order Diaporthales; family Diaporthaceae; genus Diaporthe; species Diaporthe citrichinensis. The sequence continues at coordinate 827,778 of JADAZR010000013.1, read as the reverse complement.
TAGAGCACAAGTCCTTTAACAAGGTCTGTTGGCCCAATGGCAAGGCGTCTGACTACGACTCGTGATCAATCACGAGACACTTGAAATCAGGAGATTGCAGGTTCGACCCCTGCACAGATCATTTTTCTGTTTTGGCCGGGAGCGTAATCTTCGCGTCTCGTTTTGCTATCGTAAACCAACACTTTTCGTTTTATACTATTCATTCAACCGTAAATTTTCGTTTTCTATGGACTGAATGCATCTGTTTAAGGCTTTTATTAAGCTACAGCAGCTCGGAGTGCACCGGGACAGTGTAGTGCAACTATAAACTCGGTTCTATTGCACTATGCGGCCCACAAGCGGCCCACAAGCGGCCCACATTCCTTTTCCCGAAAGCTATATGGAACAGTGTGGCGATCCTGCGTGCAGCCCATGCTGTGGTCCTCCATCTACAACAGTTTAATCATAATTACAGGTCAACACACTTTACTGTAAATTTCTAAAGGTCCGCGGCTTCGCATATTCATATAGGGGGTATAGCAGTGCACTGAGGTTCTCTTGTCAACTGGTGGACTAGCTCCCATGGCACTTAGAAGTCTTCAATACTGGTATGTCACCTATTACAAAAGTTTCTCTACTGGACCGCTGGAATTGAAAATGCGCCCCAGTTTTGTCTGACCGGCTCTACATAGATTCAGCTTCAAAGAGACATATGACGCGCATACTCTCCGTGTCTCAATGGTTTTCAAATGCCGGATTACGCAAGTACGAAGCAGAAAACTGGAAACAAAGCAAGACCCAAGACGCTTTTCACTAAGACAGTAAGTACAGTACCTCGGTACATTACATATAGTATCAGCATAATACGCACTGGCGGTGTACTATAGAGTTTGTCGAGTGCCTCATAGCAAAGCTGGAGCAATAGATAAAAGACGCTGGGAACAATTTGCAGCCTCAGCTCTATGTAATTCTTGACACTCCAAATCTTTCTTGTTGCGGATATGAACACGCATTGTTTCGTGTGTTTAGATAGAATTCTCCAGCGAGCAGAGTCATCAGATCCTTCTAAACCGAAACGCCGCGATGTACCTACGGTACCTTCTTTACACGATATTACCCGCCGTTGCGCAAGGGATGATCCCACAGTCCAAGCTGAACGTCACTGCCATTGGAGCACATAACAATAATTCGAGATTCGAATGTTGGCAGCTGGAGGAGTCCTCGGTCACAGCTGCAGTTGTCGAAGGCACAATCGGAACTGCGATTGCATCTTTAGGCGACGTCGACCGACTTTCAGTGTCGGTCGGGCCTGCTGGATTACACGGCGGCCTCCATGTGGCACCACAGCCTCAGTGAGTAACTCTTGACGGTCCCAGTGGGAGAGCCTCTTACCGCCGCCACTGGTACCAATTCTTAATGTTGAATAGGTGGGTTGTGATTACCTCCGGAGTCGCAGTCCTCACCGTCCCCGATGAGGACCAGCATCCAGAGCATCTGTTTTCGGCCGGATCGGAATTCGGTCTGTTGTTTGCGGCTGACACACCAAATGTCAGTCGACTTGGCCATGATTCATGGTATATCACGGATGTGACATTCCTCCAGATCCCGACGAAGAATGGAGAAATCCCAATACATAAGACTTTGCACATGGGATCTTGCTATGCCAATGAGACAGTTGGAATGTCTACCGAACCAATCGATAATATGGATCCTCCTTAAGGGATGAATTCTGGACTCATCAAACCGATTCATGAGGATTCTAAATGTCGGCCACATGCCGGGTTTCACGAGAGGAGTATCCATCTGGTCAAATAATAAGTGCGAGAGGTACCTCAGGTACCAGACATTGCTTGCCTTTTATCACCTGGCTTTTTCTAGGTCAGCTTCCAATGTATATCTTAATGACACACACCTAGGACGCTTCATTTCTGCATGCAACGTGCATTTCGGGCTCGGTTGACAATGTTATTTTCATGGGTCCCCCATTGGTGAATATCTACAGCACTCATATACTGTCCAGACAGCCAATCCGAAAATACAGATCATTCGAGCCTGATTTGATTCCAGTTCTTGAAAAACGCTTGAGCAACAATGGTTGTACAGTTTGCCTCCCAAAAAGCTTTCCCGGGATACATGTACTCAGAGAAGCGAAATCATCGTGGGGCCGGACTGAAGCACTTGATGCAGTCTGTCCGTCCTCCCCCCGAGCAAGACACCAAATGATCTATCCACAGGAGTTGGTGTCGTTTGACGGGTACGTAGTCATGACGAACGATGTAGCCTCATCGCAGTACTGTGTGCAGCCGTTCAGACCGTAGTTGTCGTTGTCGAGCTTCAGGATCCGGCTGATTCCAGTACTGCTTGCTTGGGAGGTACAGTAGGCTGTGATATCAGCCTCGCTGGTTGCGGCGGCGCATCCGCCCTCAGATCCATCGGCTACGCTCTCACTATCCTGTCGCTTCTCGCTGCTGCCGCCGCTGCCGGCCGCCAGGCTTGAAGGGTACTCGATGTCAAAGGCCGGTTTGCCATTATCGGCATAGTCTTCATATCTCGGAGTTAGTGATTAGAAGAGAAGGTGAGAAGAAGACACTTACACTTTTGGAAGACGGTGCAGAACTCGTCGGGCGCTCCTCTGTTAGAGCCAACGTTCACGGACCCGACGCAATTCTCGGAAATAGCGAAGTCCATGAATGTGTGCACGCTTTCTGTAATACTCCACGCATTCTTCTGTCCGATCATAAGGGAGTGACCAAGTGTCGTTGTCTTGGAGTGTGCGTATTCCGCGAGTGTAGAGAGGAAGTTGATCATGTCTTCTTGTGTGATCTGCTTGCCGATGGACTCATCCGCCGACAGCTCCTATTCCACCAGTCAGCTTCATCATGCAGAAGACACTCTGATGCACGTACAAAGGTATCAATGTTGTCGGGATCCAGGCCATCGCAACCGATTTGATGAGCGAGGTCGATACGGGATTTGTGGAGCTCGAGGACGGTCGCATCCGTGACATCGACGTATTTCTCCTGGACGTAGTTCTCCACCGTTTGGCTTGTTTTCATGAGCCCATCGTTTTCCCAACTTGAGAAGTCGCAGTCCGTCGTCTTCACGAAATATTAGCAGAGTAATTGATCTTCATAGCACTTGCATGTTCACTGACCTGAACGGCGCCCAAGTTGAAGTAGCACAACACAGTGGCCCCGGCCGCCTACTCTCCGTTAGCACACACAATCTTCACCCGAGCAAGCAATTACGAGTTGGGTGATCTTACATGAAGTGCGGGTATCACGGTGGGGTCCTTGCTCGCGTGAAAGAGATCGATGTCAATGACCTTGGCATCAGCCGGCTGCAAACCGGCCCGAGGGTCAACTGGGTTTTGAATGTTGATCTGCCACTTGACGCCTGGCTTGAATTCATCTGGGATCTTGGAACCAGAAGTGGCGTTCTGGCCTGCAACGGGCACTGATGAGCCCTCGTTGGCGGCTGGGGTAGAAGTTGAAGTGACGGCTGCGGAAGAAGCGACGGCTGTGGGAGAAGTGACGTCTTGCGGCACCTTGGCAGGGAGGCATTTGGCACTGCAAAGCCCGAGAAGGGGGAGGAACAACACAGTTGCTGCGAATGAAGGCATCCTGATGCTTGGGGTGTCTAAGGAGCGACTGAAAAGAACGACAAAAAAGGAGTGTAATGGCGTGAAGTGACACCTGGTGGGCACAGGAGTGTTCCCGCCGACTGGGTAAGCGTCTTTGATGTTATATTATATACGCTTCCATTTCCGGCTCCTTCACGACCAGGTCGAGTGTAAGCCACAGAACCCTATGCCGAAAATATGCAGGGTGCCGTGACGAAAAGGCTAGTCCGTTTCAATTAAGGATCTACCCGTGCGTGCCCCTTAGACGCGCTTTTTGCCGCCGTCCAATGGGAAAATCTTCCCCAACTCTACTGGCAAAACGAAACAGCCATCACTTTTTAGTCTCCAATAGTGGCCCGAACCGCCGGAACTAATTCTGAGATGACAATCTTGGCAGGACTGTCACGTCTCAATAGCAGAAAAAACGCTGCACAGGCTGGCAGTGATGCTTTTCAGTTATTTTCTCGTGGCGTCAGCCGCTATGAGACGCCCAAAACCCAAAAAGGGGTTGCAGACGCCAACCAGAGCGAGCCAAAGCAAGCCAAGAGTCAAAGCATCCCGATCCAAGGGAAGTTTTTTCCAGTCCTGGCCGGTGTGTCAGCTGCTGTGCCACCCTGCGGCGGCGGCGGGTGTGGCCCAGACCTCCTCTAATTTTCCATCGCAGAATCCTCTGCGGCGGCGAACATTCTCGAGATGACGCGCTGACGCTTCTAAATTCAAAAGCCAGCCCCTGATTTGGAATTTCTTCATCACAAATTCGCAGCTCCCTTAAAATAGACGACCTCACTCAACGTTACAGCATCCCAAGTCTGCACAGACACCTCGGGCACGATGATTTAGACTATTGAGATTGAAAAGGACTGGCTTACTCAAAGTTCCGGCTTGAGGACAGATTTCATTACATAAATCTGTCTTGGCGTTTGTGGCGTCTGCGGATGTCTGAGTTGGTCTCGGGTAGTTGTCAGCGTTGGAAAACGACACGTCTCTTACATAAAAGTAACACATACAGATCTCGGTACCTACATTTGAAGACGACTCCTACAACTCATTCACTTAGCCACAGCAACGGTTATAAAAACTGTCACTCGCAGGTACGTGCTCGACATCACAAGAAGAATGTTCCACATTATCGAATCTGCGAGACCTCAAGAAAAAAAGATTTAATATTATTATTCTAAATGAATGTGGCTACTTTCAGTGTGATAGCTCCAACCGTGAACCCCCGAGTACCATGTATGCAAAAGTCAAGAGTGAGTGACAGGAAAGCAATTGCAATTTCTCCCAAACCGATAACCACACCCTGCAAACTTGTCCCGATCCCGGCATGAGCGCCACCAGGGAGGTCAAAGAAATTCGTGCGTGAGCCGTTAATAAAGCCCAACAATGATATCACCGCGGACGCGGGCAGTAAGGTGGACCTCTGCTTCCTAAATGGTTCATCAGTGTCCCGAGTCAACCTCGTGTGGAATCGGCAAAACCTACCAAGTCCAGTTTGATTCCAACCTGGAGGGCGGCATCTTTCAAATCACCCTTGGCATCCACAGCTCCACGAAGTAAATTGCCTGGGTGATACGTCAGTAAAAGCTTTGGCGTCTCGAGAAAGGGGTGAAGCAGGAGCTCCAATCTGTTCCCAAAGGTCTGGGGCGAAGTTTCTTACCCACTGCCCCGTTCGGGTTACCGCTCAGGCCCGGCATGGGAAGATGATGGTGGCTAGTGAGCTTGTTGTCACGGTCCCTGTCATCGTTTTGTGCTGCAAAGCGGGGGACGTTGTTGAGGGGGCCTGAGGAGGAGGTCGACGAAGGAGCTGTGGGAGGAGCCGGCGTGGTCTTGGTTCTGTGAATCGCGGTAGGTCAGATGGAGGCGATGTCTTGAACCGGAAAAAGTACAACCGTGGCGATACTCACGGGGAAGACATTGCTTCTCGAAACGGCCTGCCTTGGACGCTTTGGAAAGAAATGGTTTCGATTGGCGGGTCCGGAGGGAAACGGGGAGATTTTGGAATGGAGATGTTGCGATGACGATGCAAGGCTCAGATGAATCCGGCTGCTTGTGCTGTGAAGCCTGGTCGATATCTTAACCTCGAATTGCTGAGGGAGGCATTTGGTCTTTATAGTCGTCTTCCATGGCAATTTCGTCGAGTCTTGCACCTCTCGCCGTGGAGAGATATTAGCACTGGAGAGGTCTGGAGCCCGCCACCTGCATCCCTTCCCGGGTCGCACCCGTGCACCTCGTCGGGCAGCCGCGAGAATTGATCCTACACTTCGGCCGACGGGATGGGCCGCCGAAGGAGCGGTTTACTCTTTCGAGTCAGCCACATCTAACACATCGAATGTTTTTCATGCGAGGGCTGATGGGAAGCACCGTCGGCACCAAGCTACACGCAAGTGCTAGAGTAGTCTCGATTGCCGAGTCAGCCAACAAAAGCAAGTACGGTGCTGCAGCCCGGTGCCAAGCCTGATACACGGCATGCGATCTGCCCGGTTCATCCCCGTCGGGACGTAATTTGGCGCCTGGGATGCACACCCTGCGGGGATCTACCTTTATGCTTCACATTCCACGTTTAACGTACCGATTGGGCTAACAACGTCACACAAGGGCGCCTCGGCGGAGACATCGAACGATGGCTTGTGCTGTGTCACTCTGGTGGCTCGAGTCAATCTGGGCTCCGGCAGTCCAACGGACGCACTTCACATAAGACCGCCCTCGAGCTGCGACGTCCTCCACGCCCAGAAGGAACACCCGCTAGTGTGGGGTGCTTCCGCTCGCTAAAGCACCATGTCGCAGCAGCTGTCGTTTATTGTCGCCTTTGCCTCGGTCTTCGGGGCAGCGGAAGCCATCAGGCAGACCCAGGCCAGGGCGCGGAGGCAGGAGCATCGCAGCAGGAAGAACAACCTCGTTGTCCACTGTACAAAGTCTTCGCGGTACAGTCCCTTGCTTGAAGGAAAACATGTGATTCTCTCAGGGGACAAGGTTTGTACCCCTTCTCCCAGCTTTTTGTGGTCGCCTGAGGTGCCCAGCTTCGGCCGGCAGTTGACCCAGATATTACTTCCAGCTCTATATCGACACAGGAACAGAGTACGATATTCCTTTCGGTCATCGCTTTGCGGGATATTTCCTCCCGTTCCCAGAGACTCAGCATGAAGGTCTTGTCTCCACAATAATGGATGACCCTCCTATCATGTAAGCAATCCTGTCTACAGAGAATTGTGGCTCACATCTTTCAAAATCTGTCACTTTACCATGGATAGACATCGCTGACTGCCTCCGTCAGGAACTGGATCTATATAGATCGCCAGACTTACGAGGTCAAATTTGGTGGTCGAGACTGGGCTGAGCCAAATTTCAAAGCCCCGTTCGACTGCACCAGGCAGGACCGGAGACTGACACTCGGTGGATGGGAGGGGTTCATTGCTGTCGAAGAAGGGAATTTTTGGGCCCTGTACTTTGACGTCGAGAATGACCGGCTGGAGTCAAAGATTCCTGAAGGCACTCCTCTACTGGAAGTCGAGCTGCAGCGGATTGAGATGAGGGTACCAAAGCCTTTGATGCCCGAGCCCGAGCCCGAGCCCGAGGCGGAGGCGAATGGGGACTGTAAGAAGGAAGATGAGCAGGAGGACATAGAGACACCTCTGAAGTCGGTGAAGCTGGAATCGCCAGAGGTTGACTGAAAGTGCCCCAACTACTCCATCCAGGCACTCTGGATCCCCAGATCCACCTCAAGTGGGCACACGATGCTACGAACTGCATGTGAACGACACGGTGTCTTCGCCGAAGGACTGGCACGTGGCAGAGGCCGCCCCACGTCGATCCGATCCTGCAGCAATTTCAAGCCACAATGTAACCTTTGGAATGTATGTATAGGCATATTTGGCGTTTGATCGTCTTGCGGAATGTTCTGCAAGCCTGATTGGTCCTCACCCTTCGTATCACTTTCGCGGAACCGGCCCCATGAGGAGGAGCAATGTATGATGTGTATAGACTCAAGTCTCGGGTAGAAAGATCTAGGCCAGAGGCTTCCTGGGACCAACAATGGGGGTCCAGTAATGCCATGGCCCCTACAAGTCTTCTCGTGACAATCCTTCAGGAAGAAGCAAGTAGCAGTGGCTGCATGGATGCGGCCGAGGCCCCGGCGCCAAGAACAAGGGACAAGACCGCCTCACACACATAGTGATATTGTGGGGAAATAAATTAAACATCGGCAAGAAATGCGGTTTACGTGATGTCCTAACATATTTGCGGCTCGGCTTACTTCGTGCATATTAAGACTCTAACGGTTCCGCTCATCGGGTGTACGGAAGCTGTGGCGCATTCATTTTCTCAGTCACCGTTTCTTTGACCGACGGATTGATGCCGATCCTCATTGCCTTCTGCAGCTGAATTTTATCTCTTTGATACCACAAGTGTTTGGACATCGCTTTCCTCGCGTCTCCCAGCTTCAGATCTTTTCTCGTTAACGCTTGCAACAACAACCTGCCCATCAATATTCTCGGTGCTTTGCGGACGCCACGGTCGGATCCGCAATGCGACGCGGCCTGTTGCCGTATGTACACATCAGCAATACGTCTCAAGTACCACGGCATTCTCGTTCCACAACAGTGACCCCACAAGGGCCGCGCGGGTGCCCTCATTACTGCTGCAACGGCTTTTTCACCGCCGGTTCTATGAGCTGATCATTCCCGTCATCAGGTCCCCATCCCGGACCGCTTGTTCAACGGCCGGGCGAGAGTGTCCGGGGACGTGTGTCAGACTCGCACAGGGCATAGGTCATGGGATGATTGCTCCGAGAGAGAGACTTCTGTGAAAATGCCTCATACATCATGACTATTAGCTACCCTGGTCCGCCGAGAAAATGAAGGCTTTCACTTTTTTTGTTCAATCTATCGCATCCGGTACAATTATGTGCGGGTGAGGCGAGGTTTCCCATCCGCGCTCCTGGAGGGCAGCACTAATTAGATGTCGAATGACCTGACCCAAATATTAACGCTTTGCTCGAAGCTGTGTACTTGAACGAAGTCTGGAGATATTTTCGACCTTGTAGTGGTGCCGTCCATGAGTGAACCACAGCATTTCGACCATCAATCTACGGTTCAGCTCAAAGTAATGCGTCGCAACTTTAGATCCTGAGGTTTGAGCCCTTGATTTAAGAACTTCGAGCTAAGAGGATTCTAGGCGATAGTCTCCATCAAGTGCATATGTCATGGCCAAGAATATCAGACGCGTGATATTTGCAAGCGATTCAATCGGTTGAGATCTGGCTTGGATCCATTGGATCTGCGGTGCTTGTATTATGAGGATATCTACCACGCGAGCTTGGAAACGGATGCATGCCCAGAATTTGCAGCTGAGCCAACACAATGATATTGTTGTTCAGGAAACACCCACCCATGAAATATCATCCGGAGGCAAGATATCAGCTGGTCAGGAGCCCCGTCGAAGTCAAAGAAAAGCTGTTCGTGGACCAGCCTAGGCGGCAATCTCACATTTTAATCTCCGCATAGTGTGAACAATTAGCTTTTGATATATTTCAAGACCTGCCCAGGTGGTTTGAGCTGCATACCTCGAGACGAGGTGGTCCTTGCATCTAACTACAAGAGGTCATGATATTGGCCATTCCCTTCATCTTGGGTCCCGCAGCAACCTGATCCATTGAGTGCGGTAAATATATCGACTTCTCTCATTTCTTGGATGCCTCGATGATCTTCTCTGCCATCTCGATCAAGCTGTCTGAAACCACGTCGACTTCACCAAATACCTCCGGCACCGGCTCGATCTCCCAGACGGAGCACCAGGCAGCCTTGAATCTGATAGGCGAGTCTGTCAGCTTCCTTGAAACACTGTAGGGGTTCGTCACAGGCTCGGCGTTACTCACCCATTCGCCTTTGCTCCTGACGCGTCCCACATGTGGGCGGCGGCAAACCACGTCTGCTCAGCGCCCTTGAACTGGTTCAACACGAATTGGTAAGCCTGGGGCACAGGCTTCCTGACATCCAGCCCATCGCACGTGAAGAAATTCTCGTCGGGACAGTGCAGGCCCGCGCCAGCCAGGTAGCCCTTCACCCTCGTCTTGTCGCCCGTCGTAAGGGCCCAGACGGTAAACCCCGCGTCCCTCAGCTTCTGCCAAGCCTCCTGGACGCCGGGCCTCGCCTTGAGCGCCTTGTACCCCTCGGCGCACACCTCGGCGTCCTCCTCGCTGAAGAGCTCCCGGGGCTTGGGGATGCCCACCTGGCCCAGCACGCGGAAGAAGAGCGGCCTGAAGATGGGGAAGAAGGGCTTGTAGCGGCCCGAGAGGTCGAGGAAGGTGAACTCGCGCTCCGCGCACTCCATCCACGAGAAGCCGAAGATCTTGGCGCTGATGCCGTGTGCGCGGAGGCGGTCGCCGATGCGGGCGTCCAGGATGTCGAAGAAGGCCTCGTACCCGACGCATGTCCCGACAATGTCGAAGACGACGTGCTTGCCGCCACTGGCCATGATTATTGCGGGAGGAACTTTTGAGGGGAGTCAAGGGCTGGAGAGAAGGGTGGCTGAAGGTGGCGATCTTTGGTCTCGGTCGGCTTCAATGTGGTTGCTGTGCTGGTATTGCTGTGACAGATATTGAGTGTGGGGTTTGTATGTTACTTTCAAGCTTATGAGCTGTCCGAAATAAGGTTGCAGACATGCGCGCCGGATGTCGTCGTGACTCGCCGGCCCAGTACCCGGTCCGTCTCCACTGCACGGGCCGGCCCCGGCAACTTTGCAGTGCGAGATAGGATGTCCATAGGCATCCCTTGATAGGCAATATAATCCGCTGTAAACTGCATTACTTTACGGTTGATTAGTCAATCTCGGAGGTTTCAAAGCGGGCTCCTCATTTTATTTTCAAATGCTGGCGTAAGCGCCAGGGCAGGGAGTAACAGCTTCTGGGTGTGGAGGTACCACACAAATATGCACGCAGCATCAAAATCACACTAGAGTGACGGTCTATGTTTAGGCGATGTCCCTCGCGATGTAATTTCGACCAGCTTGATTGAGGACGAAGACACACCCAATCTTAGCTGAATACAAAACGCTTCACCTTGATATACCAGGGAATTACCCTTTTCTCCAAGTCGACATCACTGCTTTCCACAGTCCTTGGGATCTGCCTCCTGCCGGTTGTTAGGTCCATTTCCATGAGTGGCACGACCTTCGTCCGCTTCAAGATCTTCCAGCCGCAGAATAAGACGACAAAGACCGCAATGACAATGTAATTGATGACGAAACCGACGGCATCGAAATGTCCAATGAAAACACTGTAACCTGCAATAAAAACAAGCAGAGTGTTAATCGCGATGACGAAAATGGTGCCGTAGGGATACCACAGGGCGCGAAACGGTAGATCCTCAACTCGGTTTCCCTGAGCGATCCAGCCTTTGCGAAACCGCAGGTGAGTCACTCCTATGACGGCCCATGCGATGTAAGTAGCCGAGCCGCTGATACTTGTGAGGTAGCTGAAAACTTTGCCCGGGCCTGCCTTGTAGTTGAGCATGGAAACGAGGCCGAGAACATTTGAAAAGACGAGGGCGTTTGCTGGCGTCCCATTCTCCGTGGTCTTGGCGAAGAACTTTGGTGCGCGGCCTGCTTTGGCTAGAGAGACCAAGCTTCGAGATGCTACATAAAGGGCCGAATTCATCGAGGACAATTGAGCGGTGATCCTGAACAGTGGCGACGTTAGAGCAGAACTGTGACCTGAGAAGAAGTAGGTGCGTACATTACAACATTGACCACGTGGCCCACCTGAGGCGCCCCGGCATTTGCAAAGGCGATGGTCCAAGGTGACTTCCCGGATCTGGTGGCAGCTGTGAGAAGGTCAGGGCTGTTCGACGGCACGATAATACCTGCGAAAAAGACCAGTCCCCTGTGACAATCAGTGAGTGACAAGACTCCAGAGAAACCATTCGATGGGTTAACTGACATGAATATGATCAAAACCCTCCAGAACGTTTGCTTGATAGCCCTTGGTAGGTCTCTCGTCGGGTTTTTAGACTCCGCGGCCGTGAGTGCCAGCATCTCCGTACCGCAATAGTAGACTGCTGCAAGCAGGAAACACTGTCCAAACCCATCGATACCGTTGGCGATAGGACCCGGGTCTCTCCAGAACCGGAATCCTATATACTCGCCGCCAATGGCGCCAGTGTTCAGCAGAATGGCGCAGAGGAACCCTCCCAGGATGCAAAAAAGCTTCCAACATGCGAAATAAAACTCCATCTCTCCCCACACAACGACTCCGAGTAGCGAAGTCACTTGATAAAACGCAAACCATATTAGAATCCAGCCATAGGTTGGTACCTTATCGGTCCAATATCCCATTATTATCGAGCTTGCGTTGAAGTCGCCGGCGACGTTAGTAACCCACAGGTAAAAGTAATTCCAGCCCAGAGAAAACGCAAGTGAAGGGTCGACAAATCTCCCGGCCAGCTCGATGAAAGCGCCTTGGATGGGGAAAAGGGTGCTCATTTCTCCCAGGCACTGCATCACGAAGTAGACGTCAACGCCGATTATGAAGAAGCATATCAGAGCCCCGACTGGGCCACTGTAGGCTATTGCATAGCCCGTTCCATACCAGATGCTGGCACCAACTACGCCGCCAAAAGAGATCATGATGAGATGGCGGTTTTTCAGGCCGCGCTGCAGACCATCATCTAGGCTGAACATCAGCGAGTCTGCTCTTGGCTGTAGAAAGCCGTATTAAACTTACCAATAATGTTCCCACTGTGCAGCACGGCATCGGGGCTCTCCTCCGCCGAGTCCTGTGCCGAGGACACATCTGCAGCGGCCCTCTTCTCGTCGTCGGCCGCCATCATGACTATCACTTTCACTCCAATATGGCGGCGCGGCTGAGCTGCACAAAACAATCTTGAAGACAGTACTCGAGCCGAGCCAAGCCAAGCCAAGCAATGATGCAACAGGACTCTCAGCACGTGGGTGTTATTTTACCAGAATGTAGTGTAGTTCATGGAGCGAGAAATTGTCGTTCGTCCACTAGTTCGCCCACAAGCGCAGAGCCGGCGGTGAAGGAGGTCGGGAGAGCCCTGAGCCACGAAATAACCCCTCAATCGCTCGCAATAGTTTTTTTTAACCTTCCGGCAATCAGCACGCTGATCTGGGGATGCCGCTCTTATCTCCGCCCATGCTAGCAGCGTTGTTGGGGGCTTGCTATCGCCTGCGCTTGGACGGGGCGGAACTGGCGGAGATGAACGCTTGATAAGGTTCAGGCTTTCCTGACTAACTAGGATCCCCCAGAATTCCCAGCGCCACGGGCGTTAACGATGCTGTCAGGGTTTGTTTTGGAGAGGGATAGCGTCATGTCATGTTACGTGTAAATTAGGTTGCATGCAAACTGTCAAGCATTCCGTCATTACAGTACTGGTAGAAGGCACCGGGCCAAATAGACAACTAGGTACGTATGCTCTGCTGTCTGTTAATGCAAAGGACACTCCACAGGGACACAAAATAAAGAAATTCTGAGCATCGCTGTCCAAGGACGTTCTCGCCTGCCTATTCACACCGTCATATTACTTCCTGCCGTCTTGCCACCTGGTCTGGATTAATGGCAGCACCAGCGCATGATCATCTGACCATACCATTCGTAACATTCCTTGTACTGTTCTCGGATTGCTTCAAGCAGGCATCAAACGCCGTTCTATCCCTTACCTCAAAGTATGCTTCAAAAGCTTTAGGTATAGCGGCCTGGGCGGTGGTATTTTCGTTGTCTTCAAATTGTCAGCTACTTTCCATGATACGCAAAGTGAAACTTGCGGGTAATACTGCACATACAATCTATGTAATGCAAACAAGGAGGCTTGGCCTCGCTCTGCTTGATTTTGAATGATAGAATTAGGCGTGCGAAAATGGCATAGAGGATTCGATTCGAAAAGGCGATTGCTGTGCAGCCCCGTGATCCAGCTCCGTATGAGAAATGGTACGGTGCAGGCACTTTATTAGCCAGCTCCGGATCAGTCCATCTCTCCGGCCGAAAGGCGTGCGCGTCTGGGCCATAGATGGCCGGATCTGCGAGTATTAGCACCGAGGAGACCCAGTGGACGTCATACACAGTTGCTCGTACCGTGGTTTATTGCCTGCGCGTTCGCGAGAATCATGACACCCTTCGGTATTTTTGAACCCTCCCATTCGAATTCCTGGTATGTCTGTCGAGGTGGTAGGATGTGAAGTGGGGGATAGTACCGGAGGGTCTCGCGTACAAATGCCGCCAAGTACGGGGACTTTTCCGTCTCCACAGCTTCCCTGAATGCTGCTTCAGCATCACCTGAGGCATCGATCAACTCCAAGTAAGCTTTCGCTTGTGCGGCTTGGCCTGCAGGACTGGCAAGGTAGGCGATGCCAGCAATCGCTGTGGCTAGTATTGTCTCGAAGCCACCAGACATCAGACCGCCTAGGATTGTGCGAACGTCATCTGAAAGAGCTGTTGTCAGCATTTTCAATGCGTTATCTGCAGCAAAATACTTGCCTTTTGTCAGATTCTCTTGTGTATCCGTAAGCAGGCCCGAGGCGACACAATTCTTGTTGCCTTCTGCCGCAATGCTCTCTTTGACTTCCTCGAGCAGTGTGGCAAGCCACTCGTCTCTGCGACCTCGGACCTGATTCGCGACGGAGGAGCGGGCCTCGTCTCGGAAGAAATAGGATCTGAGATATGGGATGTAATCCTGTGCATTGGAATTCGTGGATCGGAAACTGCACATGTGTGGATGCACCATGTCAGCGCTCGGCCAAGAAGTGGTTTGAAAGTGGACCTGCATACCTTGATATGATTTTGGCATCACCCAGGATGCGGTGCAGGAGCGGGTCGGCGATGTCTTCGAAGCGTCTCCCGTAACAGAACATGAGAACGATGTTGAGGGCCAGCCGCTTCTGGTAAATGTGGGGCGATACTGATTTGCCTCCTTTGCTCGCCTCGAAGAGTCCCTCGACCATTCGTGAGGTCTCCAGATCCAGCATTCCGGCAAGTCTTTTGATTGCCGGAGACGTTGTCAAAGAGCCTACAACACGACGTTGTTTTCTGGTGCGCTCATTCCAAGGATTGCTCCCAATGGTGGAGGCTAGACCTGCGTTAACTCCGGAGCCCATTATATGAAGTTCTCTCGGGCCTACCAGATGTCTTGGAAACAAGATTATGGAAGGTGTACAGAGAAGGTCTGTCGATGGTGTGGCTCTGACGGGCGACCAAGCACTCTCTCGCGACCTCGAAGCCGTTGAGGAAAATCACCCGCCTGTTGCCGAGCCTGACCTGGTAAATTGGCCAGCCATAGTCCCGCGACCATTTCTCCGCCGTAGTCGCATGGTCTTGTCCCAGCATATAGAGGTGCCCGTGTAGGAGAGAGCCGCCTGGGATTTCCGGTACGCTCAAAATGGGAGCAAAGTCAACATAGAAGAAACGCAGGTAGATGAATGTTGATGTGAGAAGTATCACAGAAATATATATCATTATCGGCGTCACAGCCGGGGTAGGGAAATCTACCATGGTGATGGTGACCGTGGAGCGTGGACAGGATGAAGCCAAGAATTTTTAGCACTAGGCTTTAATATTCGTGCTGCAACACACAAGTTGATCTTTCACAACTCGCAAGCTCTCCCTGCAATAAAGTAAAGGGAATAGGATGTGCTACGATAATTGGGAGGCACACAATTTCGCCTCCTAGACCTGGCTTCGGCATTGCCCGCCGGATTCATTGCCCCAACCGCCGGAAGCCGAGACCCGCAGTTTCGCGGTAACAAGGAAGTAACGCTGACAGTCCCTTCCTCAGGATGAGCTCGGTGTTTGGTTAAAAACCGTGGAAGCGAGCAGCACCAGGCATAATGTGATCAATCAAATGCAGCAACTTCGGCTCATCACTCAGAACTGCCGACCCATGTCTGTCAGACTGCCCGCGATATCTGGCGCCAGACATCGTAATAATCCTTCCCGCCCCTCCATAACGGCAAGGTGAAAGAGAGAACCTCCGAGCACTTCAGAAGATATGTTGAATACGTCTCTGCTGTAGGCCAGAGGCAGGAAAGCCCTGTTACAAGTACGCACCCGCCGGCAAAAGCTCGACAAGTGGCGAAGATTGGAGGGATGAAAACGTCTCGAGACACCACAATTGAGTGTGCTGCATCGACCATACAAGCTGCCTCTGACAAGACTCTGGCCTGAAGAGATGGGAAATTCTTTGACCGAGCCGTTGTTCCAAAAGAGGAGCAGATTCCACATGGGGGATGATTGACGAGCGCTGGTTGCAGAAGGCTCCAGCCCAAGTGGGTCAATAGTTCTGACGGCGGCATCAACTGGAGAGTCTCGACAGCGTGGGACAGTGAGGCACGCAGCGGGCAGTGCGATGACACACCGACAGAGTTCGAGGGCCCGAAGAGCTGCTGCATGAGCTTTATGCAGTAATTATACGCTACGTCGCTCTCGGTCTGATTCCAGGGAATGCTGCCGCTCAGCACGCTTGTTCGATGAACCAAAATGTTCATCATTCTGGATTTCTGTCAGCATATACAAGGACTCGGGCAGACGGGAAAGTCACCTCACCTTTCAATGTAGATCAGCACAGACAACGTTCTCTTCTTGGTTTCTGGCGGCAGTCGCCTTACTTGAGGTGTGGCCGGTATTGTGGGCCCCGGCAATGGGTGGACGGCGGCTTGCTCATCCATGCGATGCCAGCCGAGTTCCAGGCAAGACCTGGTTGCAAAGCTTAAAAGCTCCCATATAAGACCTCTCTCCGGGTCCGCGAGCTCGTATATGACGAGAAGCAGCAAGATGACGACGGTATGATCATTCGGCCCCGTCACGAACTGAGCGGCGAGCTCGCCGCCCCACTCACGGCAGGTGGTGGCTACGATCTTCCACGCCGGCGCGTAGTAGCTCTTGTGAGTTGCAGCAATTGCGCAGGCTAGAAGGACGCAGCACCTGTCTGCTTCTCCCATCTGCTTGAGACTGGCTTCGTTCTCGTCAGGCAGGGTGACGCTGGCGGGTAGGGCTGGCTCGATGCAGCGCACATAGTGGGCCAGTAGCAGGCGGACTGTGCTTGGTGACACTGAGGCCCTGTCGAGCCTGGATGCTGCGACGACGTTGATCCCCTCTTCTTCGGGATTGATATTCCCGGGGAGCAGGAAAGGCGACTCGATCTTGACACCCTGGTCAAGCAGCTTGCGGACCGTGGCATCGCCGATGATGACTGGAGGGGACTGCTCGAGGAAAAGGGTGCCATTCCGGGAGCGCAACACGAATTGGAATGCAGCACCCGGATCCGTCGGGTCTGAAGTGGTGTTGTCTGTCTGCTGAGCGTGCGTGTGGTGGACGGCAACGATGGCCTTGAGCTCCTCGATACGGTCATAGAGGCTCTTGATGTGGCTTCTCGGCACGTCTTGCTGCAGCACGTCGTCGTAGAAGGAGCATGAGAGGCCGGATTTATGACAGTTTTGGCATGCTGGTAGGCGGGCATCACACTGAGTAGGTATGTCAAGTCAACACACCGGACATGGCACGGCAACCGCGCCTCAAGTTACAGCCGCATCTGCGCCTCGAACGGGGTAACAACTAGAGGACTTGCCTTGATACGCCTGGTCCGGCATCGGGTACATGTCTTAAGCATGATCTGTGACTAAGGGACCCGGGGGACGGCAGATGTGATCAGATCCCGAACCTTGGGCACCAGTGTGTGATTCAGATGCAGAGGAGAGGACATCGCCGTTCAAGTCTGCATGTTTTGTATGGTGATGCCCGTACGAGCTGCCCCCTTGCCCCTGCCAGCCTACCCGGCTGGTACAGTAAGGTTGGTCCTGGAGGTCACATAGCCAAGGCCAGGTTCGGCTGCTAGGTTTGGCGTTGAGAATGACTCGAGGCCGTGCCAGGGCAAACCCTGTCCAAGCTCCAATACGACGACAGTCCAGGGGCGTCTGCGGCGGGAAGAACCTGGGGGTTCGGATCGTCCAACGGCTCCGCCTTCAATTACTGCATGTGATCCTCAAGCTCGTCGTCTCCGGCCCATCTGCGACAGAGGCTGGCACGGTCCAGAAAGTCAGCTTCCTACACAGGAGTGATAGGATGGACACTATACCAGACATCCAGCTGGCAGCCTCGGGTCGGCATTCTTCCAAGGTTTGCGCGAGATGCAAGAAGAGGAAGACAAAGGTAGGCGCAGCTACAGGAGAGATCCCCTTCCTGCCATCGTGGCCCACAGCCACGTGAGATCTGAGTCGCCACCTCAGCTCCACATGCGGCTCTTCGAGTCCCCCGGATCATAATCCGACTTCATCTGAGCTGCATCCTATCCAAGACGTACGCTGACACCACCCGCCATGACCATAGTGTGATTCCGCATGGCCGTCCTGTGGAGCTTGTACCAAAGCTGGCGCTGTGTGCAGAGGGTATGGTTCAGGGGGTGAAGAGCTGCCCAGGAGGTGAGCTTCCCTTCAGTTTACGTCGCCATATTCGTACTGCTGACTTTGGAATCAAGTCTTGTACGAGCTCTTGAAACTCACGTCGCTCAGCTGGAGCGTGAGGCAGCAGGTCTTCAGCACTCACCCAACAGCGTCGCCGTGGCCTTGGTCTCGAGGCTTGCTCATGCTACGTTGGCAGCAGACAGCCCGTCAGCCACTTCCTTTTTTCTCTCTACCCTCTCGCCAGCCTTCTTTCTTCGGCCCAGTTGTCCTCCGCTGTTGATTTCAAGAATAAAGCCCGATGTGTCACAACCACCTTCACATGCCCGTCAGGTTCGCACGCCGCCTCGCGATGGACCATCGATATCTACAAATCTTGGGCAAATTCCACCGGCTGCTCTGGACCAGATGATTTGGAACTATACCAACATCCACCTGCCACAGTACCCGTGTGTGCAAGAACAATGGCTGCGCCAGGTCTTCTCGCGCGTCTTCGCCGTCCACGGAGGAGACACAGATGCTGCCCTGACTTTAGGAATTCCCCCTGAGTCTGGTCTGTCCCACTTTGACTACTTTGTTGCCTTCGTTTCCCTGGCCATTTCTTCCATCACACTGACCTGGAAGAACGAGACCCAGGCCCGGACGGCCTCTGACGCGTTCTTCGCGATTTCACTGCAACACCTCCGGCTCGTCCTTGGGGCCACCGAGGTACAAAAGCTTCAAATCTCACTTCTCCTTGCTCACTATGCCCACATGAGTCCGGGAAAGGTCGACAATTGGGCCTGCATCTCGAATGGTGTCAGGCTGGCCCTCGAACTTGGCCTCCATAAGCGGTCTCCAGACCTGGCCGCACACGGTCAGCTCTTCTGGGTTCTTTACGGCATGGAGAGGTCGCTTTGCACTCTGCTGAGGCTGCCTCTCACCTTTCCTGAGGAGTGCATCACTGCTTCCCTGCATATCCCAAATTTCAATGCCATTAACAACGACGACACCAAAAGGCAGTCGTCCGCGACTCATCTCTACCGCCTCCGAGCGATGGAAACGGAGATATACCGTGTGTTGTACCTCCAGGACCCCAAGGCTCTGGTTGAGCACGCAGACCTCGATATTTGGATCAGGAGTATCACGAACCGTCTAGACGAGTGGCTCGAGACGGCGAAGGGCTTCTCGAAGTACCAGATGTTCGAGTTCAGGATGGTCCAGCACTCGTCTGTCAAGTCCCGCGTCTACCGCCCAACGCCGCGCCTGGAGATCAGGACGCCTGAAGACCGCCGCACCTGCTTCGCTGCCTGCTCAGCGCTGGTGGACGACTATCAGCAGCAGACGAAGCGCCGGCGTCTGTTCTATCCCTGGCATGCGGTACACATACTCTACGAGGCAGCGATCGTGATGCTGGAGGCTTGTTGGGCCTTACGAGACTACGTACCAGCAAGACAAGAAGCCCGACAGATCCTCGCAGTCACCATACCGGACTGCTTGATGCTCCTGACCAAGGTCGGAGAGTCGTGGGATGACGCTGCCCTCTGCTCGAAATATCTCATGCCAATAGTCGATGAGGTTACTGTTGCGTTCAGGGTCAGAATCATGGCTGGCATTGTGTCTCCGCACAAGGTCTCGGAGGCCGAGACAACGGAGAAGCTGCGGAAGCTCCTTTTCCCTGAGGGTCCTCCATCTTGGAGTGCAGCGGAGTCATCGGAGTCGCTGGCGGTCGAGCCTGAGGTACCTGCTCCCTTGCTGGACAGCAGTGCTCTCGGTGGGCTTGAGGAGTTCAACTGGGATGCGGATTGGAATTTCCTGCAGGACGTGTCACCCGTTTTCATAAAGGATACTCCGTGGGCATCAACTTAGATTTGTCTCCCCGATTCGCAGCGAGGAATCTACTCTGCTGGCAATGGCCCAGCGCTTTCCACGTCTCTCAGCGCCCCAATCAGGATATCCGCACCTCTGAGTATCTCTTCCACCGATATCGTGAGAGGGGGGCATATCCGAATTCTGTTCGGCCCCGCCGCCCCGGTGAGAAGACCTCTCTGTCCAGCTAAAGACGCCAGTCTCCTTGGTGTGACTCTGGTTGATGTGTTCAGGATCAAAGCCCAAAATAGGCCAGCACCCATATACCCGGCCACGTGTGGTGGGTTCGCTGTTTTCAAGGTCGATATGAGCAGCTCCCCCATGCTGTTCGCTTTTTCCGCCAGGTCTTCATCGACGAGCACATCGAGAGCCGCCAGCGCCGATGCACATGCTATCGGGGTCGCTGCCATGGTTGATCCGATCCTGGTTGGACTGTTAGCCATGTTTCGACTCCCGAGTGCCTACTTACGTACTCGTAAGGGTCCAGCAGGTCCATGATGCGCTTATCTCCCATGACTCCTGAAAGTGGATACATGCCTTGAGATATTAGACCAAGTCATCCAGAAAGGGTTCGAAGGATGACATACCTCCTGCCAACGCTTTCGCCACGACTACCAGATCAGGACGGACACCGTATCTTTGATGTGCCAGGTTCGCACCGGCCCTTCCAAGCCCGCACTGTACCTCATCAGCGATGAAAAGAACGTTGTGCTTCTTACACAGTTGCTCAATTTCCTTCAGGTAACCGGAGGGTGGCACGATGACGCTGCTCCAGTCAGCCAGACCTCCACCTATTTGTATTCGGATATCTCACCCCGCCGAGCCCTGGATTGGCTCAACCATGATGGCAGCGATCCTCTCACCGTCCGCCTCGAAGGCGTCTCGGATGTCGTCAACGTTACCAAAGCGTATTTCTCTTCCAGCAGGCGATATTGGACCGATATTTGGCATGAATGGCCCATACACTGGTGACAGCCGTCAGTGAATTTACTGCCAACGTATTTCAAGCCTTCAACAGACTTACGAGAGCTTTTCTGATGCTCACTCCTCATCGCCACCGTGCTCAAGGTCACGCCGTGGTAACAGCGGCCAGCCGTCAACACCCAGGCCTCACCCTCGGGGATCCGCTTTCGCAAATATCCCCACTTCCTGGCAATCTTGACAGCAGCATCTGCGGCCTCTGCGCCACTTGTCAGAGCCACGAACTTGTCGTAACCGAACAGATCATGGAGTCGTTTCGCCAGTTGTCCATAGTACGGGTTGTGGAAGGGCTTCCACGTCATCGATCAGCAGATTTCCATTGGACCTTGACGCAAAGAATTCAAGGAGCACGGTGCAATGAGCGTGGTCTCATGGACGGGATTTCAAGGGCTGCTGGGTATCAAAGGGATGACTAGGGCCGGGAGGGCTACTTACCATGTTCACCACCGCGCACTCGGACGCGGCCTTTGTAGCGGCGGCGACGATCTTGGGATGGCTATGGCCGAAGTTCGTGACTGAATACATGGAGAGAAAGTCAATGTACTCCTTCCCGTCGACGTCCCATGCTTTGGATCCTTGGGCCCTGACGAGGGCTATCTGACCAGTGTATCGGCGTCAGTTTGGCCAGCTGTGGCCTCGGGGAAGACATACTGGGTATGGGGCAAAGCCCCCGGCCACATAACTGTCGTATAGGTCTACTACCTCTTGGTTCTTCTGGGACACAGAGCTCTGTGTTACCCGAGCTGTATCCATATTTCGCACCAGCGTGGAGTCTCCTCCTGTTCTTTAGAGTCTGCTTCTTACGGTCAGCACACCGGCTCGAAGGACGCGCCCAAAGTATCAGGAGGACAGTCCCTCCTTCGACCAATCACAGTACCCTATCCTGCATGTTCCGCATTTTACGCATGGGCCCGACCGGAGCGCATCTCTCGGCCGCAAGCTAGCAAACCTTACCGCGGGATCGGCCCCCTCATGCGGCTAATCACGCCCCCAATGCGGGTCCCTGAATCACACTTCATGCCCAGTGTGCCACGTGCCGGCCACGAAAAGACAGCATGAATCTGGCGAGATGAGTTGGCTTTGATACTAGTCCATGAGCAGCTGCCATCAGCCACGTATTCGGCCTAGCAGGTCCATCCAAGGTGTAGGGGTTGTATCGAGCCACGATGTCCTCGGTGGCACGTAGCGTGTGAGCTTATCGGCGAGCGCCGTCTGGGCTCAAGTGGGCTAGGAACATGGGAATCTGCTGTGAAGCAAAATGACCCAGAGTTGACAGGACTCTGGCAGCTTTAAGACTATCATTATGGCAGGCTATGGACCCTCGGACTTGCTTTGAAGACTACATATGGTCATGATCTATATGCCAAGAATGTCGTTCTTGGTACTCTGCAGCCTCTGTTTTGTGGCCTTGAAGACAGTCGGCAATTCCGTCTCCTCGAACGTCTTTTCTCCTCTGATAATCTCAGCCAAGAACTTCGAAGCTAAATGTATCAGAGGCATTCCGTGTCCGTTGAAGCCCGCCGCAATATACTGGCCCTTCTTGCCGGGCACCTCACCGATATACGGCATTGAGTCGGACGTCCATCCCATGATGCCAGTCCACACACTGTCCGTGTAGGCGCCGGATTCTTCCCAGCCGCTGAAATGGCGTTGCATCAGCCCGTCGAAGTATGTGGCGGCGGGCTCGATGAGTTTGCTATCGTCCGTAACACCGTACCAGTGTGACTTGTCGTGCCAGAAAGGCTGTTTTGCGCCGCCGATAACGATCGACTTGTCGAGGCGCGGGATCATATAGTCGTACAAGGCAGGACCATAGCGAAGAGAGTAGGTGTGGACTAGGCGAGAGGTGTTCTCTGGCTTTGTGGGGACGATGCGGCTGCATATTCCCCGGACAGGAATGATCTTTTGCTCGAACTGTGGGGCGATAGCTGCAGTGTAGCCATTTGTCGCGAAGATAATCTTTTTCGCCAGTATGGACCCGCGTGGAGTGGTGACTGTCCAGCGTCCAGCTGAGTCTGGCTCGGGCGAGACGGAAGTGACAGGTGTGCTGGTTTGTAGATTGATACCTTTGGCCACAATCTTGGAGAGCAGGCTCATGACGAGCTTGTAGGGCCATAGCTGCGCCGCAGTGAAAGAGAAACAGCACTTGGCATCTTTCACTCCCGATATCTTGGGCGGTGTTAGTATGAAGACCTGGAACTTGGATCGTACAGTCAGGTCTAATCAACTCACAGCTTCAGCATCCGGGCCTTCCAAGTAATGAATATCACCCAGCTCGGCGACCCCGATTCTTCGTAGCTCCTGATAAGCAGAATGCGTTGATCCGGCGTGTGCCTCGTCCAGGTACACATCAAGAGCCCTCGTTAGGACGAAGTCACAATCGATCCTCTCCTGGTCTACTAACTCCTTTACCGCAAGCACATTCGCCGCCTCAAAACGAGCAAAAGCGGCTGCATGCGCCGCTCCATATTTCTCGGTGTACTTCAGGATATTGTAATACACATCAGGCTTGATATGACCGCCTGAAACAGTCAGATTTTACCAAGGTGAACACGGCGGGAATGGGCCACTTCCTCACCATTGCGCCCAGACGCCCCGGAACATGCTTCCCGTGCTTCGAGCATGACTATCTTGGACGGATCCGGGGCATCGTCGGAAGCCAGAAGATGGTAGAGCGTGCTGACTCCGGCGTAGCCCGCACCTACCACGAGTATGTCGCATTTTGAAGGGAGCGCCTCGGTTGATCTGAAGGAGTCAAGTCCGTGGAGCTCGGTTCTCCAAAAAGGCAGTGTTGCATTGGCCACAGGCAGGCCGGTCTTGGTGCCTGTATTAGTGCTGGAGATCATGTTCATCACGCCGGAAGGAGTTCACGGCTCGACCCTGACCCATGAGATAGTGGGCTGTCATGATGTCAAGTCTCTGTTCCCAAGACCACAGCTGCCTACCAAAAGTTGCCGGGCTTAACCGCGAGATTAGCTCCAAACTCAAATCAGGAGCCCCGGCATGTTCCGGCGGACCACGTGGAGGCACCGGCCCGGATCCTTCAATTGTAGGCAGCGACGGCATGCTACGTTTAATTCGGTGGTAGGCACCGGTATAGAGTCCTCTGGTAAGAGATAAGCGTACATAATTCTTAGCCAAAGCTGGGTGGGGTAAAATTGACGACAACGCCCTCAGTTTTACTCTTCCTGAGCAGGCACCAGGGACCTACTAGTGCACATCGAAACTCTGCAACTCTGCCCCTTCATAGGGGGAAATGGGATTTCCAATATGCCACTATATGTTCGCATTGGAATAACTCGTTGCATCAAGGTTTCGACTTTAATTTGGATGCTGAGAAGCAACTAGAGTGCCACGACCGATCAAGACCACTAGCCTGACTGCGAATCAAGACTTAAGAATATTAGCCACCTCGAGGGGCAGGTCGACTTTTGCAGGGCAGTATCATCGGTGCATGATGTCCTGTTTGTATTGCGGTCTCGCCAGTTCGCAAGACCGTTACTGTTTCGGGCCGCGGCTGCGGAGCGTGGCGGCCCATTTGACGGCCGCATGTCGGCAATGCAACGCCGCTCTGTCAAATCGATTGGCAGATGCTGTTTCAACACTGGGGTGGTCGGCCGACAAAGCGGCCACCCCAACAATGTTCATTGTAGCAAACCAGGCGCCATAGTTTGTGCCACCGGCTCGCCGGTGATGACACAGGTCACCTACCCACGGCCACCTTTCGATGGTTGAGAAGTGACTGACGTTGACTGGCCTTGGCCCGCAACTTCTTTGTTCTCTGTCACCAACAGGCTGGCTCTTGACTCGGCAACCCGTCTTAAGATCTGGCTGGGCCTTTCAGACCTTTGTCCACGTCCATTCAAGATGGGCTTATCAGATGTCGACATTGTAACGACTCCCATGGCTGACGCAGGGCGGCCATCAGCAGACGCCCAAACCTGACACGATTTCGATCTTGTGTCTCCCATAGGGCCACATTGGAAACAATGACTGTCGAACTTGCAAAATGGCAGGTTTCGACATTGTGTTTTCAGCTGCCTATGATGGGCTCTCTGATATTTATCTAAGAGTCAAGCCGCAGATCTTCCATCCGGACAGTTTTGGCAACCCGCATTCCTTTCGGTTCTTTCATTTCATATTCCTTCATTTTTCACAGTACCTTAGATCTCAATCTTATATCCTCTCACGAGCAGGTACTCGACAACACAACCAGTCAGGATGTATCCCATCGCAGGAGTCTCGGTACTCCTTACCATTGTCAGCTTCGTGCTGGTGATGTTGACGATCTTCGCCGGCAACAAGCCCGGATACATGGAAGATTACCACATTCTTTACGTCAGTAGTCTCTTATTTTGGGCAGCCTGAGACATGGTCACTTCTAACACTGATCGCAGTTTAATACTTCAACATTGGGCGAGAACCTTATTTCAAACCTGAAGGTCCGGGCCCCTGTCCCTATGCCAGAGCCAACGGCACCTCCAACACTCCTGAATCGCTTCCATGCCGCCCCAGAGAAGCGCATCGACTTCGGCGATGTTGGTAAAGGTATCGGAGATGTAGCCGGCCAAGCTGGCTCTGCCGTAGGAGGTGTCGCCAGCGCAGCCGGAGCTGTCGCCACTGATGCGGTTGGCAAAGGTCTTGACGCCCTGCAAGACATCCAGAACAACCTCGCAGACGAGCTGGCGAAGAAGCTTGGTATCAAGGAGTTCTACTCAATCCACCTGGTCGACCTTTGCCAAGGAGACTTCTCGCCCAAAGCCACTGATCCCGAGGCGACCTTCGACGTGAAAGAATGCACCGAGGCTTTCAACTACAGTAAGTGAATCTTTAATGCCCAGCGGCGTTAATATGTCTGTGCTGACATGTACCTTCAGAGCTGCTCAATATAACTGCGTTGCTCGACAAGCAGCTCAGCGTTGGCCCCTTGAAACTGAACATAGCCGACCTGGGCCTCACAGATGATATCCAGGACAAGCTCGATGATGTCCCGAAGATCATCCAATCCATCGTGGCCATGTACATCATCGCAGCCATATTCATCGTCCTGGCCCTGTTTGGATCCTGCGGCGCCATCGCCCTCATCCCCAACTCAGCCGGCCGCACGATCGTGATGGCTAACCTAGGCCTTGCCGGTGCAGCAATCTTCTTCCTCCTCATAGGCAATCTCATCACCACCATCGGCAGCGGTGTGGTGGTCGAAAAGGTAAACGACCTCGGCGACAAGTTCGGGCTGTCGGCGGTGCGCGGCGGCAAGTTCATGGCGCTGTCGTGGGGGGCTTTCGCGCTGATGCTGCTGGTGGTGGGCTACTGGGTGTACGAGTTCTTCGCCGAGAAGCAGCGCGGCAGCGACGCGCACAACCGGGCCATCGGCGGGTTCAGCTTTGGCCATGCTAAGTCTGAGGCTGGGTGGAGCGAGACCGACTCGGGCCTTGCGTCCCGGGAGAACTCCTTCCCCCGGGACCAACCGCAAGATCAAGCGTACCCACCGACGCATGACCGGACGCATGACCGGACGCATGACCTCAGCGGAATGGGTCAGCCCCAGCAGCCTGTGAGCCCCTTGGATGACGTCTCCCTGGGGGAACCCCCCCTGGGGGGATATAACTACGGCCGGGGCACACACGAGCCTGTCTCGCCGGTCGACCGGACGGGCTACGGCGGCCCGAGCAGATACTAATCAGACGTCGGTAAGTTCAAGCCCGAGGCTTGTCCATTGAGCCCATCTGTTCCTTTGGAGCTAGTTGTCGCTGACTTTTTCTAAGCCCGCTTTATTGAACTTCTTCTGCTTCCGGGGACGACGGTCTCACGGCCATTAGCCTGAATCCCTGGCAAAATAATCCCTGTGAATGGGTCGATTTAGATGACAAGATGAGGCGTTAGGGGGAGCTGTCTTTTTTCTGAGTGGTATTGTTTCAAGTTGTCTGTTGCTTTTCTGTTTTGGGTATATCACACCTGCGATCCTACACCACCCATGTCCACGTTACATGAGGCTCGTGTGCCAATGCTCCTCGTCTCTTGTATCTGGAAACCGCCTGTCTTTAGCTCGAATACCCAATTCTATCCGTTTGTGAATACGTGGGTACTCAGGCTTGCTCCGAGTGTCTAATCCGGCGGCGGAAACCATGCAGTAAAACACGCGTGTGAAGGCTTGTCTTTCCTGTTAATTCCCGAATTTTTGGAATGCTTCCATGGTATGGTCACTGTTCAGCAGGCTTGCAGGCTGAGATTACGCCTGATGCACCTTTAGATTACCACATCTGGAAAAGCAGGTACAGCACACAGCTGCCAAGACTCTTGGGGAGGTAAGCAGGTAACCTTGGGAGACCCATGGGCTTGTCAGGCTCGGTGCGTGGTCAGTCAATGACAGCAAGCACAATTGTCATGCACCCAGGTAGGTAGGTAGGTAGGTAGGTAGGTAGTATAAACTTTGGGCATCGATCACCGTGTGTGTCATGTCGTGCCAACACAGCTACTTGTCAGGTAGTGCATTGCTTTGCGCCGAGACCGTGATTAAAACGGTGGAAGGCGGGCGTGGTCCAAGTCAAACTTCCAACGTTTTTTGGGTTGCAGCATGGAGGAGCTTGGAGCTTGGAGCTCGGGTCGTTGAGCTTGCCCAGCTGCAGCTGCAGACTGCAGTAGGCGGGTGGGGACGTGTGCTCTCCACCAGCCCACACGCGCCAGTGTCCGTGCACCGCACTCCACGTCTGATCTGGATTGGAACCACTTTTTGCAACGTCAGTCGCGTACCCGAACATCACCCGGACATAGACCGCACTTCTACCGGTCATCACCCCCCTTCTTCCACCCCCCTGTCTGCGCTGTCTGCGCCTAATGTGATTCCTCGTGATGTCTGGATATCATGAGAATCATCTGGTGTCTGGTACATCAGCCGTACACTCCCTCACAAACCCACACCCGCTCCCGCACCAACTCCCGCACCAGCACCAGCCCAAGCCGGCCAGCAGCGTGCCTCCCTACCTCTCACCACCCAATCCAGCCGCTGCACACACACCGCACGCCCTCGCCCACAATGGACGGACACCCGGCTCGGCCGCTGCATATACTGCCAGTGCCCACGACAGCCTGACCACTGCCCTGCAGGTCCCCATCACTCCCCATGGCATCGTAAACACCCCATCGCAGCATCAGCATCAACAAGGCCACCAATCGCCGCCGCAGTCACAACACATCAGGCCCCAGACAGGCCAGTACTCTTCTCCCGGAAACCATGCCTCCTCTGCCAGTCCCCAGAGCCAGCAGGCGCCGACACCCGCTGCTTCCACCTCCTCCGCACATGGCAAGAAAAATACCAGGATACCTAGGGCTTGTGATCTGTGCAGCACGCGCAAGGTTAAGGTGAGCTGCTTTCTGGTCCTGGATCCCCAACGTTGCAGCGAATTCTTCCAGCAGTGGCAGCAACATCTACTTACCCTGCCCGGTACAGTGCGAAGGAGGAACGCCTCCGTGCGCGCCTTGCAGAGACCTCGGCGTCCCATGCACGTACGACCGTGTCAAGAAGCGGCGCGGCCCTCCCAATCGAGCTGCCGAGGCTGCGAAGCAGGCTGAGAAACGCCAGAAACTCGAAATCGATGCTCTGAGCGACTCGACGCCACCCCATCAGAATGCCGCCCAGGCCCTGGTCTCTCTGGGGACCCCGGGCACGCCAACAGTCATGGACGCGGAGCAGTGCATCGCGCCTCTCGGCATCCTCAAGCTCTTTGTCGACGATTTCTACACGTATATATTCCCCCTTGTGCCGTTCCCTCACGAACCTACCTTCCGTGCGCAGTTCGAGAGACGCGAGGACCGTACAAATCCCGACTTTCTGGCCTTGTTGGCAGGCATGGTCGCCGCCCTGGTGGCGTCTTTCCCGAGGTCGGCACGCCTCCATCTGAAGGCTTCACACAGCTACGAGAAATTCCCTCGATCTATAATGCTAGTCGACCGTTGTGTCAAGGTGGCCCTAGACATGCGAAATTCCGAGACGATGCTCAAAGATACGGTGACCGTGAATGATGCCGCCGTCAGTTATTTTGTTTGCCTCGGAATGGGCTACACCATGCGTTGGAATCAGTGCCGTCGCTTCATGGGAGAGTGCCTACGCTTTTTACGCGAGATGGGATTCCACAGGAGGAGACCCCCGCCGACTTCTCTTTCCCTGAATGAGCGCAATGACGACCAGCCTAATGATTTTATCACGGAAGAAATTGGAAAACGCATCTACTGGACGCTCTTTTTTGGTGTTCGGTAAGTCATATGGTTTTGAACGAAGCTATTGGCTCTCCGTCTAACAGCTTCCTAGGTCTATGACCCAGTTAGGTGCTTCTTCTCGTGACTTGATCGTCCCACCTGCCACGCCGAACACGTCATACCCTGACTGGCCTCGAGAGGTCGACGATGCGTACATTTTACCAGACAGGATCCTGCCTCAGCCTGAGGGTACTGTTTCTATCCTGACTGGGTTTGTGAGGTGCATCCAGAATTATCAAACCATGGATGACCTTGTGCGCATAGAGCTCGCACACGGCACGTCGGCATACACCTGGGAGCAGCAAAAGCACTATTTGCATGAATCTCTGATCAAGGTCAAGGCTGTTGAGGCGCAGCTTCCACCAGCTCTGAAGCTTGACCTGAGGGCCCACACGCCCACAAAAACCTATGCAAAACTTGTGCAGAAGACCTCGAGCGATGCCTCGACTTACCAATACGTTCCCCCCGCCTACCCAAATACTCAACCGACCAACGATGTCCGCCATCTGTTTGCGGCCGATGAGAACAAAAAACGTTACCTTCAGTACGAGATTCAAAAGGCCAATTTGTATGCTTCAATAGTGGCTACACGGTCGCACTATGTCGAGCGATATATGACTCTTCGCGACATCTATCTCGTGAACAGGCGTGCTGAACAAACCCGCCTGAACGGCCCCGGGGGCAGTGTTATTTACAGGACAGCCCCCGACATGTCTTCCTCGTCACTGGCCGCAGCGGCTGTACAGGCTGTAAGCGGGCAGATCAACGACAGCATCGACGACATGTTCTTTGCGGAACGTGATGAGGTCGTGCACAACTTCTTCACTGTGTTAATGTCGATCGATCAGCACAACATGGAGCCCAATGGGGCCTCGCTCATCAGCAAGATCCGGCAAGTTGCAAGCACGCTACTTGGTGACCCAAGTGATCGCAAGCGCTCGTATGAACTCCAGAATGAGGAGTATTTGAGAGTATTTTTGGAGATTTTGACACGGCTAGAAAAGACAGGCACCGGCACGGCCCCCAGCCCTGGCGGGCACACGGGCGGCACGATGACCAGTGAGGATGAGGAGCAAGAACTTCGCAGCTGGGCTGATCTACGTGAACAGCAGCAACAGATGGCTCGGATAGCTTTCATCTGAGGGCCGCTGTTCACGCTTCAAGATCAGTTCGCACGGAGCTTTCAAAAAAGAAAATGTACAACGGCGCGCTGGTTTGACCGGGAAAAAGTCATTTTTGAAAAAGTATTGATGACATGATGAAAGAGACGAGAGCTTGTACCATGTCTCAAAAAAGTGTGGTGGATTGGCCCGGCACGATTCGGACATGTCGATCGAGTGCGTCTTTGATTGTGCCAAGGGCCTTGTATTCGATGGCTTCGAGTTGACTGTCATTACTGGGAAGAATGGGCGTCACCTGACGACAAGATGCAGCCAACCTTGCAGCGAGCATAGCTAAAATGTGCAAGGGCTATGAAAATGGCAGCGATAGCTCCGCGGTTCCAGACCCTGCCCCAAAGGATGTTCTTCTCCACTGAAATGCAGGTTCGTTTCGAGTGCCTCGGGGATCGACAGAGTTTGGCCAAGCTTTGCAATCACGCTGGACTTCAAGAGCCAAGTTGATCTTGGCTTCAACATGGGGGGCACAGGGTGCTGCATTGCCGGTCTGCCTCTTGAACTCGAAGAAAACGATCCACCTCTTCGGCCTAACAAATGAATTAGGAAGATAGCAATCAAGGCCCCATTCAAATTCCACCAACCCGATCGCTTCGGCGCGTCAAGCTGAAGTGCCGTCCGGGGTAGTGCCCGCCTCCTTGCTATTGCCAAGACAAAACATATCCCGTGCGATCCTGAAAGAGGCTTAGTCGAGAGCAGCTTCCATATCCGTCAGTAATATTCGTTGTATTAAGACAAATCCATGATGACTGACCACCAAGACAGACTATCTAACCGGCCTCCATCGAGGTAGACTACTTTCGACCAGGCTCACCCACACGCTCGAACTCTTACGGGCGACTTTGGACTAGACTGGCTTGTTGGTCCCTGCTTTCGCCAGTCCCTCCCCTTCAGTCATGGTCTTTTGTTGAAATCTGGTCGAGGCTCTTATCGAGGCTCCTACATGATGTGGTTATTGGTGGAACTTCTAGGTCATTCAATTGCTCCTATACGCATCATCCTCGATGCTTCTACGGGCCAAGGTGGAACTGTTCCCACCGGATGTTACATTGTCTCTCGGTCATTTCTCTGAGCTTGTCTAAAGCTTACTGTTGACTCCAGCCTGGGCGGGAGGTGTCGAACGCCATTGTTTCATGTATGGTCAACATAATTGGTGAACGCCAAACCAGGAAGGGGCTGGGTGCGCTGGTGATATGTCTCCTTAGTGGAGGGAGAATAGCCACCAGATGGGGTCGATACAAGGGCAAAAGGTACGAACGTATGGGTTCCTCGAGCGCCTAGAGATTTTGCACATATAATAAGGATGTCCACCGTGAGTGTCTGTCCATTGCGTGCTCTCCGTCCAGCAGCACGATCGCAATCCAACCCGTAACAGACCAATTATACTATCTCATTCTGACCAAAATCTCCTGTCTCCCTTCAACATGGTCTCAAAGCTCCTCACCCTGCTGTCCGCCGCCCCTGTGGCGCTCGGAGCAGCTCTCGCAGCGACCAACACCAACCTCCAGACCGCGTTCCCCGCGTCATCTGGCACCACTGCCCTGGCTGCCGTCAAGACCATCGCCGCCGGAGCGAGCTTCGACGGGGGCCTGAAGCAGTGGGACCGCAGCCCCTCGACATGCAACGACCAGGCTGAGGGCGGCGACGCCGACGCTGTCTTCCTGCTCGAGGACGGAGCCGTGCTGAGCAATGTCATCATCGGACCCAACAACGGCGAGGGTGTCCACTGCAAGGGCACATGCACCCTGAACAACGTGTAAGTTCACCCACGCATCAACTCCTTCTTCCCCAGACACCAGACAGCCCGCGCACACACCGCGGGAAAGATATATACACGCAGCTTAGCTGACAACATAACCCCAACAACAGCTGGTGGACCGACGTCTGCGAGGACGCAGCGACCTTCAAGCAGAGCTCGGGGACGTCCTACGTCAACGGCGGCGGCGCGCGCGGCGCCGAGGACAAGGTGCTGCAGCACAACGGGGGCGGCACGGTGGCGGTCAAGAACTTCCTCGCCAGCAGCATCGGCAAGCTGTACCGGTCGTGCGGCAACTGCGACACGCAGTACGCGCGCAAGAGCACCTTCAGCAACGTCAAGGTCAGCAGCGGCAAGGTCGTCGCGGGCGTCAACGTCAACTACGGCGACGCCACCACCATCTCCGGCTCGTGCGTCGTCGGGGGTGCGCTCTGCTGGCTCTACGAGGGGAACAACAATGGCAAGGAGCCGACTAAGGTTGGGTCTGGCCCCAGTGGTACTGCGTGCGCGACGTCTGCTATCAAGACCAGTGGGTGCTAAGTTGTTGGCTGAGGCACTGGTGTGAGGAGCTTTTGGGGAGCCGGGCTCGCTTGCGTGACTTCCTTTCTCTTGATATTATTTGAGACGGATGGTGGTGTATATAATCTTCTTTCTGTAGCTCAATGCATTGGACTCCGAGGTATCTCTACGCATATAAGAACTGCTGAAATTTGTGGGCTCCAAGGTCGAAGAAATATTCGTTGATTCGAGACTTGTGTTCAAGTTTGCGCTATCCCGTCTTACAACTCACGAAAATTCTACGTGCGCCTCGACTCAGAACGGGTCTACGATAGACACATCACTGCAGACACGCAGTTACTAAAGGGACTTGGCCATCTGTGTACCCATTTGCCAGATCATCGGTAAGATTAGCTCCGGAAGACCATTGGCGGCAACTCAATCATGGTCACTTCCAGGGGTCGAATTACCCTGAGATGGAGATGGTAATCAGGCTAGATTCCTTGGCTGGGCCTCCGGCCCCCGGCGGCGACCAGTTTTGCTCCTTCAGCCCCTGGCCTCACTCTTCCCTTCATCTCCTTGGCCACAGTTGCTAAGTACCTTTACTAATATAGTACAATGTTACAGGGACTTGGCAAAGCATCAAAGACAGATTTTTGCACGTGAGGCTTTCAAAGTGGCCGATCTGGCGTGCCAGAAGGGTGTATCCATCCTTTTCAAAATGATTGATCTGGCTCATACCTTAGATGTCGACAGGCACGCATCTCTGCGCCTTATAGATCCGCGTATCCTCTGACGCAGTCTCTTAGAGGTGCTGGCTTCTTGAGGGTCATTGCATAGTTGGCCCTGATCTACGTCAGCTCCATATGTGTTTCTTCATTCAACATTTTCTTAGAAATTTATCTTGTTTGCTGAATCAAAAGATGTGCTGTACCACATGCTCTACCTGAACTCCTAAACACGACTTCTTCCCTGCTGGCTAAGCCACCGGCGTCTCCTCATTCTCTGAAGACTGTTTCTCACCCTTGGGCGGGCTGGCCTCGCCCTTGGCTCGTATAGGAATACCCGAAAACGGACAGGTCTTTGGCGTCGTCGGGCTCTTAGGAGCACCATTCGAGGATCCCTCAGACTTGTCCTCCTCGATATCGTCCAACACCTTCTGTCCGTCGAGGTAACCCTCCTTCTCGTACTGGTGCACCTCCATCTCCTCGCGGAACTCGTCCCCGTCCCGGACGTACCACTTCGCGAACAGGTCATTCTGTATCCAGATGACCTTGTTGAGCGCCTTGACCAGGGCGATCTTCCTGTCCATCTTGATGCGGGGGTGTGAGAGGAGGGCCTCTGTCAGTGTGTCTTGGATGAAGCCTAGGCAGGCGCCTATGTGGACGTACTCCACGTGTAGCGGGTGTTCTCTGCCGCGGCCGACGTGCATCATGCTAGTGGAATGATATGATCAGTGTCTGCAAGTTTTGCGCATAGATATCGCCAAAACTTACCCAACCTTGTCCAGATAATACCAGAATTCCATTGTGCTGGGATCTGAACACAGTTTATTCAGGTAGGCCCGTAGGAACATTTTTCTGTGCATGATCTTGAGAGGTTCGGAGTTAGCATTGCGAGTATTCGCTAATTTCTCAGGCCCTAAGGGTCGACTGATGGGTTTGAACCGAAGCCCTTTTTCTTCTTGGGTATTCTGGGAAGAGAATGTGACGGGAAGACACAAAGTATTTCAAGCGCTAACCTGTGGACTGTTCTCAGTCAGACTTGGGTCAACTGGGCCCTCATAGCTCGTACTCCTCGTCTCGAAAGCACGTGCTGTGATGTCGTATTGTAAGAGCTTGTGATAGACAATCTGCCCATTCGTTTTGTCAGCAAACCAACGAGCTATGTGTACCTGGATGGTCTTGGAAAATCCTCCGGGTTTTTGATTTGCGCATTGAGGATGATGCGAGGTTTTGCAGATAGAAAGCGACGTACGTTCACAATGGCGGGTATCAGCTGCTTGATGTATTTTGCACCAGTTATGAGTGCCTCAATGTCGTCTATGGCGGCGTCAGTATCAATTGTAGAGGTCCAGAAAATATCTGCAGCACTCACTTGAACCAAAATCTAAGAATGTGTGCAGGTACTGAATCCTGGCCTCGAGATTTGTGTACCTTCTAGAATTAGCTACCCAAGAACTGACGAAGACGTTCCACGCCAAAGGGGTAGAATTGGGCCATTTGCCCATAGTCTGTCTCAGAACCTGCAGCCTAGCAAATGGCTTTAGGCATGCAGTGAAACAGACTACAATTACAACCTGTCCCTGCGAAGGTGTAATTTCAAGTCTGGAAGCTGCTTACAGATCTTTGCGGTCAATATGGCGCATCGGCCTGAATCCCATAAATGGCCCCATACTTCGCGATTTGGATTATGTGATTTGTGGATATGAAAGGCTGCGTTTGGCAAAATTGAAGCTGCAACGTAGTGTTGAAAGGGCTGGCCGTGAGATGTGGAGTGATGAATGGCTTGGGTTTTGAGGGGTCTTTTGTCAACTAGGAAATTTATTTCGGAGTTGCACTTGATATCTTTATAAGATGCGCCTATTCACGATGTTTCGTAACGCGCGAGCTCTAATTGAGTCGCCAAAATAAATTGACATCATGTGTTTTTGGGCTCTCTGCTGACAATTGAGGCAGTCTCCTTGGATGGAGTGATTGTGGTCTGACATGTGGGGCCGATTTGGGTGCTGTCGAACCACCAATTCTGTGGAGGCGGGTCCCGAAACGAATCTCCCAGCGCAAACGGCCCTCTCTCAGCCAGGATATAATGGCGCTTTCCAGCCCGATCGCTCCCGCGCACGAAAACGGATTGCCAGGAAGATGACTACATATCATGAATTCCCCGACCTGGCAAGGACTGAAACCCGAGGACTTGGACGTTGTTAACACCGGACCCCTGCACAGGGTAAGCTGAGTGCACCAGCATCCTCATCTAATCATCGCAGATCCCGCCCGAGTGCCGCCCCGAATTGCCAACAACAGATGCGACAGCGACAAACAAGCGTTAATAAGTCGACGGGATGATTGCTGCACGGCCGCCATCGTTCAGAATGGCATTCCCGTTGGTGAACGAACCGGCGCGACTCGCCAGATACAAGATCGCCCCAGCCATTTCCTCAGCGCCGCCGAACTTCTGAGTCGGGATCCAGATAGGGTTGTCTTGTGTCTCCTGATCTGGGTTGCGGCCGCTCAACAATCCGGTGGTCATTTCCGATGGGAACACTATTGTTCACCCGTCAGTCTCTCCTCTGGGTATACCGCGTTTGACTTATCTAGCGAAAGTTATGGTGGGGAAAACTCACGCCCCGGTGCAAGAGCATTGGCTCGAATTCCGTACGGAGCCAAGTTCGTGGCTGCCTGCTTCATGAGGTGCAGGATGGCGACTTTGCTGCCTCCATACGCCGGTGCCGTGAACCAGCTCCTTGAGTAAGCCGCCAGGCTCGCTGTGAAGACGACCTGGCTCTGAATGCTCGGGTGCTTGGCCCCCTCGACCGGCGCACCGAAGGCCCCCGCAGCGCCAGACACGGCGTGCTTGTTGCCCGCGTCCAGCAGCTCCAGGAAACTGGCCATGGTGAACCACGCCCCGGTGACGTTCACCTGGAATGTCTGGGTGAACTCTTCCATGGAGGGACCGAGAAGCTTCGCGCGCAAGTCGGACACGGACAGAGACAAATCGTAGTTGTTCTTTGGTCCGGTGATACCACTGTTGGCAATCAGGAGGTTGATATACCCGGTCTCCTTGGAAACCTGGTCTACGGCAGACTGGAGGGATTCTTTCGAAATCACATCGCACACAATGGGGACCATGACATCTGGGTACTTGGCGGCGGCCTGCTTGATCACATCGGGGCGACGACCGAGGATGTACACCTTACGAGCACCGTTCACGGCAAGGGCTTCAGCCATGTTCCACCCAATGCCTGTTCAGTGGTTAGCGGAGCGCTCAAAGCAGAATGCATCCAGGGGGAAGCTTGAGTAGAACGGGTGCAATCTGACCTGTGCCCCCGCCGGTCACGACGGCGACGATGCCGTCAACTCCGAATATACTCTTTGTATCCAGCATTTTGGTTTTGGTCAATTTCGGCGAGAATTATTCGACAAAGCTTTGTTTTTCTCTAGATCTGGCCAGACGTCGACAGTATCTTGGGGGCGATTCGTGCTTGATGTTGTTCGTCAAGCTCACCAAGCTATCTAGGTAAGATTAGGATCCGCGCCCTCCCAAGCTCGAGCGGAGAGGGGCTAAGCTTAAGCTCGGGGTCCGAACTACAGAAGCTCAGGAAAGGTCCCGTAGCGCTGAGCCATCTGATTCACAGTTACTCCGCCGTTTGCTCCTGTGCAACGGGAGATGACGTGGGGACTTCCGTGAGTTCGGGACTGGTAGGCAAAAAGACCAACGTTTGCGCTAGCTTTCCGCCAGTCCCGAAACTCACACCAACAGAGCTGTGCCCAAAGCATTTGTACCGGCATTGTGCATACTTCAGGGCCATCTGCATGTGAATGGAGAGCGGAAGTTTATTGTACGAAGCCAATCGGAAGACCATAGTTGCCTCCCATTTTCAAAACTTGTACATTCAATCAAACATGTTCGAGCCGACAACCGATAACCCGTCGAAGCGATCAAGTCGACCAAGGATATCCCCCTGGCTGCATTGTTCCGTTGATGAAACCAAGCTTGATGAGCTTCTTCTCAGCAATCTCATCTTTGTGCTTCTCAAGCTCCTCCACATCCCAGTTGGAATGAATATAACCTCCCCTCAGGAAGTCGGCCTTGTCCGTCGTGAGATAGACGGCAAGAGCCCCAGTCAGACCAGCCTTGTCCTTTGAGAACGGGAGCAGGGCCTCAACGACCATCCCGCGGCCATTCTCAGCCTCGACCATTCCAGGATGGATAGAAAATACACGAAGCTTGGGGTGCTCTAGGTCGAGGAACTCCCCGAGTTTGATGGTGGCCAGCTGAGAGGCACTGTATCCCGACATGCCGGGCATCAGGAAAGATGCACCCAGGCTGACAAGATTGATAATGGTGCCCTGCCCGCCGGTGGCCTTGATGAAGCCATGGCACATATTGTAAACACCATGCACATTGACCTCCTGTTACACAAGCCACATCGTCAGTCTCGTAATTTAGCCACCAGATGGAGGAACTGAGACTCACAAAGTTCTGCCACCAGTCCGGAGGCGAAAGCGTGCCAATTGGCCCAACGCCCATGGTGCCAGCGGCGTTGATGAGAACGTCGACGCGACCAAAGTGCTCGCGCGCTTGAGTGAAGATGGCATCCACCTCATCTTGCACAATACCATTCACAGAAATGGGGAGCACCCTGGAGCCCCCGTCGAGCTCTTTGGCCACGGAAGTCAACTTGTCCAGGTTACGACCAGCAAGCACAACCCCCTTAGCACCAGCAGCCAGGAAAGATCGAGCGACAGCCTGCATGATGTCAGATAAGACTACATGAATCTCCCAGTGCTTCCGTAGTCGGATAGAGATTTGGGCAGGAACTAACAAAACCGAGTCCTCCAGTCGCTCCTGTCACAACGGCGACCTTTCCCTCGGCCCTGACATCTGGATTCTGGGCAGGGTCGATGGCGGGATATATGTCTCGGTGCATGGTCTTGGTGAGCATAAAAGGCGCCGTGTCTAGCATCAATCGGTGAGTCAAAATCTCTATCAGGTTTTCTGGTGCTCAAATTCCCAAATGAGAAAGAAAAAATCCCACCCCATGATATACAAAGTGGGTGTAAGGTCACCTTAGGGCAGGAAGGGGAAAGGACTGGCAGGTAACATACAGGCATTGGCGTCGATATTTCCTTCAGAAGCCATCTTGAAAGTTTTGGTTGAATCGGAATTTTTGTAGTGATCAAATCGACTGAGGCCTGACTGAATAAAGCAAAGAGCCGAATGCGATGAGGAACAGAGCGGCCACATTTATGCTGATGGTCATTGGAAGCCGTAGATACATCTTGGATTGCTCCATCCCATAATCAACAGCTAGATCATTAGCAAGCAAGCGGAATAGCGGAATGGCTGACAATAGAAGCACAGATGTTAAAAATCACTAAGAATATTGGTGTTATTCCAGTGCCAAATGCTTACACTCACTCGCTCAATAAGCAGCGCGGAATAGGGCCGCGACTGCTGATGAAATCACCGGTTCGGCACCGACTGGCCGAATATCGTCACCTAACCCTGTCATTGACACCCTCCCTGCCTTGTCTGTTAGCGTGCCGGTCACCGCTTGAGTCAAATGTCATCATCCGAAGATTTGCCAAACCTCAAACTCCCAATCAATAGACTGTATCGAGGCATTTGAAGCTGGCTAACTTGCCGCTACTATCTGCAGAGGTGCAACACTCTTCCGGCTGTTTTTGGTTCCTTTGATCTCTCCCTGGCCCTCGACCGGCTTCTCAAGTCAGTTAATTATCGCAAAGTGCACTCAACACCTTGCCCAGACGCCAGCCACAGTTTGCAAGTCGTCATGTCCATTGTCAAGGTCACCCTTGTTGGGGCGACGGGCAGCCTAGGAGAACCTATTCTTGACGCCCTGGTTGGTGAAGGCAGCTTCAAGATCACCGTTCTACAGCGTGCCTCCTCCAAATCCAAGCCCGGACACCTCGACAAAATCCGCGTTGAGACCATATCCGACAGTCTCCCAATAGACGAGCTCACAGACAAGCTACGCGGCCAAGATGCGGTGGTCGTCTGCTACCGGGCGAAGGACACCTCAGAGCAGATCAAGTTCGGCGAGGCAGCGGCAGCTGCCGGCGTGAAGAGGCTCATTCCCGCCGACTTCGGAAGCTGCGACAGCAGCGGCAAGAGGGAGAGGGAGCTGGTCAGGCTCTTCGACCTCAAGATGCAGATCCGGGAGAGCCTGCAGAGGCTGGTCGAGAAGCACGAGGGGTTCAGCTGGACGAGCCTGGTCAACGGGCACTTCTTCGACTGGGGGCTGCGCGAGAGCTTCCTCCACTTCAACCTGGACACCAGGAAGGCGGAGATCGTCGACGATGGGAACACGAAAAGCTCCCAGGCGACGCTTGCGCAGATCGCCAGGGCGACGGTGAGGATCCTGCAGCGTCCCGAGGAGACCAAGAACAGGATGCTGTTTATCCAGAGCTTCTGCGTCAGCCAGAACGAGGTCCTGCGGTCGTTGGAGAAGGCGACGGGTGTCAAGTGGGAGGTCGAATACGTCGATTCTGAGAAGTTCATCCGCGAGAAGAAAGCCTTGGCGGACCAGGGCAACAAAGACGCCATCGAGGAGTTGGTTTTTGTCTTAGGGGCAATCAACGGGAACTGGGAGCAGAAGCCGGACTTTGCTATGGACCTCCTCGGTCTGCAGAACGAGGATCTGGATACCATCGTCCAGCAGGTCGTGAGCGAGAGGACTCCAAATTAAGGCATCTAGGTGTGCACTCTGATTGTCAAAATGGACATTGAGCTGAAGCAGCTACAACACATTTCCTATCTTAAACTTAAGATAGGACTGTGCGGGGGGCCTTCCACATTTGTCATGGTGCCTATCTTGTCATCTAGGTGTCTAATCGACGTGTGCCGGTATACATATCCGTTTTCTCATGCCACTCATCGGCATACTCTAACTTATATATGTGTGCCAGGTAGTCCAGACACGTCGGCATGCGCAGTACGATCTATATCAGCGTATTGAAACGTACCGTAAATCCTATGGACTGGCCGCTAAGGGCATTTGGGAACAGGCTTCGGTGATCGGAAGTCCTCCGGGAATCGAACGTAAACCTTTCAATACCCTTAGTTGTGTTTCACTGCGGGATTTGACTGGGTGGGCAAATATCAAAAGCCGACACAGCCTTGTTGCGTTCCGTGACGATGGTATGAACGGAAGTGGACCGTCTGGCGTGGATAACCCTGCAGCCCAATGACCATGAGCCATTCAATGACCATGGACGAGAGTCTGGTCAGGTTGTCATTTATAATCAGAGCACCTAGCGGTAACGGCTGTGATGCCAGGGTGGCGGATGTGGCGGCGTTTAGTGGGATCGCACTGTGTAGACTTAAGCCTGTGAAGCCCGAAAAGCGACAGAGCCAAGAATATTGACAATTAGACTGCCAATGATTCGAAACGAGAAGCGCAGACGGCCAGACTTTCCTGATCGACAGGGCTGACTGGCCGTAACTCCGGTGTTCCGGCCTCCTAAATCCGGCGATTCGGGCTTTGAAGGATCCAGAAACACGTGTCGTGCTTGAAAGTCACCGGAAAAGCTGGCCTCTCGGTGACATATGCTGGAGCGAGGAGACATATAATGTAGTTGCCGGAGGAGAACACGATATATTATGTGGGGTGTTGCCATCGTCTAGATTGAACGGCCCGCACGTAACCCACATTTACAAAGCAGATACTCTCACGACAACTACACCATGTCTTCTCCGACTGGTCGATCAAACACCTTTGTGGTACAGGATGTACTAATTTTCGATGGCAAGGAGTTCACTGAGAATGGCTTTGTTGTTGTAACGAACGGGAGAATTGAAGGGCTGGGCTCAGGAAAGGCAGCCGTTCCGAAAGACACTCCTACATACAGCAAACCGGGATGCACTATCGTACCTGGACTAATCGATGCGCATGTTCATGCCCTTGGTGGGAATGTTCACTCCATCGAGCAGTCCATCAGGTTCGGAGTCACGACGATTCTCGATATGCACAACGAGGCCGAGAACAACATCAGCTTGAAGAAGGTTCGGACTTGACAAGCGCATTCTACTTCTCACCATTTGTAATTGAGGCTAATGTATTCATGATATCTGGTGTAGCTCGCGGACGGGCCCTCAACTAAAGGAAAGTATGCAGATTTCAAGTGCGCCGGACTTGGAGCAATGGTCAAAGGTGGCTGGCCAGAGCCTGTAGTCCGGAGAGTATTCGAGCAAGCCGGCAAGCCAGAAATTGTGTGTTGCCACCCCAACATCAGCTGATCCACGGGCTGCAACTACAGTACTGAACTTAATGCCATCACAGGCCGAGACCCTAATTTCCGCGTGGCCGAGACTCGCGTCTGCGGATGAAGCATCCGCCTTCGTCCAGTCACAGATCAACGAGAGCGGCGCATCGCACATCAAGCTCATGCACGAGCTGGGCGACACCCTCTCCATGCCGGATCTCCCACGGCCCCCGCTGGACATCCAGAAGGCAGTCGTCGACGCCGCCCACGAGCACGAGATCATCGCGGTAGGGCACGCACTCAGCCACGCAGGCACGCTTGACCTACTCGCCGCCGGCGTCGACGGGCTCGCGCACTGCTTCCTCGACAAACCTCCGAATGACGGGTGGATCAAGACCATGAAGGAAAAGGGGACTCACTGCAACCCGACTCTGTCGCTGTGCGCTTCGCAGACCGGGCAGGGGGCCCAGCTGCAGCGTCGCTTCGCCGACGATCCGCTGTCGCGGCGGATGCTGTTTGACCCGCGGCCGAGTGAGGATATTGGGCTCGCGTGCAACAGCCGGCACAACGCGAGCATCGAGAATGTCTACGAAAATACGCGGGCCATGTACCGCGCCGGCGTGCCGCTCATTGTGGGCTCCGATGCCGCCGGGCAGGCGGCCGGGTCGGCGTTTGGGCTGGGCGTGCACATGGAGATCTACCAGATGGTGCACGAGATTGGGATGCGGCCCGAGGAGGCCCTCAGGAGCGCGACTTCTCTGACTGCGGAGAGGTTTGGATTCACGGACCGGGGCTTGATTGAGAGCGGAAGGCTTGCGGATCTCGTTTTGCTCGAGGGCGATGTCAGGACGACTTTGGCGGATAGGGATGCGTTGTGCTTGCCTGTTAGCATGGTCTGGAGGGAAGGAGTCCTGGCCGATGTCTACGATATCCCGGAATGAAGGGCCACTTGTTTAGGTATAATAACACCGTAGTCCCTCCGCATGAGAATGATCATAACTTGCTTGATGACGATTGTGAAGTGTGTCCTATCGACAACTGACAGGCTTTGAAAGGTCGTGAAACCGTCAGATACTGAGCAGTGTGCAAGCCATTAAGAGCAAGTTGCCTACTGGTCATGCAGTCACAACGCCCGCGTGCCGCCATTCCGTGATCTCGTTTGATTTGGGTGCTGGCCGCAGCTGGCGGTGATATTGTCACATGCGTCAAGCTGTCTTTGACTCATTTCTCCCCATCATTTTCTGTGTGCGTTAATACATGAATGTGTCTTCCTTTTTACATATTCTGTTTCCGATGATCCGCTTTCATTAATACTGGATGCGACGTAGCCATGCTTCCATTTCCCAGTCCAGATCGTGGCTAGGAGTCGATCTTGGCCTAGTGCTGCTTGTTAGTGGGTGGATCCAAG
This sequence comes from Diaporthe citrichinensis, assembly GCA_014872995.1. Lineage (NCBI taxonomy): Eukaryota > Fungi > Ascomycota > Sordariomycetes > Diaporthales > Diaporthaceae > Diaporthe > Diaporthe citrichinensis. The sequence continues at coordinate 784,916 of JADAZR010000013.1, read as the reverse complement.
CCAAAAGCATATCCATGTCGCAGTGAACGAACAGCGATTGCTTCCCCTATATAATAGCCTAATGCATGAGTTCTGACGCCACTGCCACTGAGGCCTCGGGCCCCCAAAGTGTACTTAGACCGGGCTAGGCACTCCCTGCGGCTAGTCGCCTCCCGGGGCTGATCACCTTGCACCGCCGAATGACAAAGTCGGATGAGTCGAACCGGCTGGGGGCTGTGCCACATGAGCACATGATTGCAACCTTTGAGTAACCACACGAACGCCACTAGATATCGCGAACTCGTCCGTCGAGCTGAGAAATCTCATATCAGGCTTCGTCCCGGCTGACAGCCGATTGATGCTCCTCAGCAATCTTGCGCAATTCCTGTCGCGCGCGAAAGACCTCTGCTTGCGAACTTCCACCACAGTCCTGCGCTGACATTTGAAACCACGCGAAGGAGTCAAAGCGCTAAATGCAAATGACCGTCGACATATTTCAGGCCTCACTCCGCCGCTGCCCAAGCCTACCTGGCCCGATCAAACCCCGGACGCTGATTGCTAGAGCTCATACTTTCATGGGCGCATATTTCGCATGCCTGAGGGCTGCCGGTAGTCCGCGATCAGAGGCGCAGGTTGATGAGATCGACGACAAGCACAAGGCGATCATCATCTCTGGATTCTGTGCCATCGGAAAGACCCATTTCTCATCCAACAAGGATGAACAGATGCAAGGCCACGGAATGGAGGTGTACGACCTAGACTCGAGCGCCTACAGCTCCAAGCCTGGGTTTCCGGAGAACTATGTCGCAGAGATCCGGAGGCTGGCAGAGAAGCCCTGCACCATTCTGATCTCAACCCATAGAGGCCTACCTACACAGCTGGCAAAAGAAGGCTATTATGTCGCCCTGGTCTACCCCGGAGATGGCCCGGAAGCAAAGCAGGAGTGGCTGCGCAGGCTCGAAGAACGCGAGGAAGCGGGCAAAGACTCGCGACTCTACCAAATCACCGATGAGAATTGGGACCTGTGGTACGAAAGGACCGCTGGTGAAGAGATTACCAGTAAATGGACTCTCTCCAACGATCAGTACTTGAGTACTATCTTTGAGGACATACATGCCGACTTCCGAGAGTTCAAAGACCGCGAGCGCCAGCAGGACAGACGATGAGGCCGCGGTAGCTATTAAGATGGAAATCATTGGATCCGTATCCGACAAAAGATGAAAATGGCCGCGGCATAGCACCCAGCGCTTACGAAGTATGGCATTCCCAACGCAGCGCCGCCCAGACCGATGCCTCGAACCCAGAGAAACGCCATCAACGGCGCGCCCAGAAGCGAGCCAAGCGTCTTCACCAGCATCACAATCGAGAAGATAGGTGTTTCCGCATCTGCGCCAGGCACTGATGCCTCGCGGTCCCCTTCTAAACGGTCGTCCGCGCTGGAGGAACAGATAGCGGGCGACTTGAGCAGCGAGAGCGTGAAGATCGGGAGGGCGGAACCAAGCGCATATACAAAAAGCGCCGGCACGAGCAGCCAGATGGTCGCCGAGACCGCGATGGCTGCGGCGCCCAGGATTGAGACGCCGAAGCACAGCTTGGCGAACCGGAAGTTGGTGCGGTCCGAGACGCCGGGGGACGACCCGTTGGCGCCTGCGACCGCCGAGCGTAGGACGCGAGGGATGATGACTGTCAGGAGCACGAAGTTGACGACCGCCTTCCCAGAGAGGAGGTATCCCGCCGACGCGAACGTCCACTGGTACCGCTTGGAGATATACTGGACGAGGAGCTTTGTGTCGGAGCTGGCGAGCGATGCGAGGAGGAAACAGGCGAGCAGGAGGGAGAAGTTACGGGGGTGGCTGGCTAGTACTGCTCGCAGCGCGTGGAAGCGGTCGATGACTGATCGCAGGATCGTCGGCTCCGAGTCCTGGGCTTTGAGAAGCGGGGAGGACAACAGGGGCTGCGACTGTTCATCTCGCTGGTCTTTTGCTGTATTATGATCGGGAAGCATTGAAATAGTCGGGATGGCAATCGCGAGGAGGGTGATGCCTATCCAGAATGGGAGCCAGAGAAGTAATGTCATCGAGGCAGAGGCAAGAGCTGGTCCCAACAAATTGACGACATATGTAATGGAGCTCATGTACCCGAAGTATGATGCACGAAGCACGTAGTCATCCGTGATTCCAGCGGCGAGTGAGTAGGTGATAGAGTTGAAGACACAATCACCTCCTAGGAACGATAGTGCCGGACCTGCTGCGATGGCTTTTGTCGGGAGTATCTGATCGAAGTAGCCAACGATGACGGCCCAAGCCAGCATGAACACCCTGGGAACGAGATTGAGCCACAGAAGGGCTCTGCGGCCGTATCTCTCCGCCACAAACCCAAGGGGTATTGTCATTACGAAGTCTATGTGGGATCAGTATATGTTATCAAGAGCTGGGCTTGTCACTGCTCACCACCAACAATCCAAGTCGTATCCATGAACCCCTGGATCCGACCCAAGCCAGCCTGTATCGGATCTGCCTTGCAAAGCTTCTCATCGATGTTTCCATCAGGTCCAATGACAGATGGGTCATGCTGGCTGTAGTACTCCTGGCAGAGACGTCTTTCCACGACCCTGTTCAACGGCAACTGGTACAGGCTCGCCGAGAGGTTGACCAGAAGGAGCAGACCGAGCAGTGCGGCAATGGCGGAGCGTGGAGGCCGTTGGCGGCGGTGCGGCCCGGACTCGGCTCCGTCGTCCATGGTCTTAATATCAAGCGGTAATTCCGCTACTGCCGGCACTGCTTAGAACCATGCGTTGCTCAACGTAGCTCAGCTGCTGTGGCAAAAGTCTTGGCCGAGAATCGTTGAGTGGGTCAACCAGAGCAGCTTCTGAAATCAATGTAAAGGCTAGGTGGCCCAAGTTTCACTTGCCATGCCCACGAGTGAGTGGGTGACAGGTGTGTGGGAAATATGGTTGGCGTAGTGTGTACCGCGATACGCTTGATGGGAGGAAGGTAAAATCAGGTCAAGTGCAGCTCTGGCTGTCCAGCTGCAAGGGTCAGATGGTGGTCGATTCATCCAGACCCTTCGGCTATGGGGGGCCACCCCGGAAGCTGCATATCTGGTAAATGCATTCCCACAACAACCATGAAACCTGCAGACAGTCAGGAACACAGAAAAGCCTTAAGTAGATCGCAATACAGATGACAGGCCCGAACCATGATGGGGTATATATTGAAATGCGCTTAGGTAGAAAGCAGCTTGACAAGACCAGTGCTCAGCATGGTTGGAAGTTGTCTTGAGCACACTTATTTCAGAATGGTTGGCACACAGACACGTAGAAAGGGTCTAAATAAACCAATGTTTCATTTTCAGAAGTCATCAATAAGTCTTCTGGTAGAAACTTGGTATCCGGACAACAATTCCATAGTATATATAGGTACTCACTCAACAGCCAGTCAGAGGGAAACACGCCATATGAAGAGCTACGGAGTGTTCAAGTAAAGGTACAGAATCCAGAATGGACCTAAGTTAGCACTACTACAAGCGGAGTTCACAGGCCAAGCGGTTGTATACCAAACATCAACCAAGGGAAAGTTGGTGCTGCTGTCCATCATACAAAACACATTTCAAAGCACTAAGTTAGCAGAGTACCTTACCAATAGGCATGGGATTGCTTATGTAAGCTGATTATGTAAGCCCCACAGTCGGCCAGGCTGGCATACACACGCACTTCCGGAGACATTCTCTATATCCAGAAACTTCTCATCGAGCTTTTCGGAGATTTCTATAAGAGTAATCATTTATTGCCTCTCGTATTGCATGGTCCTTTGGCGCAATGGTAGCGCGGTAATTCTCCCCGTTCTCATAAATCATGACAAACAACATTCTAATCCCATAACAGTTACTTTCCGGTGGTAAAGGTTCACGGTTCGAGTCCGTGGAGGATCGTTTTTTGCTCAGACGCGGCTTCCTTGTCATTCGGATTCAAACAAATTCTTTTTCTCACATAATGTGGTCAGTGGTGCACTGTTCAAGTCGGTGGAGGATCGTTTTGTTTGGTTTTGCTGACGTCGTGAGGTAGATGTTGGTGGAGTGAGTGATGTGGAACTTTTGCCTTCTGGACACCGGTCTAGGTTTCCCGCACGGAGCAACAGGACAACGGGTAAGCTTTCATGTAAGAGTCCTAGAGCTAATGGCTTCGCAAATGTCGGACTTCATGTAGGGAAGACTTGGTACTTCCGCTCATGGCCTCTGATGTATATTTAGCTGATGCTGATTTTCTTACTTGCACCAGTTGACCTTCTACTAAGACGTACTGTGAGATAACAGCAAGTTGTTCAACATCAAAAACAACCGAGTGAAAGCCTAGAGTCTGTACCAAAGCCGCGTGCCTTACAATTAGCTAAGTTATTCCACAATACTGTCGAATGAACTACATTGCAACCCAACGCATAGTGATGCTATGGAAGATGATCCCCACAACAGCTGTCTGATAGAAAATCATCCCACAGAGGTTATTGCACAGAAATTAGTCCCACTTAGGTTACCCTGCGAGAGGTCACCCTAGAGGGAAACCTCCCATAGGAGGTTATCCTATGGAAGGGTATCCTATGGAAGGGTATCTCATGGGAGGGTATCCTATGGGAGGATGTCCCATAGGAGGTTGTCCCATAGGAGGTTGTCCCATAGGAGGTTATCCTATGGAAGGTTGTCCCATAGGAGGTTGTCCTGTAAAGGGTATCCTATGGAAGGTTATCCCATGGAAGGTTGTCCTATGGAAGGTTATCCTATGGACTATTGTCCGTGGAAACTCATCCTATGGAAGATTATTCCAGAGGAAGAAACACCATGGAAGGCTGTGCCATGGTGGGTTGTTCTAAAGACTATCCCGCAAGTCGCTGTGTCATTCTCACCGGTCTATCTATCGAAATTCGTCTCCAGGGCGTGAGAGTCATGCCAATCATAGTGTACACAAATTTGCCCGGGATGGCTGAGTCTGGGCCGAATGATCGGCACTCAGACATCCTTGAGGCCACGATGGCTGCAGCTGTCAACTGAATCATGTCGCTTTTTTAAAATGGAATTGTTCAATCCACCAACAACGTCAAAATGTTCTTCAAAGTCGGAAATTACTTCTGAGTTCCTGCTGTGCCTCGCAAGGGGAACAAATTCCAGTCGACTTCGTCTGTTGCGTTGCAAAAATCCTCGAGACGCCCGATCGCTTTTTGGGTCTCTGTAATCTGTAGAACTTATTCCTCTGAAGTTTTCGGGGAGTACTAGAAATTGATTCAGAGGGGGCTTGCAGTTGTAGCATAGCATTCACATCTGTTACCAGAGAATATGACAGAAAACATAGATTTATTTCCCTGGGAATAAATTCTTAGAAAGGATGCCCAGGCTCCATATATGTACCCAGAATTATTATCGGAATACACGTTCCAATGACCCGTAATCAGGTCCACTCTTCTCGACATCATGCCTCAGCAATTGATTGACTTGCGATCTTTCTCGGCGTCGCGTCAGGACATTTCTAAAAGCAAGATTCAATGCCTTCTTCAGGCATGACTATTTCCTGGGCTACTAAATCCTCAGTGTCACTTGATCGGGCAACATCTTCCAGTATCCCATATTGCTCGGAATTATCAATTGAAGATTTGAGTAGCTACAAAGAATACCTTCCGGCATATCTCATTATCTGTAAGCGCCCAATGAAAGCTTTTGGTGGCCCATATTAAAAATATGAGGTTGCTAGTGTTGATGAGGTAGGTTCTGTGAAAAAAACTGTCAAGCAATTACGCTGGGCGATAACACAGCAATCATGTGTTGTAGAAGATGGCATGATGCATGCGCAAGGAACTCAATTCCGTCTACACAGCTACTTGTATCATCTTATCAAATTTCATTAGTCATGACAGAGTGTACCATTAATAAACTCTCTTGAGTGTTATCGGTCAATAACCCATTGCACACACTTCGATTCTCCTCTAGCTATGAAGCATTGAACAGCCGTATGAGTTGCACTCATCACGTAACAAGAGAAACCCATGATCCGACTGATGATAGACACTTGGTGTATTACGCAAGTGTTCCCGCCAGTTCGGATGGCGTGACGCGTTTTGCCGGAAGCTGCACACAATCGTTGCATGGTGTTGGCGTTTGGCCCACTTACTGCTGTGGCCCACTGTCTGATGCCAGCTGAGGACAAAACGCCGCCCCGAGTTAACAAATTACTGCCTTGTTCCCGTTGTAAGCTGACGAGAAGTGGATCCACAAGAGCGGCTCCCTGTCCACTCAAGACATTTTGGTCCGGAGGAAAGGCACCCCAAGTCCACTCAGCAGAGGTGAGTCCTGGACGAATTGGTTCATCTTCGGAATAAAATCCAACGCGCTGGGAATCAAAACAGGTTCTACCGGCTGAGTCGCCCAACACGCATTCCAGGGAGCTTGCCTATCAGTGGTTTTCCTTCAGGAATGATCCACTTGGCTGCTGGTCAGATTTTTCGCTGAAATTTGGCCTTGTATTTCGACAATCAGCGAGGCTATCTCTGACACGGAAACCACGACAGCCCCGTGGAGGCCACAGACTGTACTGTATAACATGAGCGCTGACCGGCTGGCCAAGATGCGTACGGAGCTTTTGGAGGTCCTGCAGGATTGCGCAAGAGATAAAGAGAAGGGCGTGCGGCGGGTCCTCGTAGAGCGATGGAAAGCGAAGTGAGAATCCTGCTAATCAGAGGACGCGAGGGTCAGACCAACGTCCAGGCTTTTGACTCGTGCAGGCGGTGCTCTTTGATCAATGGGTGTAGAGAGCCAAGTGTTGGGTCATTTATCACCAAACTCAATGTCATGCTCGGCGCAAAGGAGTGAAAGATAACGATAGGGACTGTTTGCCTATCTCAGATCTGACAGGATCAACAGGTCGTGTGAGCCCGAAGAGGGCAAGATTTACGTTGCGTTGACTAACAGTTTGCTGCGTCTCCACACCTATATCTAGTTCCCCGCAAGCCTAAATGCTCTGATATCTGGGGTCGGCTACAAACGGGTCTCGATCTTGGCCCTCAGTCTCGGTGCGTACAATCTAGACTTCAGGCACAACTGGGTCACCTATGCTTAAGAATGGGTCGATCTGCTTCGCAATGGACAGGTCAGGAGATGATGAGCACCAATTCACTGACGACTCACGCCCGTCACCAAGGGACCCGTCGTCACACAAGGCTAGCTAGCTGACATCCGGCGCCCTTCGAGTCGAACCTAGCTGCGACTTGGCGCAATTTTCTCCCACGCCAAGCAGCCGAGCAAAGGCCGCAGAATAAAAAGGCAGAGCAGGCTGCAGGCCGTTGCGGTTTTCTCTTTTCTGACAACGTTCGACTCCACATACACGCATTATCCCGAGGCTCCAGCCAGACGCAGCCGCAGCCGCAGCCGCGATTATGAAGCGCGACAGCACGACGGATCTTCCGGAGCAATGGCCGGCCTCGAGAGAGGGAAAGGACGAGGAGATTGGCGAGATCAGAGTCCTGGACGATGGCACCCGCAATCTGGTTGGCGCTCAAGATCAGCTTGAGCGAGGCCTCAAGAGTCGGCACATCCAGTTCCTGGCCCTTGGTGGAGCGTGAGCATCCATCCCGTTCCCAACCAACAACAACAACAACGATGTACTGACCTCTGGTGTAGTATTGGAACAGGTCTTTTCATCGGTTCTGGTGCAATTCTTCAGATGACCGGTCCGCTCTCCCTGTTACTTGGGTGTAAGTACTCCTCGTCCATCCGGCCGAAGGTATCTGCTGGTTGCTAATTATATACCCCTTGCTAGATTTGGCTATGATGGCAATGGTGTGGAACATCATGAATAACCTTGGTGAAATTGCTGTCTACCTTCCTCTGAAGGGCGCAACCATTCCCTATTTCGTTGAGCGTTTTGTCGAGCCCAGCCTTGCCTTTGCTGCAGGATGGAACTACTGGTATGCATACGCAATTTTGGTGGCCGGTATGTTGGTTTTCTTCAGTCTTATTTCAATTTACCTGATAGCTAACTTGAAATGCTATAGCCGAGGCTAGTGCAGGTGCCATTATATTGGATTACTGGAAGACGGCCGTTCCTTCAGCAGTGTGGATCGCCATCATCCTCGCCGTCAACCTAGGACTAAACATCTTTGCGGTCAAGATCTTTGGAGAGGCGGAGTTCTGGTTCGCGAGCATCAAACTTATCACCATCATCGGCCTCATCCTCACTGGCCTCGTGATTATGTGCGGAGGAGCCCCGGATGGCGAGGCCATCGGTTTCTGGTACTGGCAGAAGGACGGGCCGATGAAGGAGTACCTCGTCTCAGGAGATACAGGCCGCTTCCTCGCATTCTGGGCGGCGTTCGCCAAGGCAGGATTCGCCTTCATCACTTCGCCTGAGCTGATTGCGCTCGCCGCGGGAGAGACGCAGGCGCCCCGACGAAACATCCCCAAGGCCGCCCGCCGGTTCATCTGGCGACTGGCCATCTTCTACGGGCTCGGCGCGTTCATGATAGGGACTATCTGCCCCGCGGACGACCCGCGCCTGCTCAGCGACACGTCCAACGCCACAGCCAGCCCCTGGGTCATCGGAATCACCCTCAGGGGTATCCCGGTGCTCAACCACATCATCAACGCCGCGGTCCTCACGTCCGCATGGTCCGCTGGCAACGCCTTCCTCTACTCGGGCTCCCGAATCCTGTACAGCCTAGCGCTGAACGGGCAGGCGCCCAAGATCTTCGCCAGGACGGGCAAGCTCAAGACACCCTTCATGGCCATCCTCGCCACCTGGGCCGTCGGGCTGCTCTCCTTCCTGAGCGTGAGCCGCACCAGCGCCGTCGTCTTCGACTGGTTTGTCAACATATCCACCATCAGCGGCTTCATCGCCTGGGTCGTCTGTATCATTACGTACATCCGCTTCAGGAAGGCCATGGTCTTCCGCGGCCTGATGCACACACTGCCCTACAGGACCCCGCTCCAGCCCTACGCCACCTATTTCGTGCTCTTCGTCCTAGTCGTCCTGACGCTCACCAACGGATTTGCCGTCTTCTTCCCCAGCCAGTGGGACGTTGCAAGTTTCCTGGCTGCATACATCACCTTGCCTATTTTCTTGGCTTTGTATGTTGGCCACAAGATTTGGTTCAGAACGCCATTGGCCAAGAAGACCGAGGATATCGATGTGATCACGGGTGTGCGGGAGATGGACGCCTTGGAGGCTGAGGATGTCCCACCAGTCCCGAAGAACTGGCTGGAAAAGGCTTGGTTCTGGTTGGCATAAAGATGTGGCAACACTGCAAGCATCAAAAAGAAATATAGATTACAAGTGCCCGAAATATATTACAGACTTTTATACTGTTCATCATCGTACCCTTTTGTTTGCACCGCGCGTTCACGCTGTCATGCCGCCCAGCCCATTTCCGTTCATATCAAGGTCGAAACACAACTGGCAATGTGCCATCCCATTATACAGCATCCAGTCTTGTCGTACATTATTTGGTATAATCCAATGTGGAAGAGCGCCCATAAGCCGAGTGGACGGAATTGCGCATTAAAAATGCAACCCCCAGCGCTCCCCAACGAGCGTCAGCCACGTCTAATTACTCTCCGAGTTGACACCATCTTGGGTTCAGCTGCTTGCTATTTTGCTGAAGAACTGGATCCTCTGCTGAATACTGCTTGGCTTGGCAATCGCTGGTCCCTTCGGTGTGGCATCCGCCGGCTTGGGCGGTTCGGTTCTTGGTTCGGTCTTCGGCTCGGTACTTGGTCCCCTGTTTGGTTCGCTTCTGAGCTCACTGGCTGGCTCGCTTCTTGGTCCGCCACTTGGTTCCTCGCCCTTTTCAGGATTCACACCCAGCTGCATCTTCTTCTGTAGATGTCCAAGCTCGACCTGGAGGCCCTCAAGCTCCCGTCTGACTTCGGCTGCCGAGCCGTGTATTTGGTCAAGTTGATTCGAGCAGCGGTCAAGTTGTGACGTGGTCCGGTTTAGACTGTCCTTCAGCCAGAAATATTCCTGGAGTTCGCCGAGTCCCCTTGCAGATTGAGCTGGCAGAGGCGGTGGAGGTTGGGGTTTATATTGCAGCGACCGTAGTGTCCCCAGCAAAGCTCCGCTCGACTTGACATGACGGACTGTCTTCCGGGGAAAGTCAGTGCGCTGAATAGGGTTGAGTGTCACTCCCGAATGTGATGCCCCGGCCTGCACATTGTCTGCAGCCTGGGCCACTCTATCTTGACTGCTTTGACGGAAGAAAAGAGAGCTGAATCTTCGGACCATGGTTTGGTTTTAGTTTGAGAGATTAATGATGAGATTAAAGATCAACGACACACCTGTGGCCACTGTGTGCTTTAAAGTCTTGAAGTAGTGCTCCAGTAGCACAGACCTGTGTTTTATGCGTACTGGTATGCTGTTGATTAAGGTTTGTCTCTAACGTGGATCAACCCTTGCCTCACAGACTTATTCGCCCGTCACCTGTTTCAAAACAGTTTAGTCTGGGTGTTGGACAAAATCACCCACGTATTGTAGTTCATCCAAGCCTTGCCCATTATGCATCCTCCCGACAGCCCAAACATTACCTGTCGATCATGCCTTTGGAGCTTAGACTCGTCAGCGCGCAGCTTCTCTGGGCCTGCTGGGCATCTGCTGGTAAATGGATGCATATTGGTGGAAAAGTCTAGAGATGATTACATCATCCCATATGATAGTAGGGCACATCTTGAGCTCACTTTCGAATTTACCCGGGCCGGTTGAATGTACATTTTAAGTCAGAGCATCCAAAGTCTAGCATATCTTGGCCAACTCTCCACATGATACTGGCAAGACTTGCACCAGACGCGAAAAAGTAAAGTCATTGTCGCTTATTCAAGTGCTTGCCTCCGTTCAACGACAGAAATTTCCGCGTCGCGATACCAGTAGTCGTGCTGCCTTGATGTGCCGTTTGGGCAACTGTGCTGGCGTTTTTGACGAGCCCAAGGGAAAGTTTCGAGATAAGATGTGTTCCATACTTCGAAGCCGTTCCAGCGCCGAGTTGATATGGTGCCACGTAGTTGACACCTCAGGTGCTCCAAGGCACGCGACAGTAGAGAAAATGCCGAAAAGATTGTGTTGTGGACTATCAGAACAACTTTCTCATGGCAGCCTTTCCATGGTGGCTGTTCCTGCGGCTCCATTACAAAAGCCTGGGTGCTTGTCTACCGCTGGGTCTGTAACAGATCGCTTGCAACAGAAGCAAGCACAACGGGTCCTTTATCAGAGCCAGCTGTACAATGCCAAAACCTGAAACTTCTTAGGGGTCTATGTCCTCAGGTAGAAGACAGTCCGAGAGAAAGATGCATGCCTGCTGAAAAGGGTAAGCTTGTGAAAAGGACAAGCTCGGAGGATAGCTTCTCGACTTGCCAGTGCATGGATTGTCATTGGGCGACTTACACCGTGGGGTATATATGTCCAGGCAGCTCACGTCGATTGGGACTCACCTCCAAGCCCGGCGCAGCGCAAGGTGTATGGCTGCTAAACATCAAGAATCAGATACTGGACTGACATGCTGGCATTTGTCAATGGAGGGAAATGGAAACACCTACGATATTGTGGAAGGGAATGTGAGCTGGGATCCAGATCCTAGTGGTGCATATACCCATCCACCCGTTGTGACTGCTGGAAAGTGGACTGGCTTGTCAAAAAAGATTGCAAATATGTGCATGCTTGGCTTAAAGTCGAGCAAAAGAGCTCAACACCGGAGAACTTTCACAGGCAGTGGAAGGATCGCCTGGTAAATATTCACCTCTACTTGCTGACGAAGGCGTACGTTTGCAGCACCTGAGCAGTTTTCTAGTGAATTTGTCCCTGTCGCGTACGTGTGCAGCCCAGGTGAAAGCCTGGACTTCCCAACCCAGTGGTGAATACAGACTTAGTCGCCTAGGTATTCAATTAAAACACGTCACTTCGCCAGGTCGAGAGGTCGGGAGGTCGCGTACAAAAAGGCAGCCTCGCCCAGGGACCGCGTTCTCGACCGCGTTCCAGGACACCACCATCATCTGGACCTGACCTGACCAGATTGGAACCTGAGACTTGACGACAAACTCCAAGTGCACTTCCATTGCCGTGAAGACACCTGCATCACCACGAACATCTTCCCAACACAGCTGGCGTGAGGCCACCGGCGTTGCAGTCACCATGAACGGCCAGATTGATGGAGCGGTGGTCGCTCCTCCCCGTTCAGAGCGCGACATGCGTGCCATGCGACGAGGCATGGGCAAGCCCGCGCCCATCTCACCCGATCAAGATTCCCTTATTCAGGCAAGACACCTTTCCAAGAGGAGGATGGATTCCGATACCGAGTTTGACGAGGTTTGTAGGACCAGGAAACCCCTTCGGAAGTAGACGTGACTGACACAAACGCCAAACCAGTACTCAAGCAGCGACCCATATGCGACTACCGATGATGAATATCACAAGTCCAAGAAACACCGAGTGGCCGGCCAAACCAGTACCGCCGGCAGAGCAAACACTGGCCGTGCACACACTATGGTTCTGCTTCAGGACAGCAAGTTCTCTGCTGACCGCACCGACATGCGACTCTGGCACGAGCTTCGCTATGTCAGGTCGCTGTGGTCACGAGAGCAGGACGACAAGTTGCGTCAGGACTGTGCCGCCATCACCGATGGAGACGACATCCAATCCACCAGCAATGCTGTGCTCTGGACTGCGTCCTTTGATCGATACTGTTGCCCCCTCAGCGACATCTTCACCTATGGAATCCGACCACACCCCAGCAACCTCCGATTCGCCAGGAAGAAGCTCCTGAGCCCCCAGTTCTGCGACCACCTGACCAGCGTGATGGTCCACCCCATTTTCCAGGGTGATGCTTCTCTCCTTCGCTACATCCTGCAGCTGATCATTCGCATGCGCGTCGGCATGCATGTGCCGCCGATGGGTACCATGCCAGACATGGACAACACCACCTTGCGCCAAGTGGATATACTAGCTGATACGCTTCTGTTGGATGAGGACACCCCAGAGGAGCGCCTACTCGTCCACGCCGATGCATACCTGTTGATCTCGCAGAAGCAGGGAGCTAGGTTCCACCCTGACATTGTCATGCTCGAGGACCTACTCATTGTCAACTTCTCCAACGAGGGATACGAACACACTGCACCCCGGGACGATGCACCGTACTCTCGGTCTCTCTTCTACCTGCAGTTGTGGGATCTGCAGTTCCTTCTCAATGTCCTGAATGGCCTTTCGTTCCGCACTTCCTACCTTCCGGTTGATCGGTACAAGGCAATGTGGATCACCGACACCCCCAAGATCCAAGAGTACATTGCCAAGAAGCTGGACGGCCTGGTTCAGCAGTGGTTCCTCAGCGACGAGAGAAACTACAGGATCCGGCAAAACCTGAAGCAGGAGAACCGGGGAAAGCGTCTGTACGATATTCCCGAGGAGGACTTCAACCCTACCTACGCGCGATCCCAGTATGTGACTCACAAGATGCGGGCGGTGCTGGAGGGTGAGTACCTCGAGGCTCTTTGCCCTCCTCATCTACTGGAGACCCCCTTCACCCAGAGTCATGTCACTCAGAGTCCTGTCACTCAGAGTCCTGTCACTGCCAGCTCCGCCGCCGAGAGCCCTGGAGTCCAGAGCCCCGTCATCCAGAGCTCCATCGAGCGGAGCCCCATCGCGCAGGATCCCACCACCGAAACCCTCGTCACTGAGACCCCCGTCGCGAAGAGTGATGTTACCGGAATCCCTGTGGACACAGAGGAAGAGCCTGGAAGTGGCATCGAAGCAGTGCAGCTGCCGGTGAACCTGACTAGTTCGCCCCGGGACATACCCATTCGGAGTGTAGAGGAGAACACTTGCACGGGGACCGCAGGCACTGCTCTCGATGACCAACCGACCTCCCCAGAAGCTGAGGTCAAGTTGGAGGCTGAGAACAGCCTTGAAGACGAGGACGATGGCAAGAACGGCGACGACGATGGAGCCTACGACGGGGATGCCGATGATTCTGAAGATGATGACGACCAAGTGCGCTCTCACCGAAAGACCAGTCGGGTCTCGATTCAATCCATCACAAGCTCCCAGTCTGAGGACGACCAGCGTGACAGCCCTTACAGCCCAGGTCAGGGATGCTTTCCCCGTCGAGGCCTGCCTCCCTCTGATCCCAAGTGAAGTCGGCTTCGATTCTCCAAGGGGCTTTAAACGGGTATTGGACATTGTGGTACAGTCCCAACTCAGCAGTATCACCGCACACATAGCACTGATAATAGGCTGGGAACGGCTTTGTGAGCATTACAGGGAGGCGGAAGAAGGAAAACCAGGGGGAAAATACGGAACACCAAAAAACAACGGAGTGAGGTTTGAGGCTCAGGCCTCAGTTGCGGACAAGCAAGAGAAGTCCTGGAGAGGATACCTGAGGCTTTTGTGAAGCCCTTCCAAGCGACCAGGACCGCCACAGGAACATCAACTATCTGGTCAAGGAGGAAGGAAGAGACACGAACGGCTCTGCAGTCACTCCTGGAGGGTTAAGTCCGTTATGAGACTTTGGGGCCTGGCGTTGATAGCGTTGATTTACATTCCCAGGGGTAGCCTCTCAATTGTGCAGTCATTCATCTGCAGAAAGCACCGACCCAATTCACATAGAAAATTGTTTTTGGTAACCCAGAACTACGCATTCATTGCTGCTACCTGTGACCCCGCCACCTGCCAGTGTCCATGCCATTCCTTCCTGCTGCAGCATTCTGTAAACTTGCTGCTCGTGTTGACACAAGCAACCCTCTCTCCTGGCCAAAACAACAACACCCAGGCGCGACTGCGAGGCAACACTTGCAACACCACTCGTGACAGGTAAGCAACGTTCTGCCCTCGAAACAGACAAAACTACCCAAGGCGAATCTACTCATCGCTCAGCTGGGCACATCTTGACCGTTTTCCCAGGCACTGTTGTCCCGTGCCTCCACCGTCACTGCCCCGCCAGCTATCGACCAGCCTGTGACAGTCTGAATGTAAATCCGACCGACAACGCGCTTGACAGCAGTGACGAAGTCTCACGCGACAGCGAAACCATGGATCCCAACATGGATCCGAATATGAATCGGACCATGGATCCGTCTAGCGGAGCCGACAACTCTGCTGGTGGCCAGGCCCAGCAACCTCTTGATGCACTTTGGAATGCTTTTCAGCAATTCTGTGCAAATCAGGAAACTCCTGTACAAGTTATGCCCCATCAGGTACAAATGTTCACCAGATTTGACGACCAAGGCCGTCGGTACATGGTCTTGGAAAACTTGCCCCTCGACAAGAACTATGTTGCCAACTGGATCAATAGTGGTGGAGAATTTGCGTAAGTCAATTTCTACAAGACACCATCCGCTGTGCCCAAATGGGCGTGGAAGAAAAGGCTGGTGTTAAAAAAGATAATGATGCGTTGACATGCCTCGATATCCATGACGGCTCTCTGCTTGGACTTGATATTCGCTGACTGGTCTCACATATGCAGCATCGGTGGCAGCCCTTGGTTCATCCGCGAAGCTCTTAACAACGAACTCACCGCCCGAGCAATTGAAGACGCAGTAAGCCAGCGCGGAGATTCATTGTGGCATGTTGTTGTCTTCCCCGATTCAAACATGTCAAATGCGCCGAGGTTCAACGTCTACCGCGACTCTCCAATAACCCAAGGATATCCCGTGGCCACAACTTTGCGGCCCACCCAGCAGAACCCTCAGAATAACCAGCCGGCTACGGTCTCCCAGAGGATCCCTTACACCAACCAGCAGCCCGTGCTTGCCCAGAACAACCCCATGGGTGGCTTTGGGCAGAGTAATTCGTCTGCTGGACCATCTCAGCAGTCCCAATTCACCACTCCCATGCCTGGCACGTTCAGTAGCCGCGGCGCATCGACAATGGCGGTCCCTCCGGAGCAGTTCTACTCCCAGGCTCCCCAGCAGGGCAGCTTTCACGGATTCGACCAGAACAACAGACCAGCGCAGGCCAACTACCAAGGCCAGCGCAACGTCGGCATGTTTAATCAAAGCAGTGGACCCCCGATGGGATTCCTACCCCAGGTCCACCGGCCAATATTTGACAGACATGGCTACATCGTTGGTGAGCAAGGCAACATAAATGCCGACAACATGTATGGCGGCAACATG
This sequence comes from Diaporthe citrichinensis, assembly GCA_014872995.1. Taxonomy (NCBI): domain Eukaryota; kingdom Fungi; phylum Ascomycota; class Sordariomycetes; order Diaporthales; family Diaporthaceae; genus Diaporthe; species Diaporthe citrichinensis. The sequence continues at coordinate 768,815 of JADAZR010000013.1, read as the reverse complement.
TACGACAACAATCCGCACGGCAGCAACATGTTCAGTAACATGCATGGCAGCAACATGTACAGTAACATGCACGGCAGCAACATGGGTGGTCGTCCCCAACCTATGCCATCTCAAGTATCTCAGCAGCAGTTTAATCCAACCCAGCCGGCGCAGAATGCAGAGGCAAGCAACCCGCAACTTGCCGCTGACGCCCAGTCTTTTTTCTCTTTTGTCAAAGATAAGATGGATAAAGACGAGGATTATCAAGACGAGGGTGGCCAGGATGAGGGTAGCCAAGATGAGGGTAGCCAAGACGAGGGTGGCCAGGAAGAGGGTAGCCAGGAGAGCAACCGAGCTGAGGTTGATCAAGATGAGAGAGACCGGGACGAGGGCGTCTCGTTGGGAAACAGCAGCAGCAACAACGCAAACAGCATCAACAGCCAGCGAACAGCTCCCCCCAAGCCGGTGTTCGTCTACCCGCCCGACAGCTCAGCCATGAATCTCCTGTCGGCCAGCGAGAGGGAGCCCCACCGCTTCGGCGACAACACGGGGACGAATCTCTGCGACTACTGCGGCATCGACGGCCACGAGGCCGACGCCTGCATCAAGTGGGACCCGGTCCACTTCGACAAGCCCGTGTGCACGGCGTGCAACAACGACCAGCACTCCCTGGACGAGTGCCCCAAGTTCCGCGCGATGTCCGTGCCTGAGAGGCAGGCCCTGCTCCTCGGCAAGGGCGGACGCCGGCCCGGCGTGCGCAGCGAGCACCACGCGTGGACGCGCTACGTCCACCGTGGAGGCAAGTACAACAAGGAGGGCGGCGGTGGGCTCCCCCTGACACGGCTGTTCCTGCGGAACCTTTCGCTCGACAAGGACAGCGGCGCGATGATGCAGGACGTGTGGGAGGTCTGGGACTACGAGCGCGGCGTGCCGGAACGATTCTGGGACCCCAGGGCCGAGTCTCTGGCGGGCGACCCGGCGGCTGACGTGGACGAGAGGTTCAAGGGTGGTCAACACAAGCTGGGTTGGCAGATGCCTGTTCCGCAAAGCGTTTCCCGTGCGGCACCGAACCAGGGTCTGACGCCGCTGTACAAGCCGGTGGCTCAGTTTAGGAACGACAATGAGGAGGAGGGAGATGGAACGGAGCTCTAAACAGCCGAGCCCGGAGCACTGCAACGGGGGAGACAGTATGTGGTCAACTTGACCTGGTTGTGTAGGAATCACGCGTATTGTGTGCGATGTCGTTTGGCTTTCGTGGCCTGCTCGCAGACATTCGGGGCTGCTGACGGGTCTATGAGACAGGGCACACGGAAAACTTTTGGCAAAGACTGAGAATGATTTGCGGCGAAGGGCCTCTGTCTATCACGTGAGAAGAAAAGGGGGCCGATTGAGTCGTCAGTGTCATGAAGCAGACGGGAAAGGGCAAACCGTCACTCCGTGTAAGATAGGATAGAATCGCCACAGCTCTTTGTGATACCTGATCGGGATCCTGTGGCAGTAGATCGCAGATAGAGGTAGATGACGAGACCAATGTGCCCAAGAGACGGCTGCTCGCCCGGACGTGGAACCTAAAGGTGATGGGCAGGTCTTCAGGACGATGACAAAGGGACAGACAGCCCACCATATAGGAATTAACCCAGTCCTCGGTTCCTGTGAGCATCTGATGACAGCGGGTCTCATACACCCTCCAACGCAAAAGTACAGCTCTTCTTGTGACACTGCATACGGTAGGCGACAGTTGCAGGGATTCGGGGACTATGTGGGATGGTGGTTTGCGGCGAAGAGGTCCGCACGTTGGGCGGCGCACAGGGTGTGCCACACGAAACCAGATGCAGATGCCGTATGTGGTGGCGGGTGGCGGAAAGAATAAGGTCAAAACCCAAGGCGCCGCCCTGCACGAGCCGAGCTCGCTTTGAAGCCCCTGTCAATATGTGAATATCAATATCCGCGGCCGACATGCAGAACGGTTCCCGCTGCGGACCGGGGCCGGAGCCGTCGCAGCCTCGGGGCTGCACGCTTGTACCTGGCACATTAGGCAGGTACACTCGTTTGCGTTCCGCACCGCCAAAACCACGCTAGCGACGCCGTCGTGTCGGTACACGCCCATCTTGCATACACACAAGTACACACGCCAAATAATTGTCGGCGGTTCAAGCTCGCTCGCCGATATCCCCGCTTCTGGCGTACAGGACACCTAGCACACCCAAATTCGCACAGCTGTCGCATTTTCCACTTAGCTAGCCGCACCTACACACGGGACGTTCAGGACGAGGAGGCAATGTCCCGAGACTGGACGCCCGACGGACGCTGCGTGTCCGTCGCCTCTATCCTCTTAGCAGGTCGCCATGGACCGCTTTGGCTTGTCACGAGCAGCCTCGTCACTCAGACGCAACGCAAGGTGAGAACGGACGATAAGGAGATCAGCTATATCACGTGCAGCCGGCTCAATGAACGTTGGCGGTTGTGTATTCTCATTGTATCTGCTTTGTTCCTCAGACGTCCGCCTCCCGGCAAAAGTATGCAGTGTTAGGCACCGGTGTCAAGGTGTGTATCCAGGAAGGGCAATTACCCATGGCAAGCTGACTCGGAGGTGCAGGCGGTACCTTGTCAAGCTGACGTGCACGTCCAGATGATAGCGACCACATCGCAGAAGAAAACGGCAAGATGACATCCAGGCTCTAGTGTATTCATCGGCGGCGATGCGTAAGATATGCATGACACAGCACCCGTCAATTGGAGACTGAGTGATATTGAGGCTTCCAGGTGCAGTAGCCGTATTGATGTGTAACCACAGTTAGCCAATCCTCGTGAGGTGTGGCTCGTCGTGCATAGAACAGTTCTCCATGTTGACCGTATCCCTGTACAGCTTTCCATTTTGACCATGTCCCTGTAAGCTCTCCCCGTTGACCAATCCCTGTATTTTGACCTGTGTGCCCCAGACTTCCTCGCAATCCATCCATTACATCCCATATAATCTCCATTCCCGTCGAGCGGACATCCAGACATGCACTTTGCCCAGCTTGTTACTCTTGTCGCACTCTGTTGGCTGCGCCTGGCTGCCCATTCATCACTGGATAATGTCTCACTACACCACCATACGTCTCTCGACGTGTATATAACGAGGGCCGCGCCCATTTCAACTTCGATTTCTCTGCCTCTACCGACATCTTACTTTTCATGTCCTCTTAACTTCCTCTTATTACCAACGCACCTACGGCAATTTGTTCTTCTAACCCCTGAGAAAATCTCAGAGCCAACCCACCTCAGAGTCCACCCATCAGCCCTTGGTCCCTGTTGGAGTCTCCATCATCACACACCCTAGTGCCCCTCCACAACATTGCTCAGTCGCCAACTTGCTTAGCCTTAACCCGTGTCCATATCACGAGCTGAGAACCCATTGTAAGGGTTGTTAAATATAAGCAGAGTAACTAGGGATATATAGCATGTAAGCAGTATAAGAAAAGCGTTATAATAATTTATTTATAAGGTAAAGTATAATTAAACTTAATTCCTTTTTCTCTTTTCTTCTTTATTCTTAAATCCTTTTTCTTTTATAAAGGGAGTAATCCTTATAATACTTTTAAGCATTAAAAATAATGCATTATTTTTTAAAACGGATAAGTGCTAAAGGTGCTTTTCTATGCCGACCTCTTCTCCTGCATGAAGATCCTTGACAGGGGCCACGTATAAACTGTAATATCTGCAATCAGTACTCGGGAAACGACTCAAAAACTCGGATCAATAAACTGATATGATTCAGATATCTCAATTATGAAACTACTTACGCAAGGGAATAAGCGTTGTGTGATACTGGGATATCATCGGAGAATAGTGTGGCGTATTGTGATTCAAGAGATGGCGCTTTGTAAACGTAATCGAAGGAGGCCTTCGGCCCACTCTGGCTGCCAAGGTGGTACCTGGTGAAATTCTGAGCGGAAGTGATGTCCTGACTGGTAAAGCCATCCGTGGCCAGCGGTGCGCAATGCAGGACATTTCGCCATAGAACTCTCTGTTCCCCTGGGCTATTCAGGCCCAGATGATCATGGCTATCTACAAAACCTGTGTCAAGCCTGATATTTGCAGATGGATTTCGGCAGATTTGGTCATCGAAGGGACATGACGCCTGCAGGTCGACCGTTCCATATAATCTGCTCTCAACGAGGCGATCGCAGTCGAGCCTGCCACTGCTATTCGAGTAGCACTGTTGGGCATAATTTGCTGCATCATTGACTCTCTCTGCAATAACGGGGAGGCTAGTAAAGTATGACCGTAAATCGGAGCTGCTCAGTATGCCACAAGCCGAACTTTTGATCAGGACCTCGTTGCCAACTCCGCTAGAAATCTGCGAGGAAAATCCACCCGCGGCACTGAAAGCCGCAATGCATAGCAGAGCACAGGTGGCGGCTAGAAGGGGATGCAGGCGCTTGGGCGAACTGCGACTTGACCATAGAAGTCCAAGGAACAGGGTTAAACCGCTCTCTGGGGACGATGAATTCCGTAGGACTGCTTGGTTCTGGTGATAGATAGCGTCTTGAGGTCCGGCTGTTGAGCACGCCCTGTGAATGATAAAACAGAGGATTCTCCAGAATCGAGTACCGATGTATGCGATAAAGAAGGCCGTAAAGGCGATCAGGAGATCTGCGTCCTGTCGTGTCAATGTCAAGGTAGCACCCATTACTTTCCCACGAGACCAGTTAGTCCACGCGCCGATGTGGACCGGGTACTGCTCTGCGGTGGCGCTGGAACTTGCCATGATTGCGGTTGGAAGGCGCAAGTCGGTTTATGATCTCGTAAGTTCTGATCTACCTAACCGGAGATGCGGCTGTGTCTCGTTGAATGCGAGGTGACTGAATTACTACACTGAGTCCGGCGGCCATAAGAACCTTGTGGGTGGGTGTTTGCAGATTGAGCATCTCAGTAATAGTAAATTCGAATGTTTGATGTGGATTTTCCATCTTTTCAGTGACTCATTAAGCTGATCCGCCAGCTGAAAGTCGAATAGATGCAACGCATTTCAAAAATAGCAAATACATATTCACATGCATACTGCAACACCGGAATTCGCGCCTGTTGGGGGCGCGCAAAATCGCGCCTCGAGTGCAGCAGGCGGGCAGAGATCCCACGCCAAGAGATAGCGAAATAGTATTATCACTCGCCTTGGTTGGTTATGGAGCAAGTGGCCGCCAATATCAGTGCAGCTCCCGCCCCTCAGCTGCTGGTCCCTGGCCCCCAACGATATGTTAATATATATAATTTTGCGTGCATGGTCCAGCTCATACAACAACGACCTGACTATCGTAGCCGAGAGGGCATCCAAATCACCACGTCCTGCTTTTGCCCGTCCATCGGTGTGAAAGGTCCATTTGTGGCGCATATTCACGACCTATATACAATCCCGTCAATGCAGATGGTCGGTATCACCTCCCCTCGCCAGTCCTCTCGCATTTCTGCCAACCTGCCAGCGTAATCTATCAATGTCTCTTGGTAGAGTATCGCCCTGTCTCCGACGAGTTTCAATCGTGCCATTGCCGTCCCAGCCCAAGGCCGTAGCCTGTCACTATTCCTCCAGTGCGGTCTCATGTCAATCCTTCGCTGCTCAGTAAAGCGTTCAACGAGTAGCCATCGCCTTACTTTCTTCGACCGACAAAGAGTGAAGACGCTTTTATCTCCATGTTTTCCTTTGTACGAGAGACTCGCCCCCGCCCGGACCAGGATCCGGACATCCTTCAGGGATCCACGCGCACAGGCGAGGACAAGAGCAGAGCCGTGAGGACTACCTTCAAAGTCGACATCTGCTCCCAAAGATAGGCAGTTGCGAATCACCACCCATCCCCCAACAGCTGCTCTGCATGCTAGGCATAAAGGGCTCCACCCTCGAGCTGGCTGGAGATGAGCGATTCTGATGAAGTCTTCTTCCCTTAATTTGCGTCTGAAATGCCTGAACATACAACCCAAGAACGATAAAGCCGACCTAAACCTCAGATGCCACGGGAACGGTGCCGTATTTTCCAGACTCAAGTCGTTGTTCAGCACGAAGGTCGAGGAGGCGTCGTTCACTATTGCGATATGCATGAGTGATCTTCCGGATCCCAAGTCGCGGTTCAAGTCAATATCAGCCTCCAAGATTGATGCAAGATGGACCGGGAACATTTCAACTTCAGCGCAATTAATAGTTCCTCGTGTGTTGTATGCCATGGGGAGGAATTCTGGAACTGTGCCCATCGGGTTATGGCCAGTGGGTCTGGAAGATGCGGAGATCGTCGTTGTGAAAACATCAATGTCCCAAGTCAGACAGTCAAAGATGTCGTTTACAACATGATCGACAAAAGACGCTCCATAACGAATCAGCAGCTTGCTTATCTCTTGATCTGAAGAAATCATCAGCGCAGTCCGACCGTTGGAATCGGGTTTGTCGATGTCGGCGCCGTTTTCCAACAGGAGACGGACCGCCTCCAGGTCCCTGTTCTTCACCGCTACATGCAGCGCTGATACATGCAAATCTTCGTCGTCTAGAACATGCTCTTCATTGAGTATGGTGCGCAACACTTCAGTCGGTGGTATGTTCGTAGAGATGCTAGAGCAAGAGTTAGGCCTTAGATGACTTTACCAACGTCACAAACCGGGCTGAATAATATGGATGGTGGTACCTTATGTGCAGTGCCCTTTCGCGCAAGAGCTTCAAGAGTATCGAAAGTCCTTCAGTGTTCTTTTTCAGAATAGCAATTAAAAGTGCGCCGTTCCTAGGAAGCGGCCAGCCTGACCCATCGTGTATACACTCATCTACCAACCTTTCGAGCAACTTGTTGGGATTTGAGTGGGCAATGGAGACATCGATTACATTGATTGTATTGAGGCATGAGAATTCGCTGTCGTGAAAGACACGCGCAGTCGTCATCGCGCCGTTGTCCAGCAGCCATTCCGCAATATCAACATGGCCCGCATGCAGTGCAAGGGCCAAGGGCGGCCAGCCCTTGATGCTGTCATTGATGGGGCAACCGTCGGCATATAACCTTTTGCACTCACTAATGTCATCAGATTGTATAGCCTCGCGCAATGCGATAGTGAGAGTCTGGAGTCTTTTGCGAGGCAGTGGATTGCAAGTGAGCCCATGTGCAACTCTTGTCTCAGGCTCGAACGATTCGCCTAGGAGTTCGATGATAGACCTTTTGTTGCTTCTGGACGCATACATCGATGGAGTCATACCGGTGCTGTCCGGGACATCTTTGGCACCCAGTCTAATCAGGACCTTCGTAGCTTCGTAGTTTCCTTGGCGAACACTTAAATGGAGTGGCGTGCTCTTATCGTCGGTTTCCGGCATCGTTCCACAACCTCTTGAAACCAGCTTTTCAATCACGGGCACTCCACCGATCCAAGCGGCCAAATGCAGTGCCGTGTACCCCTTCTCTGACGCGAGCTCGAGATCATCAATTAGGCCGTTGTCGACATAGAAGTCCAGGACTACGCAATGCCCCTGGTAGGATGCGAGGTGTATAGGGTTGAGACCTGATAAAGTCAGGTCGGAAGAGGTTACTCTGGCCCTCAGCCACCTTTGACACGTCCTTCCCCAGTCAATCAGAAGTCCGGACTTCTTTGAATGATCAAGGACGCTCCTCAAGAATGCTGCAAATCCCCACGAAGATGCTTCCAGTATCGCACTTGTGCTGTTTTCCTGGGCCAGCTCGGGGTCGGCACCCATCTCGAGCAAATACGTCGCGCAAAGCTGTGATCCTTTAGAAATGTAGGAAGCAATAGGAGTGTGTCCGTCTCGGTGTTGACCCATTCTGTTGACATCTACACCTTTGCGCACAAGCGTTCTGATCAGCCACTGTAGTCCCTGATTATTTTCAGCAAAACCGGCAAGAGTATGCAGGAGGGTGAGGCCATCTCTATCGTAACCCTTGAGATGCTCCGGGGTCGCATGATCCAATATCTCCAGGAGCATACGTTCCCCCCCTTCGTCCGAGCAAAGTGAGCCCGCTAAAGGCGATTGACAAGCAAGTTGAACACAGCTGTAACCGTCCACTCGGTGGCAGACACTCACGCCGTGCTTGATGAGTATAGAGACGAGAGAGAATCCCCGCTTCTTGATGGCGAATTGCAGGAATCTTAGGACGTTCGAGTCCGACTTGACCGTTTCCCAGCTATCTGTACCACTGATGGCATGGTCCAGTACGGATGGAAGGATTCTAGAATCCAAGTCTTCAATGTCGTCCAGTGTGATGAGACACGAGAGGATCAGGATCAGGCCGTTCTTTCCGCTTTGCTTCTCATAGACCTGCATTGCAGAGCCGATGGCCAAAAGCCAGGCCCATAGTATTGCAGTGGTGGACGGCTTGGAAAGGCCTATACCCGCAGTATTGATGTCGCAGTAGTACTCCCAGAGCGTTGTACCCCTACCATCTATTGACTCCAGAGTTTCAGCTGTCAAGAGTTGCTGTGCCACTGCGTCGTCTATGGGATGGTTGCCATGCAAGCATCTTTCGAGATATGCCTGCAGCGGAAATTGGCCTCCAAACCTAATGTGCACCGCCTCCGGAAAGACTTCTTTAAGACATTGGACCGATGCCGACGAGGACTCGATGCTGATGCGATGCAACGGTGTGTCTAGATCGGGACCGATTGTTTCTGTTCTCGCGCCAACCTCAATTAGGCGCCGGATGACTACCTCGGATCCAAATGCGGCTGCCGCACCAAACAGCGGGGCATGCTTCGACCAGAACTCCACTATGCCGTTGCAAGTCTCAATAAGCGCCATGACCTTCTCCACATGACTCTCGCGTGGCGTGGACGAGAACCTGGAAACTAGGAGGTGTTGTAGTGGCGTATGTCCAACTTTTGACTCTGTCAGAAGTGCTTCGGCTGTCTCTGAAGGATATCTTCGTGCGAAAGAGTCAAAAAACTCGATTTTGACCGCCGATGCGTTCCAATAGAAATGCCAAATATTCTCTCCTGTGTAAGTCTCGACATCTGTCCCCCGAGCCCCATGCGCCAACAGCTCCTCGAGGATGTTAATGCTGGGACAGTCGAGTATTGGAGGGTACCTGTGATGAAGCCGAACTGAAGGGATATTCGGATCACATCCGGCCTGTGCCAAGAGTCCAATCGCTTGGAGGTTGTTCGCAAGAGTTGCGAAGTGGAGCAGGGTCAGATGTAGTGGGTCATCCGCATTTTGCGGTTCCCGAGGGTCTCGATGCCTTTCAGATAGGTCCAGCCGTCCATCAAGGAGGCACTTTTGAAGGCCCTCCATGTCGTGACTCTTTATTGTGGCAAATGCTCTGCTCACCAACGCGTCTCTTGATAGTGAGATGCGAGAATCTGTCACGGTCGGGTCCCGTGCGAAACGCAAGTCAAGTTCAACGGCAGTATTCCAGATCAAGCGACCAATCTCGAATGGCCACCCAGACTCGGCTCCCATCCTGGAGGTGATGTACTGAAGGAATGATGAGAGTGGTTTTTCGTTTCTTTGGATACCGGACCGTGATTGGGACATCAAGTCTGGAATCAGTCTGGTGTACATGGCGTCCTCAAGCATCATGCCCCGGGAAAGCAGCTTTCGCAGAACCGAAAAGTCATTACCGACGAAAGCAATTATAAGCGCTTGCAGAACTAGAGCGACATCCCGGGATCGCGATTTCGAGTCTATGGCAAGTTGTTCGAAGTATGAATGCTCAAAGATTTCGACTGTCGCATTGCGTTGGTGATTTGTGCCAAGAAGTGTGCGGATAGGGCCGTGAAGAGGACGATGATGTTTCTCGATGAGCGTTGGGTCACACCCATCGAGGACGAGTGGTAGAAATGACGTGACGGAAAGTTCAAACGGCGTTCCAAGCGAAGAAACGGCCCCCAAATTACTTCCAGAGTCTATGAGATGGTGGCAGACATCTGGGAGATTCAAAGCTGCCGCTAGGTGGATTGGCCGAAACTCGTCACACAGAAATTTCTTCGCGAGTTCAATGTCCGATTCGTAATCACCAGCTTGAATCAGACCATGCATATGGCAATCTAATTTCAAATCGAAGCAGAGACTTGAGGCGAACAGGAGAAAGCAGGAGGATTTGTGCGGGTGAAATAGCGACTTCTTCAAACTTGCCGAGGTTGAGTCCAACTTAACAGCTTTTGAAAGTGCAAGTGAGAGCCTGGCAGCCGTGAGATAGAATCCATCTTCACCTTGTCCATAAAGGTCCATGGCGAGGTAAGTCTGATCCACCAATGATTCTGGATCAGGCAACAAGACGTCGAAGTTGGAAAGCTGAAGAAAGCGGAGGCTCTGCACGACGAGCATGTCATTGCTCCTGTCGCGAGATATCTGATACCTTTTCAGGTGTGGAATTCCGGCCAAAGATTCGTGTTCCAGGAATTCGCGAACAGAAAAGTGTGCAAATTCGAAAAAGACACCATCGTCAGTCTTTCTAAGAAGACTACCGCACATGAATGCAATGTCTTCTTCGGAGACCATATTATCTTCGTCGAGGCGCGATCCGATTATCTCGGGCGTTGAGATGGCACTGCGAATATGATTGATGGTCAATCTGGCCGGAGAAAACGCGATGAAGTTGAGACACATCTGTATCTTTGATTGGGTTGAAGGAGGCAGCGCACTGAACCTCTCTAACAGTCTGAGGTACGTCTCATGCAAGTTAGGCGGGAGATGCCCAAGCGCACTGCGTCTCTCGAAGTCGCTGGAGAAACCGCAAAGGTAATCAAGCTGGCATGTTACCCAACGGAACCTGGTTACTGTTAGCGGAACTGTGAAAATGGATTTTGTGTACATTCTGTTGTTTCCTTTTGTGTATTGTTGTGTTTAGAAGAAGAGTTTTTTTTTCGTGGGGGGGGGGGGTCAAAAGAGAATCTTTGCGACCATGCGGTTGACACAATCGTACGAAGCTTGGTTTGGGTGGAAGTTGGGGCTTTGCGAATCAATGACGAGAAAGTAAGCTTTCCCACGGAACGTTTTGGAAAATTAAGTACTCACATTCCCTTTGCTTGATCCACCAGTGCTTCTCTAATCTCATCTTTCAGGCTCGCATTCGCCAGGCGAAGCCGACCTCTGGTGACTAGCGATTCCAACTCAGCCCTGACGTAGAGTTCGATGTCCTTACTACGAGCCTCGATTGAAATAGGCTTGAAATCGTCACCAATCTGCCTGCCGATTGAAACATCTTGTCGACTAAATATGGCCATGGAAATGGTGTTGGAGGTGATGGCGAGATCTGACAACGCTTCCGCAACCTCATCCATGCTATCTCCGCACTCGTCTACACCATCAACGACCACAATGACCTGGTTGAATAGCTCACACATTCTCCCAACCAGCGCCCTGAGGTCGTCTGAATCTACCCTCCTTGGAAGACCATCCGCAGGGTGTAGATCATTGTAGTAGTTCTGAAGCAGATCGAAGGCATCGCCTTTCTGTCGAGCTAGTTGTGAAGCCAAGGCCCCAAGCACAGAAGAGCTTTTGAGTGTTTCCTCATTCTTGTAGTCACAGAAGAAGAATGCGGCGCCAATCGCTGAACTTCGAGACGCGTAAGTCAGGGCTTCCTGGATCGCAGCACCTGCCAACACTGTCTTCCCCCCACCAGGTATGCCGCTGAGCCACATTTTTGAGCCGGGCGTATCAAGCCATTGAATGAAGCCTGGAGTCTCTGTCAACCAAAGCCCAGTCATCGGATGTCGTATCTTGATATTGGTGTCTAAGCTGGTCTGTGGGTTGACTTTCTTCGTGTCCATGAAAAAGTCCAGAACTCGTCTCTTCTTAGCATCAACGCGAATTTCGGTGTGTATTTCTCGAACCACTCGACGTGTCTCGGTGACAACGATGTCCGTTTCCTTCTGCTTTGAAAGGAGCACCTGCATCTTGTGCATAGAATCTGTGGAGATGCTCAGATTCATGCTATTCTTGTGACGTTCGAGCTCCTCCAAGACTTCCTGTGTTTCGGTCTTCGAGAATGGCCATTTGAGCTGCTGCGCCACACCGCCCATTGACCTGCCTTTCTCCACTTTCTGTACTGCCCTCCTCATCCTCTCATTTATTTTGCTGAGGGCTTGCTCGCAATGATACACGTGATGGACGCGTATTGCCGGATCGTACGTATCTCCGTCTTCTTCCAGGCTTTGGGCAAGAGCTTGGACGCTCCTCAGAATACCTGTGAAGGACTGGAGCTCCTGGGCGATCTTGGATATGTCGTCCCTTGCTTCCTTGACACCCCTGACATATTTGTAGACGTGGCGGAAGACGGTGTCGCAAAGCGATACGAGACCTGCGAGACTCGCGGCGAGGGATAAAGGGTCTGCCATTGTGACGGGTCGACGTCTGGGCTCATCTGAGAAGTGTTTCTTGGTTTTAACAGATATGATGCCAAAGAAAAACCGCTACCGCAGAAGATAGTCTTCGGTATCTGTGCAGCACAATGATCGAAATGGGGTCGCTCGGGGCAAAGTCTGACGCAAATCAAAGGGTGGTCGTACTACTGCCCAGCAGGTCTGAGTGACTTTGTGCAGATTTCAAGGCAATTGCAACTGGGGAAAATCTAGGCCTGTTATACGGGCTGCCTCAACCCAAGTGTAACATCAAGATGGGAGTTGGGCTCTCATGTAGGCTGAGACAATGGTGCAGGCTGTGCCCTCCATGGTAACCGGTGTGGGTATAGAGCATGCTGTGCAACCTGACTAGAAAATGAAATCTTCTATCAGAAGAGGACTTCCGAGGCGAGACAGTGTAAAGAGATGCTGAGTGTGCGCTGCATGCATGTCAGCAGCCAATACTGTTTGCCCAAGTGGTGATGCCTAGTTCGTGGCGCCAGCACCTGCGCCTCCCCACCAATGTTGTTGAGCATACGCCTGCAATCATGACGCAAGCATTTCAAATTGTAGAAAAACAGCTCATGCATGTGAAGATTAATTTCGCCGTTGTGTCGTCAAACCGGTAGCCTTTGAATAGTTTGTGTTCGTCATAGGAGTGCTTTGAGTGAGCTGACTGCAGTTATCGTGAGTGTTCAACCGCTGTCTTGTAAATTATGGTTATTCGCACAAGGCATCAGTTGCCACGTGCAAGCGCGATGGCAGCATGATGCGTTATTGTCCCAATCTGCATCCCAGCCTGTTGATTAGCCCCACTATCCCTGTAGGACAAGAACGCCCTGTTCACTTTAAAACATGATCCAAGGATATCTTCTATGATTGACGACTTCGGACAAGTTCTCGCTACACAGATTAAGTATTCACGACCGTGACAGGGTTAGTGCTTCCCAGGTATCATAGATGTCGAGCTTTTAGTCCCAACCGATCAAATTTAAATTGAGCTTTGGCCCCGCTACCTCGGGAAAAGACCCTTGAAGTGTCACTCTCACTTGAAAATCATGGAAGAGACCGTGGGAGTTTGTGGCTGCCAACGACAGTCATTGAAAGCTTCCAGGATTATCAGCATTCTAAGCAGACTTTGGGATGTCACGCATATGCTAGACCTCTTTAAAATGTATTCAGTATTGTCAATAGACCCTTCTGATATACCGCGTTCACACCGTCGTACGACATGCTCGGTATATAATAGAAATGTACGGTGTCCACGTTCAGTACGCGATATGCGCACTATGACCTTGAACGTCCATTGGATAAAGATTCTGTTAGTCTACCATTCAGTTTTCGTGTTTTTCAGGGCAAAGCCTTTAGCGCGCCGAGACGCAGGCCTCTTCGATATTTGGTGAAACGAGCGTGATTATTCCATGATAAAGGCTGAAGATCTACCCTAGCACGCAATCTGAGACAACAGAAATGACTCTGGCACATCCTTCACCCTTATCCAACTGCCAACCCCCCATACCATGGTATTGAACCGCGAGACCTCTTCAACTATGCGCCCCCCGTCCTTGCAGATTCTCACTGGAATAATGGTTGATCAGGCCACCCTCCTGCAATAGTAAAAATTGGTAAGCTTGAGCCACTTGGAAGACATGCGGGTTTCTCGAAAGTGAGATGCGCAAGGGAAGGGGGTGACACTGACCAGAAAGTCCGTAATTCAAGGACAATGCATCTCGCACTGATTTAGCAGATACAGTGGGCGTTGCTGTGGTCGTCGCTGATCTGGCAGCAGGTCCTGCTGGCGCACTGGGCGGACAGGACCCAGTTGCCGGACGAGTTGCAAACGTAGACGGCACCGTCAGGACCCTGGACACCGTTCTGGTTGCCGCAGCCCCACTCGCCGGGGGTGCAAGCGAGGGTGGAGGTGGCCAGGAGGCCGACGACGGCGAGGACACGAGTGAAGTACATTTTGATATGTAGTTGGAGGAGGATTGGATTTTTTGGTGTTGTTTTTGATGTGAAGTGAGTCTCAGATGGTTGATTGATGAGTTGAGGAGTGAGTCGATGGAGAAACTAGACGTGGACGAGGTACAGCTTTTATATTGTTTGTGCTCAAGCCCAGAAAGCGCATTACTTTCACATCGTCTCATGAGGCCTCCACTCTCCTCAGTCCTCGGACTACAACGAGGCTCGTGAGTTCGTCATTGTCTTGGGGATTGCTGACCGCTCACTGAACGTCGGATGTCGGTGAGGAGTTAGTAGACAACCACATCTACAGTGCAATGAGTATCAATGCATTTTCCTACTCAGGTTGGACAGCTTTCTTACTGATACCCTATTGGTGTGACAATGAACCGTGACATACCAACTAAGGAATCAACTTAGTCAGGGACATTGGGCAACTCTACCCTTTTCGACACACATAGTCCATATCTGGATATGTCTTACACACCACAATCAGCCAATTCCGCACTTGCCGTCCCGGGATTACCAGACCGCCATGTAAGCGCCGGCTATTGAAAAGGTGCCGGAAATCGCTGACAGGTCTGAATCGCGTTAGCGGTGTTGTACAAGCTGAGTTTTGAGGCTCACTGAGATGCCATTCTGGGGAAGAGCGCTCACGGTGCCATCGTCTCTAGCCCCCAAACACACAAACGGGCAAGGCTTTCTCAAGACTATGCAATCAGTTGCAGCGCCCATATGACCACCCATTCGTTCTGTTGGATTCCTCAGATACTCCCGGATGCGTTGCTGAGATGAGACGAGCGCTTCAAACGGTGATAGCGCCAGGACTCTCAGCTCCTCGGCCGTGAACATTGGCGACTCATTGGTGTTGTACTGTGAATAAGCACTGTCGAAGAATATAAAACTCTGTGTCATACGTGTTCCTGATGATGTCACAGTATGGTCCTTTGTCCTTCTTGGACCCCCGAAGAGGCTGCATCACTGAATGCCGAGTCTTGCAAGTCTCGAGCCTCGGTGCTTACAACATGAAATCCTCGGAAGCAGCGGCATTTTGAGAGGTCGATGTAGTCCGATGTTGCATCGTTGCTGAATATTCACAGACAGTACGCAGTGGTTGGAGGGAACCAAGCGGATGGAGTTGCGGTCAAGGCGGCCGTCCCCAGCCGCTGCACTTCTGTGGTAACTGACATACCATGAGGACCCGTCTCGCCTTAGACGACATTCACGGAGAACAGGCACAGTCGCAACACACGCTGGCTGGTACTGGGACATCTTCCAAACTCGAACAGAAGCCCGCGCGTTCAAAAGCTGCCACAGGTGTGCTTCCTGATTTAAAGAATAGACTCACTGGTCCCAGGCTACGATTACGACCACTTATTGCGGAACTCGTTTTTTAACTGTAAGAAGCTCTCGCTACTACAGACCAAACACAGCTGATTGACAAATTCGTCCAATAACTTATCTCAGACAGGGCAGCGCTGATGTCGCTCATTCAATTTTAGCAGGTGAATCTCCTGATAAGTATCACTACATGAAGAACAACCCGGAACATTCTCCATTTGCTTTTTCCGCTGGACATTCGTTCTGGCACTAATGACCCGATTTTATGTTTTGAGAACGAGTTGGAAATCACCAAAATCATGCCTGTGTCCCCCCATTACCCGGTTCAGAGTGCACATCGGACTTGCCCCGCAATGTGTGAGTTGAGGTTGTTTTAGGTTTGAAACTAAGTCTCACATGGAGCGATCTGCATTTTGTCTTCTCGTCCGGCCTGTCCAACGAAGAAATACGAAGGTGGTGGAGGAGGGGACCCAATATCGTATCGCAAACTGGCTGTCGTGGTTCTGAGCCGCTGCGTCTTCTTGATAACATTTCGGTCAATAATTTTGACGGACTCGGCATTCTCAAATGACCGACCGTTACAGCCATCATTGATGGATTGCAGTGAGTGCCCCTGAGAAAGCGAATGCGAGAGGCACTTCCAGGCACCTTACGAATACGGGAGTCAAAAAGGCAAATAGCGTTTCATTGAGATATGCTCTCCCCACTTCCTACGTAGCTGTGAACCTCGATGCCCGCCCTTAATCTTCTTGGCCCCAAGCCTCCGAATGCTCTAAAAAGGCTCACTGACGACGACTGCACGTGTTTACCTCGTTCCTCATCATCCGTAAAAGTGGTAGCACGATCGTCCCTACCTAGCTACTTGATCTGAGATAGATATCGAATTCCTGTGCGGCTTTTTCACAATCATTTCAAGGACATTCAGCTATCAATCTACCCAAGATGTGGCCAATGTGGATCCTGTTGCTCTTCGCAGCGCCCTTGTTCCGCCTCGTCAGCAGCGCCTTCTCCTTCGCCCAAAACTATCTCGCTGCGAAAAAGATGGGGCTACCCATCGTCAGCAGCCCCGTATATAGCAGAAGTCTTCCTTGGCTTGTGCTGTCGCCCCTGATTGGACCGCTGTTACTCAAGTTGCCGTTTGGATTGGGGTCGTGGGTGCGGTACAATCGCTACATGTGGGTGTTGGAGGAGAAAGCCAGCGCGTTTCAGGAGAAGGGCAAAATGTTCGTCGTCGTGTCGCCAGCTAAACTACAGGTGAGGCACATGTACAATGCAGGAAAAAGAATCACGTGGTTTCGCTAATCACGAAGCAGGTGTACTCTGTAGATCTTGATGTCATACGGCAGGTTTATCTGAGGAAGAAGGACTTCGAGCGATCTCCAGAGGCGTGTGATCAGATGCCCCAGTTGCTCACTCCAAGCGTCTCTTCGGCCTTCGGGGCAGACTGGCAACGGCACCGGCGCATTACCGCCCCTCCTTTCAATGAGAGCAACATGAAGATAGTATGGCAAGAGTCCCTGACGCAGGCCGCCGGACTTACTCAGTGGTGGATATCTGTAGGAGCTACCCCCCTGACACCTCTGCTTGGGTTTCATCCGACTCTTAACTGACCAATGGGCTGTCGCCGTAATTAGCATGGCGAAGAAGGCTTAAGAAGCTCATGCTCGGACACAATGACCCTCGCGCTCAACGTCTTGGCAGCGGCTGGACTGGGGTATTCGTGGAAATACGTGCCGGTAGGCCAGGACAGCGAGGCCGGCGATGAGTTCTCGGCGCGCTATCGAGACAACCTCGCGCTGCTTCTCACCAGCATCCGTCTTCTAGGCACGACTCCGAAGTGGATGTATGAGCTCGGCCCTGACCGCATCAAGTACCTCCCTAAGCTGTTCAGAGACCACGTCTTGGCTGCCCAGGCATTCAAAAAGCAGATGCGACAGTTGGTCGAGGAGAGGAAAGTCGAAGTAGCTACTGGGAGAGCTAACGAGAACATCTTCATCAACGCGATGATTGCAAAGTCCGACGAGATGCGCCTGGAGAAGCAAACGAAACCGTCCCGCGCCGGCGGCGAGTTCGGAGAACCGGACGCTGGTGTGGCCGGAGGGCTGTCTGACGATGAGATCTTCGCAAACATGTTCGACTACAATATCGCAGGTCACGAGACTACCGCTCACAGCTTGAACTACTGTTTCCACATACTCTCGGTCGAGCCGGAATTGCAGGACTGGATCCAAGAGGAGGTAGACCACGTCTACGGTAACTCCGCACTGGACTCGTCAACCCTCGAGTATGAGCAGTACTTCTACAGGCTCAAGCGTTGCCTGGCGCTCATGGTATGTTTTCTCTCCGAGCATCATGGAGCTGGCATACGTTCTGTTTAGGACAGCCATGGTCTACTGTGATACTGGTTCGCTAATCTGCTGACCAACCAGTACGAGATGCTGCGCCTCTACAGTCCAGTAGTCGAAATGGAAAAAGACGTGCTCGGTGAAGGCCAAACTTTGCGTGTGGACGGCGGTACAATCTTCGTCCCCAAAGGTTCTGAGATCCATATGTCCAACCTCGCTGTGCACATGCTGCCCGAGTACTGGGGCCCGGACAGCAACGAATTCCGCCCAACGCGCTGGATTCGGTCCGGCCCAACCTCGTCGGAGTCGGCCGACTCCTCTGACAGCAAAAAAGAAGCCGGCAGAATGAGCAACATCCTTGATTCGGAGGAGGTCGCGCCGCCACCCGTTGCCAAAGAGTCGTTCTTCCCGTGGTCGCTAGGGGCGCGGAACTGTCCCGGCAAGAAGTTCGCCCAGGTCGAGTTCGTGTCCGTCATGTCATACGTGTTGCGATTGTACAGGGTGGAGGCGATTCCGCTCAAGGGCGAAACCCCGGAAGACACTCGAAAACGGATCTGGGACTGGACACAGGAGAGCAAGGCGGAGGTCACCATCAACTTCCGGGAACCTGAGAAGTATGCCCTCAGGTTGGTGAGACGGTAGTAAGCACATAGATGAACCTCGTTGTGCTTTCCTTTGTGCAGGGATCGACGGCGTTTCAATATTCGATGATATAGGAAAGCTTTTGAATGCGGAGGGCTTCTTTATCAGTTGGGTCTCCTATCGTACGAAAATGTGGTTTATGTTGCGAGAACGATTTATAACACTCAGAGTAAAGTCTGTATCCTAGAATGTATAGAGCAGCCAGGGTTTCCAAACACTGAAAGCATCGCTTTTATGTCCCCAGGCATCATACCCGTGCCTTCTCTGAATGATTATGGCAACAGCAATGGGGAGGTAACTGATAGAAAATCGAAGATAATAGTATATCCGTTACAAAAAGCCTGTCGAGCTAGTTATGGCGGCGTCGGTAATGACCATTAGAGGCCCCCAGTCCCTAATCCACTTGAGTAGCCATTCATCTTGCACTTGGTGAGCCCAATCATGACTTTGCTTGATTTCTTTCGCCTCTTCTGTTGAGAAGGCAATCCCGTTGGCTACTGTGACTCCTTGTCTGTCTCCAACACCCCTAAAGAAGCCCAATATCTTAACCGCTGGCTTCCACACCACCTCGTCCTTATCATTGAGATCTGTCTGCTCAAGATCGGAAATCCAGTCTGCCATGGAGACATCTTGCAAAGGCTTGCTTCCTCCCAGCCCAGTCTTGATCGCTGACAACATCTCAGCCCATGACCTGCGCGCTGGATTGACCAGGTGGAAAATGTGCAAAAGCCCAGCTTTTGTTCCCCCGTCACGATAAGGCGAACGTTGCAATAAGTGAACTCGGGGTACATTAATCGACCAATCCCTGCTCGAGAAACATTTTGCAGATTTGCCGTACTGAATTCAACCGCAGCCGGGAGCGCCCCTCGCAAGCCCGGGTCACTCCCAGCTACACTTAAAAACCCTACCCCTTATGGGGCGCGCGCATCTTGCCGACTCCTTCCTTCCACTCGACAAAGAGGCCCTCCCTCACCTCGCCGTCGACGCCGCCGAGCGCGCCCGTCGTGTAGAAGCCCAGCATGCGCTTGACGCGGTCGGACAGCTTGGGCCAGACGTCCTTGCGCAGCGACAGGAAGTTGTTCTCCTGCTGCCGGATGAAGGAGCGCATGAAGAAGAGCAGGATGACGGGGCGCTCGCCGGCGGCCTCGCGGTTCGGCCCCGTCGCGTGCCACAGCCGGCTCTCGAACACGAGCGCCGACCCGGCCGGCGCCGCCGCCGCCGCCGTCCCCTCCACCGTGAAGATGTCTGGCGGCGCGACCTGCCCCAGGTGAGACCCCGGGTACACGCGCGTCCCGCCGTTCTTCTCCGTCACATCCTCCAGGTAGAACATGATATTCATGCCAAAGGCCACTAAGCATCAAATTAGCCTTTTTACGGAGCCCAAAGTGTTCTACTCCGGCACATTTCAAAACATGAAGGACGGGGACCCGTAGCAGGAGAAGAATGGTACTTACGGTCGCGGATCGGCGGCTGCACGGCCACCTGGTCCGTGTGCAGCTGCATGGGCAGGTTGCCCGGCCGCGCAATGTTGGCCGTGTACGTCGTGATGATGGCGTGCTCGCCCAGGAACCACGGGATCATCTCGTCGATGATGGGGTGGTTAAGCAGGTCCAAGAAGTCCTCGCCCTTGTTCACCAGAGTCCAGAGCCGCTCTGATGGTGACATTAGTCTTGCTACGGATGCCAAAGTGTTGCATTCTGGAACATTCAAAATCATGAAAGACGAGGTTCCGTAGCAGGAGAAGAATGGCTCTTACGGTTCGGGCCCTGGGGGCCGCCGTCCATCTGCGCGATGCCCGCTTCACGCTCGCCTGCGGCCTGTTCCTGTACGGCCTTCTTCATGATGGCGCACTGTTCGGGCGTCAGGACGTTCTTGACAAGACCGTATCCGAACTCCTTGATATCTCGCTTGACCTGCTCGATGTCCTCAGTTGGCTGTGGCAGCCGGACGAATGCATCGGCATGCTTCGGCGGCACAGGAGGGTTCGGAGTCAGCAGATCGGCAAACTTGATAGCCACGGGGATGCTACCCGAGGGCATGGATGCCTCGTTGAAGAACGCATCTTTGAAAAGCCCGTATCGTGGCTCAAGCTTGCCGTCGTAGAACTGTGCAATGTACTCAGGCTTGATGTTTAGCTTCGTGTCAGGCTCGTCGTTGGTCGAAGCAAGGATAGACGCGGTGTCCGATCGAGCGTCGATGAAAAAGGGGGGGTTGTCCCCAAAGCTGATCTGAAGCAGAGCCTTGAGCTCACCAAGAAGTGGGAGCTTCTCCTTGATAATCTCATTTGCGCGTGAGACATCGGCTTCGACTTTCCTCGCGAGATTGCTGTATGACTGCCCGCTGAAGTCCAAACCTGGAGTGAAGGTCTTTCCGGGGGCGACACCGGCCATGGTCGTTATTTTGGCTTAATGTACTATGCGCGTAAGACAAAGTACAAGGGTGGCTATTGTTGATTATATGTGTGTATATGGCACAGGAATATTGGAGTCCGTGTCACTGAAGGAGCAAGTCTTGGGGGAAAGTGTCCCAAGAGGGCAACAGTGTTGATGAACACAAAATGTGGGATGTGTGCGGGTGCGGATGCCAAAGGCCATGTCAACCATTTCCTTTAAGAGCTACTATGTCCGCATTTCTAATGCGATGGGAGGGGAATGCATAATCTATGTAGTGCTACCGATTAAAATGGTGGTTGGTGTCCATCATACGACCCTCTCGGGCCCATTTGTGCCCACGTAAGTACATATAGCCTTTACCATTTCAGGCGAGGTAACATTATCATACAATCTGGCTGGGGATTGTACATATAACTAGCAATTCTGGGGAGTCCCCGCTATTGTCTAGATGTTCTTCCAGTAATAATTCTTGGTGAGAAAGACCTCGCAATCCTCGTAGCCAATTAGGTCCTCTCGGAAAGGGGAACATTTGGCATGTTCAAGAGTTACTACAGTACATGACCAGAAGCATGGAGCTGCATGCGGTGCCTCGTGCTGCATGTGCGGGGACTCTTTTGCTGACGGTGGGACCACGACCGGTGATCATCGTTGTGCTATTCGCCTAGATCACGAAGCGCCTCCTGAAGTCCCGCGAGCGGAGAGGGGGGCTACGGCCCAACCACATACTGCTCATCCTGACGAATAGCTCTTAGGTCCCGGAGGAGCTTTCCACCTTGGCATATTGCACCGCGCATCTATCTATCCGAAGATGTCACGCCTCATTTTGCGCATCAATACACCCGAAATTAAGGCGATCTACACCAAGGGCGCCTATTCTTTCAAATTAAAACGGATTATAAATTATAATACTTAAAGATAATTCAGTCTTTAAAAAGGCCCTCAATTATTACCTAGGTATTTATAAATATATTGCACGTCAGAGTACAGCTATCTGCAAGGTAGGATATTGCATATCATGATGCCCGGCTTATCCAATGCATGAAATGAGTACATTCAAGTAAGAAAGTCTTTGAACGGCACGTTTCACACCCAGACGGCGATGGATTCGGTATTCAATCTGGGACCTAGTCACCAGTCGGCAGGGATTCTGGGTATTGCGACTCGAAGGCCGTGCAAAAGAGATTGAAACAACATAGCGAAATTATTTCCTTGTAGCCGTTTTTATTGAGTCACCACCATTGAAATTGGAATCTATCGTAGGTGACACGCGTGAGAATCATATTACACTACATAAGGACATGTTTCTCATGACTGAGCAAATGTTACGCTGTCTACTATGTGCTCGTCTAGGTGTGCTCGCCCAGGTTATTTCAAGTCAGGTGGTCCCCAAGAACATTATTTCGAGGGAGGGTTGCCGAGAGGTTAATCCCAGAAGACTTTATCTCTAAGGACGTCCAGGGAATGGCTCAACAACAGGTTGTCCAGTCGAGGTCATCACAAAGATAATCATCCTGAAGACTGTTAGATAAATCTAGATCGATCATTGAGACTATACGAGCCAGAAATATCCTACCGCAGTGCGCAAGCCTGTCCGAATAGTCTGTCTACCAGGTGGGTGGAGAGTGGCATGAGTGGGCAAACTGATATCCCCCTCATACTACCTACCCCTCTTCTCCGGCCCGCAGGAAAGACGATCAGTTGTTGGTAGTACGCGCTATCGTGACAATACAATGTGCTTTCATTGCGGGGAATCTTTGCTTACGCTTGCATAGAATGAGGAGCATCACGAGGCGGAAGGTGCTCGATTCATATGAAGATTTCCAGCGGATCATCAACCATTTGGAAATTTACTCTCAACATACCATCGGCAGAGACTTCGTACATACGCTTTAACACAATTTGGACATCATGTTCACTTCGTTTCTTGCCGTCCTGGGTCTCGTTCTTGGGGTAAATGCTACCATTCATGAGCTCATTGTCGGGACATTTAGTACCAAGTTTCTGTACACAGTCGAATTTGACGATGAGGCGCTGACCTTGAGCCTGTTGGCAAATATATCCGTGCCATATGCAGGCAACTGGATTGCTTTCAATGTAGGCCTCACTCCGTGCTTTGCCCTTCATTGAGCACCGTCGCTAAGTAAGACACAGCACGACAAAACATATCTCTACACCACAGCCTACGGCCAATCCAATGAGCCACAAAATCCGAAGTTCGTCAGCTACTCAATCCATAACGCTACGGCCATCGAGCACCAGACCACCGTTCCCGCCGGTGGCAATTGCACTGCGACCTCAATCTTCGTGGTAGCGGACGAGCACCACCCATACAACGTCTACGGCACTTTCTTCTCGTCGGTGAAGGGAATAAACGCCGGCTGCGGGTCGGTACTTTCTGTCGACGAAGACGGCGCGCTGGATGCAGTCATTCAAAATTACACGTACTTCGTCAACGTGTCTGGTGTGCACGGAGCTGCCCTGAGCCCGGACTCGCAGTATCTGTATTCCGCGGATGACACAGGTAATACCCTCTGGACGCACACCGTCGACCGTGCCACTGGCGAGGTCACAGCCCTGGCGAACTTGACGGGACCTCAACTTGGGTCTGATCCCCGTCACGTCGTCGTGCACCCCGATGGGCATTACCTGTATGTCATTCTGGAGGGCTCGAGCCAGCTTGCGCAGTACACCGTCGACCGAGAGACCGGCCTGCCGGCCTACGATGGTGCCTATCCGCTCTTGCTCTCTGTGCAACAGGATCCGGTCCACTACTGGGCGGATGAGGTCGCGCTGTCGTCCAGCAATAAGTACCTCTGGGCCAGCAACCGGGGCAGAAGCACAAACACCACCGGTTACGTATCAGTGTTCACGTTGGATGAGTGGGGCGCAATTGTAAAGCAGAACTTTCTCGAGCCAACGTCTTCAAGCGGAGGCTTTTCGAACATTCTGTCCCCGAGCCCGTATACTGATGAATTTGCGGTTCTGACGGACAACTCAACGGGGTTTGTGGAGATTTGGAAACTCGATGAAAATGCTAGCTCGGCAGCGGTGGTGGCGCATCTTGACATTGATGATGGTGGTGGGTGCTGTTCTAATGCGTTGTGGTACTCGTAAAAAAGATCAGACAGCGCGGGAACAATCACTGTTAGTCTGGACTTGGATGATGTTAATGAAGTCGGTACGGTACAACAGAGAACCCCCCCCCCCCCAAGTTGCGCTGCTGAGTCAGGGGATTGCGTTTTCCGACTAGGACCCACACCTAATATAAACGCATCATTCTCTTCACGTCTGCATCATATGATACCTCGCA
Source organism: Diaporthe citrichinensis (assembly GCA_014872995.1). Taxonomy (NCBI): domain Eukaryota; kingdom Fungi; phylum Ascomycota; class Sordariomycetes; order Diaporthales; family Diaporthaceae; genus Diaporthe; species Diaporthe citrichinensis. The sequence continues at coordinate 744,546 of JADAZR010000013.1, read as the reverse complement.
CCCAACTCAGACCGTCATACACCACTTCGCCGTCCATATTCCGAAAATGAATCACTTCGCAAGCCTGTTCCTGGCGCTAAGCGCAAGTGCAGCGCTGGCTCAGACTCAGCTTCCTACGAACGCCTCCGCTGGACTGCAGATTTTCCTGGACTTTGATGGGTGAGTGACTCTCCTGAGTCGGCTCGCCTCTCCCTCAACCTCACCACGATGGATTTCTGTGATAGGACCAACCGCGCCAGTGGCACACACGGGCGCCCACCCTCAGAAGACTGAGAGTGACATTGGTCTATCAATCCTAGGAGAGGAACGTCACCACAATCTGACTTTTACCAACGCCAAATAGGACGATTGTTACCTCGGACGCCTACACAAGCCTCGCGTCCGCAGCGTACGCCAGCCTGCCTGCCAAAGCCTCCACTTCCTTCCCATCTTGGGATGAGATCGAGGTCACGTATGGCACGGTCTACGATGCTGTCTCTGCGACGGTGGACGAGCCCACATCATTGGAGGAGGCGATCGACTACGCGAACAATGCTGTAGGTTACGAAGTCAATTGCGTGTCCTTCGCTCAGTCTTTAACGAGTCCAATACAGGCCCTGCGCGCGGTAGAACAGTGGTCTTTCCTCTGGGTGCAGAACCTGGGGGTCTTTGACGCAACCAAGCAGGAAGAACTCGTCAAGTTCGCCAAGAACCAAACACTCCGCGACGGATGGTGCTCCTTTGCTACGGCAGCCCAGGAGAAAGGCGTGAAGCTCAATGTTGTCAGTCTCAACTGGTCGCCTTCATGGATCCGGCTTGTCTTGCAGCAGGCGAGCGAGTGTCCCCAGGTCGTCGAAAACATCGAAACGTACTGCCCTGAGATACTTCCTGAGAACACCCTCCCGGCTACAGGGCTTGATTATGGCACACAGCTGTTTTCGGGTGGTGACAAGACCAAGTTGATAGAGAGTCTTCTCAGAACTGTGTCCGACGAGGTACGGAATGTGGTCTTCGTGTCGGATGGTGACGCGGACCTGCAGCCACTGTGGGAAGCACCTACCAATATTGGCATTGTTGCTGGATTCAATGGCAGCGCGGCAGAGAGCTTTCAAACGTACGGGATAGAAGTTTCTGATGCGAGCCTTGGTTGGCGAGGACACACGGGTGTTGGAAGTGGGAACAGTTCTTTTATTTATGGATTCGAAGATTGGAAGGATATTGGGAAGCTTCTCTGGGGCTAAGTGTTCGGTCTGGTCTGCTCTCTCCACCGACGACAGTGTTAAGATGTGGTAAAGTAATCTGCGAAACATTAGCATACAAATCAACTGACTATGAATGACTAGGCCCGATGATGAAGCTTTGGATAATGCAAAACACGATTTTGAAACCGCACAGTGAAGCTGCTACAGAATAAACTTGAAGTGCGTATTTCAGTTCTAGATGAAAGCACTTCAAGTTGTATCCCAGGACAGGAGAAGGTCGACTAATCCACCCACTTTAGCTAAAATTGTAGAGGATCTTGGTTGCCTCCAGTTTTCCCCAGCCTTCCGCTTGCTCTAGCCGCAAAATTTCCATCTGCAATAGTTAATCATTTATGATTTTCAATGATACTCAATATGCCATTAATATTGCTTGTTAAAGGAGAGCTTCTGCTCCACCTTTACTTAAGCTATAGCTAAGCTACTGCTGAAGAAAAGGCCCGATATCAATTTTATGGTTTATTCCAAGTATTTGAAAAAGGTTTATCTTATGTGGTAGCTCATACCAGCTTTGGAAATAGTTAGGAAGCTCGGGGGTAAGGCGGAAGAAACTAAATCAAGACTTGAACCATCAGAAGACGTGTTGACAATTATCAACCCCTTGCTAGGTAGTCATGCAATACCTGATTAACAAGTCTATGGAGGATCAGTAAATTATATATTCAGTCTGATATTTCATCAGGACATGTCTAATTTGTTTAGTCCTGACGTGAGTTCTTGAATCTCAAATCGACCTCTATTATTAGGGTCTTGCGGCCTCACCACCATCATATGATTCTCAACTAGACTTAAAAAGTCTCGAAGATATTCAGTGCATTTAGGGTGCTCACGTAGTTCTTGAATGCACTATGATGATATTAGCTGGTCCTGATCAGCACTGTGTTTGGATTATGAAGACTTACCTGTTTCACCTGGCCCTTCACTACTGCCACTTTGCCCTCACCAGGGGTTGTGGTGCTCAAGATCTCGAAGAACGTATCCGTAATCATTTCATACCATCCTGGATCCCGAGATTTCCTCTCCTCCAGATAATGGGTGAGAAGGGGCCAGCCGCCCAGAAGCCAAGTGATCATTTCCAGGTACAGGCATCCGAGAGCCCAAATATCCGAGGATCGCCCTACACAGCCGTCTAGGTCGCACTCCGGTGAACGATAGGAAGGTGAAACTGCCATTAAACTTTTAGGCCTTGGAAACGTACTGTGACCGATTTTGAACTCGGCCAATCCGAAGTCAGTGATCTTTAGTGTCCCCATATCCACTTGGCCTGGGAACCATACTATGTTCTCTGGTTTGATATCCCCATGGCGACCCAACACAGTTCCGTCCGAGGTTCCACGGTGGTTGGGGTCCAAGTTGCCGCTCTTGTAACGGTGTATTTCAGATAGTCCCGCCGCGAGTCCACTGCATTGAGTTAACACCCAGCGGGCTGTATCGACGTCCATTGACGGAGTTGGGTTCTTGTTTTTCCAGTAGTAGCGAAGGTCGCCTTCGGCACATGGAAAAATGAGGTAAAACCTTTTGAACTGCTCGTATGTTGCCTGGAGGGAGATCAAGTGATTGTGGCAATTCCCACTAAACTTGACCAGCATGTCGACTTCCTTCTTGAATTCAAATTTGCTCCGCGATTGAAGGCATTTGATGGCGAACATTTTTGGTTTCACACCACAGCTGTGAGTCTGGTGACTCTGAGAAGGGGAGACTTGATCATGGAAGGCGTGCTGCTCGGGATGAATCTCGACCTTGAAAACGCTGCTAAATCCGCCCTCATACTCTAGTTGATCGTATATCTTATCGTATTCGTCAAATCGGCTGTCGCTCGTAAAGGGCAGAGGTATCTGGTCTTCAAAAGAAAAATGTTCAACATTCTTGCGCTCGGGAGGGTGAAAGAAGGGAGCCAAGGTGGTCCATTGCCACTCTTCAAATGTTCGAACGGCAGAAAATCTCCATCCACGAAAGCAGTCCAGAGACTCCACTTCTCGGCCCTTGTTCTTTGCGGATGCAAGGCTGAATGTGTTGGAACTCGTGTGCTTTCGCGGCGCCGGGACTTTGACCAGTGGGAGATGCTCGTCTGTAATCCTGGCTTTGATGAATAGCGGAATGGCCTGAAGCTTGTCGCAGAGGACTAAGATTGTGAAAATCTTCTTGTACGAGAGCCCAGGAGCTTCTCGTTCACCGCAAATCTTGTGCGCCAAGCTGCTGACTTTTCGAAAATCCAGTTTGTGTCCAAAACATTCTGTCAGCTCTTCTTGGACCGACGTAATGTTTATAATGCTTGCAAGAGTTGCTTTCGGGAAAAAGCCCTTCTTCTCCGCGTGCCCGGGAACCGATTCCAAAGCTTCAAGAATGCGCTCCTCCATGGACGCATCTTCGCCGTATTCTGTCTCCACGTGGTGTGCTGCTTGAAACTCCCCAATGTGATTTGCATTCGGTCGATCTCTTGCTCCTAGGTGTGAAAAGTAAGAGTCTTGACCCGGAGAATATGAAATGTGTGGACCCCCTTTTCTCTCCATAAGAGGAAGCCCTTCGCCACGCCACCCTATTTGAGTAATCACTGGGCCAGATCCATTTTCAAAGTGATTGCTCTCAAGGTCAGCTTCCATGTCCTATGCAATAGCGTCAACAATCAGCTAAATGCCCAAACTTTGTACAACTCCCGGGATGTCAATTTGCAAGTACATACAATCAAGGACTCATCCGACTCCTCTAAATTCGGCTTACGAGTAGGACTGTGTGCGTCTTCGGAGTACAGGACTGGGAATTGCGGTGTCCCTGTTGCATCGGAAGGGAGAGTGGAAACAGTCCGAGAGGCGATGGTGCTATCAACAAGGTTCGCGCTGTTGTCTTGGCTATCACTGAGGGACTCAACAGGACTTGGAAGGATGATATCGATGTCGGAATCTTCATGAGAATAGTGGCTGTTGGTCTCCTGGAGGCTGATTAACCCGCATTCCTGGGAAGCCACTTCATTTTGGCAGTTGTGGTGATCAGGGCTCATTGCTGCTTCGAATTGGCTTAAGTCTATACCAAAATCAATGAATCAGTTTCCATTGATTTCTATTGTCTCTGTAGTGTGTGAGAATCGTGTGACATTTACCTTGTCCGGTGCCTCGTGATCCAGGAAGTAACCGTTGCAAAGAACCAGACTGATTATTAATTCCCATTTCAGTGTGCTGCATATTGCGCGAATATTCAGAGACGTTGTCGAAAATAAGGCTCGCAGCGCAGTTTGAGGTCGATGGGGTCAGATGATGTCAACGGGATGGCTGGTAGAAAATGTGGGAACGAAATTTATCAGGAATTGGGATCTCAAGTGTGCGTGCAGTGATTCAAGATCGAGAAAATCCGGACTCCAAACCGCAAGCAAAAGGAATTACATATAAACCGCCCCACCTCCTCCCCAAAAAGCGCCATCAGGCATCCACGAATGTAATTTTACATTTGGATGGTCAGGTGTAATAAGTAAACAGCCTTGACTTGTTCAGTCGTTTTGGGCGAAAACCGATCATCCTTCTCAGCCAGGGATGTGGCAGTGCTCTGTAACTTCTAATTCAAGCCCATCATGTCTTCAAATTCAAAGCTTGCCTCGGCAGTGGCTATGCATATTCAAGTCATTCTCGGTGAATCTCCCAGGTGACTTCGCCTAGTGCATACAACTAAGTCAACTTCTCGATGTTGACCCCTGGACCCCACTATTTGACTGCTGAGAACAATTGCAAGCCAGGCTCCGTGAGCTTCACACACACTTGAGCCGAATTTAGCATCAGGTCCAGATGACCGGTGAGGCCTACAGGTTGGGCTTCGGCTCCGGTGCGGTAACACCAACGCAGGCATCAATTTCAGCTTTACTCGACGGGGCTTGCGCCAGGCCCATCCAGCCGCCACTTGACACGAGGCGTGGTCTAAACCCAGAAGGCCCCCAAATTTGAGCTGAGAAATCTGAGTCAAAAGTGCAGGTTCTGCCGCCCCGAGGAGGTGGGGGTTCATCATCTGGCTCACACCACTGTGGTCAGAAATGCAGGTCTTATCATATCACAAACTGCTCGTACCAGGCCTCTGTCATTTCGACCAGCCAGCGGCCGGAGCTCGCCTAGCGACTTTTTCTACTTCCACATCCAGTGACCCTTGAATTATTCTGGTGGCGGCCAACGTATAAATGTTTGAAATAGCCTGACGCTTTCCCCGTATGCCAGCAAGAAAATGGATTGAAAGTCAATACTCACAAACTTAAAAAAAACACTAGTTTCAACCCAGCCTCATAGAAATGCCAGAAGAGAACGGTATCGCACCATGTGGGAGTCAACACTGCTCACGAGATTCTACCCCAGAGCCTACACAGGATATTTCCGGAAGGAATATCCATCCAGCCAAATTATCTGCAATGCTCAAGACAACTTTCGGAGAGGGGAAGTATGAGATCCATGTATGCTGGGACTAATCGGCGCTTGCATGAAACTATTCGCTGATCACCGCGTAGGTCGAACACAACGTTTACAGTGTCAGGGGTGCCCCACGGCGACTTTCTTTGGACGAAATTCTTCAATGCAGGGGCTAAGAGACAATGTATGACAGGCGTGGGTCATAGGTTTTTTCAGATATTCCTTCACCGTGGGGAGATACATCTATCAGTGGCCTGTAGGATCAGCGAACATTGGCTGAGTTCTGCAAGTGTGATGTAAGCCAATTTCAAGCTACGATAATAGTACCTTTCAATGATTGGGCGACTGGGCAGTTTCACACCATTTCCCCTCCCGCAGCAATATATTCATACAATGAATCAGAGTCTGTGCATCCTCACGCTTTTGTGCTCGGACAAGTTTTGTTTCTGCTACTGCTTCTGTTCAGATCTCGTGCAGCGATCAGCACGAAAACCATTTTGTTCGGCGGCGACTGCAGCGGTGGCGCTGCGGTGGCGCTGCGTTGCTTACTCCACCACACCATTTTGAACTCGGCTGCAAAGAGGTACTTAAGTATGATTGTGGAAATGGTGGGTAACACGGATACTATTGTATGCGGGTCGATGTTTGAAGAAGAGGGGAAAATCTATCTAGGTAAAGGCAGGGCAGCCTATGAACTGCCCAACAATTCATACACGCATAGACTCAAGGAGCCCACAGAAGAGTCTTTCTGTGCACTCTCTAGGCCGCTGATTAAATCAAGAGTCTTGCCTGCTCCACCAGATTGGGACTCTTCAGCATTGATGAAAGTAGTTTGTCCTGCCTTATCAAATTCTACGTCGTCTCACATCAATCATTTCAACATGTCCGCGTTTGTGCCCATTGTTCAGCACGACGTCATCATGACTTCGAGTAGCACCTCCGACGAGGGTGCTGACTATGATGACCTGAGCATAGGGGATCGGCTTTCTCAGTCTTCAGTGTCCTATGAGTTCCCAGTCGGCTTTGGACATGAGTTTATACCACGCAGCAAAGTTGACGAGTTCATCACCGAAGAATCTGTCACCAGAGAGCTGGCAGGTGTAGGGCCAGACCTCGTTGCCTTTATTATCAACTCGGCGAAACTCACCTTCGCGATCACGGCCAGCTGCGACTTGCAAGGTGAAGATTTGCGAAAAGCGATGGAAAGGTTTCAACAGAATAATTTCGACGATAGGCAGCTGCCCGTCTTGGGACAGCCAATCATTCACTCAGCATTTGGTAAAAAGCCAATCTGGAGACCAAAAAGGCTTAAGGTCTTCCAGCAGACACAGTGGAAGTTCCTGGCGCCAGTCTTCTCTCGAGACTTTCAGACTCTCCAGCTGGAGCCAGACCACATATTTCCGTTTAATACGGTTCACGCATTGAAGAGAGAAGGGACATTTGGTGATGTTTATCAGGTGACAATTCACCAGTCCCATCAAGAAGAGCCGATGAAAAAGGTAAATGACCCCAATGAACGCTTGGAGATTTTGGCGCTTCTAGAAGACTAACACAATCCGCAGGCGAACGGCCAGCTAGCCAACGCCGCACTCAAGGAGCTCAAGGCCTCTGCAAATGAGGACGATTCGGACGACTCAGTGTATAAGGAGTGGAAAAGAGAGGCAATAGCACTTGAAGATGTCAGTGACCTTGGTCATCCGCACATGATTCAAGTCAAGGCTATCATCAACAAGGGAAGGAGGCATTACTTCATGTTCCAATGGGCGGATGGCGGCAGTCTTCGCGACCTTTATAAGGATAACCCACTACCTGGACACAGTCTCCGTGTTGAATTCATCAGGGACCTCATCACCCAGTTGGAAGGATTAGCCAGTGCACTCTGCGCGCTTCACCATTATGAAGGCAAGTCTGTCAGCGATGTCAAAGATGTGGGCACCGAATCATATCGTCATGGAGACTTGAAGCCCGAGAACATATTGAGATTCCTGCATGAGGACAAGACCGGAATCGGTAGGTGGAAAATCGCCGATATGGGTTTGGCGAAGCACCATTTTGCTGCTACTGGTGCCAGAGGACTCCGTCCTACCAGCACGCGGTTTGGGACAAGCCTCTACGAGCCACCCGAGGTACTCACCGATTCTGAGGGAGCAAGATCTCGACTATATGATATCTGGTCCATGGGATGCATTATACTTGAACTCATCATCTGGCTGTTGTATGGGTACGACACACTCACCAACTTCAATGATAGCTTGAAAACTTCGAACGGAAACTTGGCGGCTGAGGGTGGGTACTGGGTTCCTAAAGCTGCAGGTTCCAAGACCAGCGCAGACTTGCACCCGGAGGTCGAAAAAGTCATAGACCACATCAGCAACGACGAAGAGTGCCAAGGATCGAAAGCCTTGGGAGATCTCCTTCAAATTGTGCGCCGGAATCTCCTGGTCATCCCACTTCCGCGAGTCAGTCAAACATTCTTCCAAAAGCCTTCCCAGCCAGATCTTCTGGGATCATTCGGTACACCAACCGTCGTTGTCTCCAAGCCCGATAGTCCAGAGACTGAAACAACCACTGGGCCTTTTCGCGCCACAGCTGAAACGTTTCTCCGAGCAATCCAAGAAATCCAGTCCCGAGGAAGAAACGAAGACGCGTACTGGTTTACGGGCAAGACAAGAACAAATGTCCCAGGTGAAGGTATTCCCGTGGTGTCGAAAAGCTTGCAGCCTCGCGCACAAAACATTGTCCAACGTGGCCGTCCCACTGATCAACAAATATCTATACCTGTATCCCCGCCGAATCGCTCCTCGCTACAACCAACGACGAGGACTGAGTTGGTTAACTATGTGAGAGAACCTTCAAGTCTTGCCCCGGTGGGTCAGATTGTTGACTTTTCTTCCCATTCGGCAGGCTCATCCTCCTCTCAACAAGATATGGGAGTTTTCTATTGACAACACATTTGCTCAACATGTCTTACATGACCAGTCTTTGTCAGGATTGCTCGCAAGAAATTTGAGACCAGCGGGGAGACTGTGCAGATTGTGCAGCAATATCAAGTTCTGGGACGACGACTTTCAAATCGAAGACACTCTCGCAAGCCTTATGCCCAAGTCGAAGTCATGTGACTTCTGCAGGATGCGATGGGAGACGTGCAAGTATCTGGAACGCAACCAATCCGACCGGACCCCGATCTACTTTGACTCGTGTGACTCCAATATCCGTCTGAATGAAGGTTACCCGCCAGTTTTGAGCATTCAAATAGCGCCAGGTAGCTGCTATAACACAGCGCCCCCTTCATTATTACTCAATACTGACCATCCTCATTAGAATCAACCACCACATCCGTGAAGTTTCAAAAAGGCCTATCTAAATTACCGGAACCGAAGGAAGAAGCACATGCCGTGATCATCAGACACTTTTTGGCAGATTGCGATGCCAACCATCCCAATTGTAACCCATCGAGGCCAGCTCGTATGCCTACAAGACTCATTGACATTGGAGATGAAAATTCGCAGCTTAAGCTTTATCAGACAAAACCAGGGGACGACATGAAATATTTCGCCTTATCCCACCCATGGGGCGATCCTCCACACTTCCGCACATTGACCTCAAATGTCGATATTCACAAACAATGTATCGACTTCAATAAGCTTCCAAAGACCTTCAAGGATGCTGTGGACATGACTAGGAGACTGGGGCTTCGGTTTCTGTGGATCGATTCAATCTGCATCATTCAAGGCCCAGATGGAGACTTCAGCCAACAGGCAAGCCTGATGGAACACGTGTTCAGCCAAGCCTATTGTGTGCTCGCTGCAAGCTCTGCCAAAAGCCAGATGGATGGGTTTCTGAAGAGAGAGCAACATGATTCAGTCAGATTTGAATCTCGTGATTGGCAGCACCCAGTCTATATCCGCGAATTCATAGACGACTTCGATCAAGACGTCCTTCAATCCAGTCTCAACAAGAGGGGATGGGTCCTCCAGGAAAGAGCTCTCGCGAGACGTACCATCTACTTCACCAACAAACAAACATACTGGGAATGTGGTCAAGGTGTTCGCTGTGAGACACTTGCCAAAATGCACAAGTACGATCATCATGACACTTTATATCCCTAAACATGATCTGTGGCTAAATGAAATTACTCTCTATAGCAAACTTGCGTCATTTCTTGGCGATCCCGATTTCCCGAAAGTCGCTACCGTCGATTCAAACCTGTCATCTATCGGCGGCCAAACTCGCCTGTACCAAGACCTCTACATGCAGTACTCACGCCTGGGGTTCTCAGACCAGAGAGACCGGCCAATCGCCATCGCAGGACTAGAGCAGCGTCTGATTCAAAGCTTCCAGGTACATGGAGGATTCGGAGTCCTTGACACGGAGAAACCAGGCCTTCTGCGGCGTAGTTTACTATGGCACCGTGCGCCTGAAGTCAACTGCCTTACAGAAATCGACTTCACAGCGCGGAGGAAGGCGCCGCCAACTTGGTCCTGGATGTCTTACACTGGAGCAATTGACTACTTAGAGCTTCCATTCGGTCAAGTGGAGTGGGAGAAGACCGAGATACTTTCGCCTTGGTCCAGTAGCCCGGTCGGTAAATGGTACAGTAGCGAAGACTCTGCCGGCACTGCAAGCTTGAGTGTGATTGCTAGGGACTTCGAGCGGGACATTGATGCCACCAAGAAAGACGTTAATGTTGTACTTGACGCCCCGGATGGCATAACCTTGTCAGATCTGCAGTGCGTAGTTCTAGGGCGGTTGAAAGGACCGTCTGCGGATCTTAGAACTAGCATTCACTTTGTGCTGCTCGTCGCTGCTCCAAGTACTTCAGAAGCCCGACGATTTGGAAAGCACCCGGAGTTCAGAAGAGTGGGAGTTGCTTCCTTGCCAGGAAGCTACATCAAACAAAATCAGTCAAGTGTTTTGGGGAGGATTTGGTGAAAACGACAGGCGAGTCCAAGTGTACCTTGCAACGGGTCTCTGACGGTTTAAAGTGTGAAATTAAGTTTTCAAAATTCTCCTAATTACCTTGCGATGTGCTGCTTAAATATAATTATTGGTCTGCTTTCTAGCTACTAAGTAAGTATCCAAGCCTTCTTATACCGGAGCCCCTGTGCCCTTTGGATAGCGCAGAGAAGAGTTACAAAGAATCTAGCCTGCGGCAGGGAAAACTGGATATGGCACACATGGAATCGGTTGTATTAGAAGTGGGCGTATTACTAAGTTCTGAGTGCAGAAGGAGCCATGGTAACGCTGTTTAAAGAGGTACGTACGCAGTACATACCCTCCGTTCACTGTGCCCCCCAGTGACTACCACACCGCCTTATCTAGGTACCTAGAGTAGCTCTCGTGTCTTCCAGGGAAACACATAGATAACTAGAAGTGGGTATTTCCGTCCTTTCTCTGCCTAGAAAAACCCCCTCTTACAGAGGCTAGAGATTTGATAATGCTTTTATAGTTAATTTCATGCTTATATAATAAACAACTGTTGTCTTACGTCTTTCTTGGCCTATGGCCCAATTAGCTTTTCTTTAACAAATAAGAAATATTACAACCGGCTTCAGTCCACAGTTACTAACATAGTACAGTGGATTGGGGAAGAAGCCTTGGGCCAGGCTGTGTCCCTTCCTAGGCCTCGTCGGGCCATATAATCGACACCAATTCTTGTATGCCAGTGGCTCACCGTCTTCCAAAAGCTGCTTTCCAAGTTGCATGAGGTCATGATTGTTGCCCGCTTGGTCGAGCCAGAATTCTGCTGCATGCCTCGAAAGAGGTCGTTCGTTCAGTAATGCCGGAGTCAGGGGCCCATGCAAAGCAAGAATATAGGTGATGGACATTTCGGCCACGAACTAGTGAGTCTGGGCTGTTCCGGTGAACAGAATTGTGCCACAAATGAATATTAACTTGCTTCCAATATCAAGTGAAGTGCTACCTCAATGATAAATCCATATGACTCACCAACTACACATCTCACAGAATACTGAAAGACTGATTTTAGACCAATAATGAGGACATCCTAGGGCGTGGCATAATTGCATTGTCTTCGTTCATGTCGCACCCCGACAGTGGAAAGTGCCTTGAGGTTATACAGGAAACGGCGTTGTACATTCTCAAGAGCCTGTTTTCAGAGAGTTACTTTTTAGGTTGAGCCTTGCAGTTGGCGAGAACTATCATCCTGTATGACCTCTTGGTTTGAATTTCCTGGTATCGTGTATGCTCAACATCTGGCTAAAATATCACACATCTGTTACAGAAGGACAAGCGTGCCTTACACGAGTCCAGGTTGTCTACAGCAGCGGCCGAGAACATCCCACAATATGACCTTTCCACAGATATCAGACGATCCCAAGGGAACTACAGTTTTGATGTTAACAAATATACCTAGCTAGCTGATGTGGCATTGCTTAGTCACCGTATGGTTCCGTCACAACTTTTCATAGTCTCCCCGAAGATCTTGCTTCAGCTCTGACCATGTACCCTTCCAGTCGCCGACCTGTCTGGTAGTCCGCCTCCTCCTCGCGAAGGTAATGGTCCTGAACTCCACGAACCACACCACCAGCCAATACACGCTGCCCACGATCGCGAACACGGCCGTCACCCACTCCACCACGAGGAAGTGGACCCCGTACTTCACCTCCACGCTGAGGGCGTCGGCGAGGCCGCTGATGGTGTCCGCCTGGACGACGACTACGCCCGTTGTGATGCCGGCCGCGAGGAGCAGGGAGACGTTAGCTAGTGTGGCGAAGATGAGCATTGTGAAGACGGCGAATTGCCGGATGTCGATGAATAGGAGGGCCGAGCCGGCGAGCGCCAGCGTGCCGGCTATGATGCGGATGACGACGAGGGCGAAGATGACTTGCGCGGTTGATGCAACGACGGGGATGGTGGTGGCTATGGCCTGCTTCACGCCTGCGATGGGCGGGGCGGAGATGTTGGCTGTGGTTCCGATAGGGATGGATGAGGGGATAGAGCTGGTGATGTTGACGATCTGTCCCAGGCCGTCCGTCTTGTCAGAGTACGAGACGCATCTCGTGGTGTAGAAGTCGCTGCTCGGGCTGTCCTCGTCCAGAAACTTTCCCTGGCAGATCTTGGTGACGTAGAAGTTGTATATATCGCTTGCCGGCCGCATTTGCGTGAGGTTCAATATCGCTGATGGCACGGCGGATGCTGCTTGAGATGACGATGCGCTGGCGCCACTGCTAATGGGGGTTGGCAGCTCTGGAGTTGGCAACGCTGGGGTTGGCAACGCCGGGGTCGGCAACGCCGGGGTTGGCAACGCTGGAGTTGGTAATTCCGGCGGTTGGAGACATGCTGTGAGATTCCCAAGGAGACATTGAAGTGCATTATTTTGGCCCGATCCGGACGAGTCATCTCTTTTAGATGAAGAGGCAAGAGTAGCGGAGGAGATGTTCGTGGGTGCTATTCGTATGAGGCCTTGACCAATTCTGGACACATTCACCTGTTCGTTGCCAATATCGTGGATACGTTAGCCCGTACCTTGATGACGCCCTCTGGGACTCACGATAGGTGACGTACGGATAGCCAAAAGTTGTCTTTGGCAGTTGTAGGAGTCGTCCCTGCGGCCAACAATACAGTACTGAGAGCAACAACGACTGTCGACGCGATCACTGGGACCAGAGCCGACCAACGTACAGTCATCGTCACAAATACTATTGGAAACACGACGCCACGCATCGAAAAGTGGCATCGTGCTATTAAAGAAAGCAATATAGAGCGCTCCAGGGGGCTCTGGTGATTTTTGGAACGACGTAGGGGACCTGGCAGGGATGTAACCTCGCGAGGTCTCAAAAAATTGCCGCATCGGGCCGCTCCCTAAAACTCATCAATGCGATAGCCCAGCCGCAAAACCAAACCAGGCTAGGCATAGCTGACTCTTGACCCAAAAACGCCCCGAATACGGTTTCTACACGTCACTGCATTACAGAAATGTTGTCAGGGTCCATGTCCTGTGGGTCAGATCTGCACAATGCGACCAGTGAAACCCGATTCGATAGAATGGAAATTCAAGCACAACGCCAACAGTTGGAAGATGCCAGGTGATAGATGAAACTTGTCAGGTGGAGTGGCCTTTTCCATTAGGCTCGGGCCGAGCCAAGCAGCTGGGTTTGCGTCAAGCAGCTGGGTTTGCGCTTGAAGGAAATGTCACTTTCTTCTCGGACGTTGACAGGCTTCGATAACTTCTTCAGCAATCTCGATTTCAGATCGAGCATCTCGATCTATATCTCGTCATAGACCAGCAAGCAAATGTTGACAGGTCTTCGGGGGTCGTTGCTAATGTAATGCAGGTATACGCTGGGCTCTCAGACTTCTTCTTTCTTGCAGTGTTTCTGCAGTATTTACCATTGCCTCTGTGTGGCTCTTGACAAAGTTCGTTCGCTCAGTGCGACTGACAGGAGGTGCATGGCATGTTAAAGGTCGTTCGCACTTCTAGCCAACCGAGGTCAGGTACAGAGTGATCCAGGCGTTCCTGATATTGCAATCGATCTAACTGAGGACGATGGCCTTCACCGGTAGTCGCCTCATTACCAACCTATTGTTGCCCTTCAAACGATTCCACCTGCGCCAAGTCGCTTCGTAAAGCAGCTCCGGCCAGATGGACCCTCTCCAGCCACTTGACTGGTTTGCCTGCCGTTATTCCAGGTCATGGTCGCATATGCACATCGATGCGATGCAAAATCCCGACGCACCAGACCAAACGGAAGCGGCCGAGTGTCAGAAGATCCGAGCTAGATCAAGCGTGGATGCGTCTCGCTTCCCCCCGCCACGTGCATGTCATCTTTGCGCCGGCCGGTTACGCGCCGGGCTTTTTGCGGAGCTCGGTTCCGGCCGCTGGCCAATAACTGTGCTGACTAGGGCTTTGGGCTGCCGCACTTCACACCACCACTTGGGCTGTTGTAGGATCTGTAACAAAGGACTGGTCGAAGCAACGTTGTCAACAGGTTGTATCACCCGTCAGAAAGGCCAGACTTTCCGTCGCAAGTGGTCCGGGGGAATGGCAGATGGCTGGATCTGGGGAAGTGATCACGTACACCCATTCGTTGGTAGACCTGTCAGACATGTTAGTGTGCCACCCTGCGACACCCAATCGACACAATCTCGGCTGTCATGAAGGGCTCAGTTTAATAATTCCGATTTGGCACCGTGGTCAGCACATGCGAATCAGGTTCTAAAGCATTCGAGAAGGGTTGTCCCTGAATGTCGGTAACCGGAAGCGCAGCTGACCCCCCTGCATCATTGACATCCACGAGGCGTCGATAGACGTAATTACTGAGACAATTTACAGTGGAAAATACCGAGGCAATTTGTCCGTTGAAGCTTCTCCAATTGGCAAGGGAAACCCTTCAGCATCACAAGTCTGGAAGGCCAGCCGGTCCTCCCTCAGGTAGCGGCCCTCGAATGGCAGAATGATTTCAGCAACTTTCCAGCCTCCACGCAGTCATGAAGTCGTCATGTGGCGCAGAAAATGGGCACCCAGACTCGGGCCTTCTTGAAGTTCCAACTAAGCCTATTTTAGAAGGAAGCTCTTCTGGCAGTCAGGGTGACTTAGGATTGGGGTGTGAATCCAGCAAATCCTTCGAACCTGCGAAGAGTATCCAAGCCCGGAGCCAGTCCTTCTATGCATCAGCTCGAAGCACTCTTGATATTTTACGCTCAATTACGATGAAGTATCCCATTGCAATCTGTCGAGGTATCGCTCATATACTGATGGGAAAAACCAATCAGCCACAACGTGTACGAACCCAGCCTGTGGCCGCTGTTTGGATTCATAACGCCTTAAAGTCCGAGTGGCACAGGCGTAGCAGTAAGTCAGATGTGGCACACCTAACCTTGATCATTTGCTCAACCCTAAACAAACTCAAACCCTCACTGCTCCCTTGTGGGTAGCCTTCTACTGCGTCATAGAAGGATGGTGACCACCGCAGTTGCCCTTGGCTGAACACATGGATTCCATGATGTTTCATACCGTCAAACCGCATGATTAATCCACGTCTTCTGATTCTTTACATGGGCTTTTGCCGAGTGAAGGCATTGAGCGAGCAAGTAAACAAGCCGGATGTTGCTCATGTGGTGATAATGGGCTCAAATTCAGATGCAACCCGTGAGCATGTCCCAGCAACTGGAGGCGCGGCTAGGGCTACTTTGAATTCAGACAGAATTTCAGGATTGCCCACGTGCACTTAACAGCGATGGTCAGTGAATAGTGGCATTCACTGGCTCTGCCACTCACTGCGCACTCTCATGATTACTTATAGCATAGGTTCTAGGCCATTTGGCGTCTTCCTTTCGTGTTCAATATTATCTTCCCATGACACAGCTTTGAGCCTACCAGAAAGTAGCGAGACCATCGCTATGGAGTCGTTACTCAAGTTTATTGCAGTCATTCTGCTCTCCGTTGTGTCCCCGGTTCTGTCTAGACCCAGCTATGAGATCGCAGAAAGACAGACGACTGACAGGCTTGTGTTCTGTCACTTCATGGTAGGTCTCCCGAGATCGATACCGGTCTTTTCTACCTCGATATTGGGCTTTTCCACGACTAATCAAAGTAACAGATCGGCATCGTCTCTGATCGCACTGGCCCAGCAGATTATGATGCGGACATGCAACGAGCAAAAGCGCTCGGCATCGACGCCTTTGCCCTCAACATCGGCGTTGACCCGTACACTGACCAGCAGCTGGGCTTCGCCTTCCAGTCTGCCGCCAACAACGGCATGAAGGCCTTCATCTCGTTCGACTTTAACTGGTACCACATAAACCAGGGGACTCAGGTCGGGCAGAAGATCGCCCAGTATGCCAATACCTATCCTACCTCCCAGCTCTACGTCGACGGCAAGATTTTCGCATCAAGCTTTGCCGGAGATGGCGTCGACGTGAGCGCAATCCGCACTGCTGCAGGGGCGCCGATCTTCTGGGCCCCGAACTTTCACCCCAACCAAGGTACCAACTTTAGTACCGTCGATGGTGCTCTGAATTGGATGGTAAGTTCTCTCACGCTTGCGTGTTAACTGGGAAGCTGACTCACAACGTCTAGGCCTGGCCGAATGACGGCAACAACAAGGCTCCTAAGCCAGGGAAGAATGTTACAGTGGAAGAAGGCGATCAGGAATACATCACAGCACTTGCTGGAAAACCTTATATTGCTCGTGAGTGACTTTGATCATCCGTGGCACTTTTGACACATTCTAACTTGCTCCAGCCGTTTCTCCATGGTTCAGCACTCACTTTGGGCCGGTAAGTGAGGGTTTTGTTGACTGACCAGTTGAAGTTGTTCTTCAATTTAAAACAGGCGGGCTCAACTGACTCAAAAGTTTGTTCTACTTATAGGAGGTACCGTACAGCAAAAACTGGGTTTTCCCCGGGGACCTGCTTTGGTACGAGCGATGGAACGAGATCCTGACCCTTTCGCCGCGTTTCATCGAGATTGTCACGTGGAACGACTATGGAGAGAGCCACTATATTGGGCCTCTGGCCTCAAAGCACACGGATGACGGCAACTCCAAGTGGACAAACGATATGTCAGCAAACCTCTGTAGAGAGTCTAAAGCTATGCGAAGCTAACATTTTCACGACTTAGGCCTCATGGTGGATGGATGGACATGGCGAAACCTTTCATCTCAGCTTACAAGGACGGGGCGGCTTCGGCAACGTCCTATGTCTCATCTGACCAGCTAATCTATTGGTACCGGCCAACTCTCAGAAGCATCAACTGCGATGCCACAGACACTACAATGGTCCAAGCAGACAACAGCTCAGGCAACTACTTTATGGGTCGTCCGGACGGTTACGAGACACTCGCCGATGCCGTCTTCGTTGTGTCAATGCTCAAGACGGCGGGGACAGTAACAGTTGCATCCGGCAACAATGTGCAGTCATTCAACGCACCCGCTGGAATTTCGGCCTACCAGGTCGACATGCAAGTCGGAAAGCAGCAATTCTTCCTGGCGCGGAACGGCCAGACCGTCATGAGCTCCGTGAGCCTGAAGAACATCACGGACGTCTGTCCGTGCGGTATCTACAACTTCAACGTCTATGTTGGCACAGTGCCGGACGAGCCTTCGGACCCGCTAGGGCCTGACGCTCTTGCATCGTTGACCGCTGGTCTGCATGTCACCACCTGCTCTGCTACGCCATCCCTGGGCACTTCGCCAGTGACGCCGACGACAGTTCCGCCAACTACATCTGTCACAACAACGACATCAACCACGACGTCTAGTACCAGCTCAACTAAGACCACCAGCAGCACTAGCACCAGCAGCACTAGCACCAGTAGCACAAGCACCAGCACCAGCACCAGCACCAGCAGAACGGTATGAGCCTTTCCCAAGCATAATTCTCTACCTGCAACTGGGTACTGACTCTCGCGGATCACAGACCAGCACAACATCTTCCACATCTACCACAACTTCGACTACTTCTGCGACCCCAAGCCCAACAGGAGTTTGCAACGCGGGTACCGGGCCCGGGAACTACGTCGGTCTCTGTAGCTTCTGCTGCAACTTCGGGTACTGCCCACCGGGGCCATGTACATGTACTTCTTACGGAGCTCAGGTTCAACCACCGCCGGAGACAGGCACAGTGGGATTGCCGCTGCAGTCGGAGGACGACAGCTACCTGGGCTTGTGCAGCTACGCTTGTAATCATGGGTATTGCCCGCCGACGGCATGTCGGGTGGCATAGTAGCTCAGTTGTCAGTGGGGTATTCTGGATCGGCTCCCGACATTTGAAGGTCTCAACCTAGGAAAGCGCGATATCTGTATACTCATGGTGGTAGTTAGTTGCACATAAGGGTTACCTCTTCAAGCTGATCGATAGTATGCACAAATTGAAGTTCATCTCAACCGAGACACTTTACGTTCTATGAAACAACACATACTCATGGCTTCTAGTGCCACTGGTTCTATCTCGACATTTCCAAGAGATCACACACCGTCCACAGTTTCTCCCTTTTCCATCCCAGCTCCAGGTCGTCGTGGTCCTTGTACAGCCTCGGACTTGTTGCCAAGGGGTTTTCATGGATTCTTGTGGTCCACTACCCAGGGTTCCTGAGTCTTGGTTATGCTTTCAATCGAAGTGGGTCGCGAATGCTTAAATGCTGTGGCGAGGTTTCATCCTGCGTGGAACACAGCCTCACCCGCGATGCTCAGGCGATCCCGCCGCAACATGTGGGCTGGCGAAATGGGAAAATGCACTTGCATGCAGGCTCCGAACCATAGAAATCCAATTTGAATTGTTACGCTGCTCACCCACCCAGGAAAGACTCGCCCAACGCATTGTGTGGTGCTCTTCAATGTGTAACAAGTACTGTTCGCTATATATAAACTACCTTTAGTACTTAAGACCCTTAGCTATCTAGGGATAATGATATTTCCGGCTTGCTTATATATTTCCCCCTAGCAGTATTGAGACCCGTTGGAAGCGGGTCGGAGTTGCGAGGTTATAAAGGCGGAGTGGTATAGCATGCAGGATCTGACTGGCCCTGGATAAGAGATCTTTCCTCCCCAGATTATAATTTTCGTTGTTCAATAATACGCCACGGTGAATGCGCACGAGTTTCCTGAGATTACTAGCAAGTTTCGGTGGCTTGTGCAGCTGATTCAAGGTAGCCGGGCGTTAGGCAGCACTTCGCTTGCAAGGGACAGCAGTGAAAAGTTTTGCCTAGCGTCTCCGTGGTACCGGACGTTTAAACTATAACTTGATGGTTGTCACTTTTAAGCCCTCTTCCTAACTATACCATCAACTTATTTCTGACTAACATGCTATATTTTTCTACATCATGCAGTCCGAACTGTGTCCTTGGGAGGAGCCGATAATCCTCGCCGCGGCTGCAGGCAAGATTAAAGAGCTGCAACAAGAGCTGGCGAAGCAAAAGGATGTAGGAACGCGCGATCTCGAGTTCAGGCGCACGCCTCTGCACTGGGCCGCCCTGGGCGGCCACGCCGGGGTCATACGGTTGCTCCTCGCCCACGGCGCTGATTTGAATGCTATTGAGCCGAATCGCGGTAGGACGCCGCTGCTGGAAGCCGTCGCTGCTGGGCACGAACCCGTCGTGAGGCAGTTGACCGATACGGGCGCCCGCGTCGATGCTGCCGACATGCTAGGGGACACGCCATTGATCCTGGCTACGAGACAGAGCAGCGTTGCAATGGTGAGGGTTTTACTGGAAGCAGGGGCCGACCCAAACGTCTGTGATTGGCGCCGCGGACAGACTCCCCTGTCACTGGCATCGGAAAAGGGACGAGACGACATAGTGGACCTGCTGCTTCATCATGGCGCCGCGGTAAGTCTTGCGGATGACGAAGGCACCGTCCCGTTGGCGCATGCTCTAAAAGGTGGACATGATGAGATTGCTCAGACGTTGGCGGTAAGGGAGGCGGGCCAAGGTCCGCGAAATGCGGAGCAGATTCTGTCGACCATGATGGTGCAACTCGAGCAACATGACCCATATCAAGATCTCGACCAAGGAGAAGTCCTCCTGAAGGCTTCGCAAAAAGGAAGGCAAGACATTGTCCAAGATATTCTCGACAGAAACGCTCACGTTGATATCGATGTCAGAGACAAAGAGGGAAATACGCCACTCTCGCATTCGGCCGGGGAAGGGGACATTGGAATTGCAACACTGCTCCTGGACAGAGGGGCCGACGTCAATGTAGTGGACGCGATGCAGTGGACTCCTTTGATGGCCGCGGCTGAAAGAGGACTCGAGGAAATGGGCGTCCTGCTCCTGCAACGGGGAGCACACCCGGGCCCTCGGGACGCTGACGGGTTCACGCCGCTCCTACTTGCGGCATCAGCAGGATGCGTTGGGCTCGTATCCAAATTGATGGACGCCGGGGCGGACCCAAATGCCGTGGACGAGTCAGAAGGCCTGACCGCGATGAGCAGGGCTGCAGAATACGACCACGTGGCCGTGGTAGAGCTCCTCCTTGCTCGCGGCGTTTCACCAAACGTCGACGACAGGACTCTCCTCTGTGCTTTGCGCGACCGTGATCGCTCTGAAGAGGCGGGATCTGATGGCTACCGGCTAATTCGGACGCTCGTCCAGCATGGAGCCGATGTCTTCATGGACAGTTGGACGGATGAGAGGCCGCTCGTAATTGCCGCAGAGCGTGGTCTCATGGACATTGTGGAACTCTTCTTGCAAGCCGACTTCACGTCAACTTCAATCAGGCAGGAGCATATCCGCGACGCTGTTTGTGTCGCTGCTGAAGAGGGCGAGAGGGGCATTTTGAAGATGCTCATGGAGCATTACGTCTGTTGTGACACGAAGAATGAACTTGAGGCTCCGTGGGAGTGGGCCAAGAATTACGGGGTTGGGCAGTCGTTGAAGCTTCTACGGCCTTACTTCAGCCCAGATACACAGAGCAGTGACGATTCAGACTAGTGCAATCACGTTTTCTGCATCATTAAAGATATAAAAGTGCTCGTCTTAAATCTTATCATCATTGATGCTAAAAAGGTTCTGAACTGCAAACTTGCCATTGCGCCTTTAAACCAAAGTAGCCACAAAAAGGTGCTATAGGGGTGGTGGGGTGAGGTTGAAGTTAGGGCGAATGGAGGGCTCTGAATGGTTGCAGCCAGAACGAAAATCTGCACAGACTCTGTGTGCTATCTGTTTTTCTCCGTGCAAATATTTGAAACGCTACGCTATGAATTATGACAGGCAGCCCCAGGATCTTGTTGTCCTTAATAATTCCAATGGTCTGTAAACTAAAACGGACTCTTCGCCCATGGAAAAACTATTACTGTCCTGTTCCTAATTAGAGCACAGAATGTAGACTCGTCTTCGCGCCCCGTAAGAGCGCAAAGTGGTATGTCAAAGAGAAAACTCCCGCAATTCCTTCTCCATTTGATATAATTATTGAATCACGCGCAATGTATGGTGTGCTGTTCGTCACTGCGGATTTTCTGCACTGTCCTCATGCTGTCAGCATTCTAGGCTGCGGGATATCTGGTCCAATGTGGGGGCTGTGCAATTTGGAGAGACTGAATCCTTCACGTTTTGGATTTGTTCCTCATGGAGACGGTTGACCGCTATAAATACCTGGGTACCCTTCCAAAATGGCGCTGCACTTGACCGAAGTTGATGTAGCTCTAACATTTTCCTTAACTAAGCAGTCCGCACAGGACCGCTACTTCTCGGCACAACGACTTTAGGAGCTACTACAGACACCAGCTCCTCCCCGAGGCCAGCTATTCTTTCGGGAGTAATCGAAAGCGTACAGCCATCAACACAAAGTTCTATGACATCAAAGTATCCTGTCTTACAACACTTGCAGAACCTGCCTCGACTTCAAGCCTGCAGCAACTTCAATTACCTCCTTAGTATTCGAAGTGTTCAGCAACTGAATATGAGCTGCCCATTATGCTCGAATTTCCGTCCAGAAGAGGTCCAGAACATAGCCCCGGGAACCAAAGCACGAGTGGTGCGACTGATTCCCTTCAAGGACATGAGGTCATCTGATTGTGATGAATGCCGGTTGATGTGGGAAGCCCTCCATCGTTTTCAGTCACTATTCGACGACAAGAGCCTCGTCCATGTTGAAATGGCTTTGAATGGACCAATACTGGTCAGGTATCAGGGACTGGACAGGTTGACAGTCGAGCTTTTCGTTCGTCATTCAGACGGAAGCAAGGACTACAGCGACCAACTTATCGGCTCTGTGACCGAGGTTTCGCCCTTCTCCGGTTCCGAAGCATGTCACTCCCTGGCTGCTTCTTGGCTCAAAGATTGCATCGATAACCATCCGACTTGTGGGCCTTCTGGGCCAGTACCGTTGCCTACCAGGGTCATCGATGTCGGGTATACGGATGCCAGCGAGCCACGCCTGGTCGAGTCTAGAGGTCTGCAAGACAAATACGTGGCTCTCAGTTACTGCTGGGGCGATCCCAAGGTGCACCCGCCGATGAGAACGCTAAAGACAAACTACGATGAGCATAAACGATGCATCAAGTACTCTTCGATGCCCAGGACCATACAGGACGCAGTCACAATCTGTCGAAAATTGCGAGTCCGGTATCTCTGGGTGGACGCGCTTTGTATAATCCAGGCGGACGAGCAGGACTGGATAGAAGAGTCCGTCAAGATGTGCTCGGTTTACTCCAACGCAATCTGCACAATTTCGGCTGCCCACGCAGATGGCGTGAGCGGCGGCATGTTCTCGAAGCAAGTCTTTGCGTCCCACACGTACGAACTAAACCTCCGAGGGCGATCCATCTACACGAGGAGGTTCCTCGCGCCGTACCATGAACACTTTGACTTTGGCAACATCTTCCACTGCCCATCAACAACAAGCATGGTCGAGCCTTCAGCCCGGATGACCGAGCCCATCGCCGATCGGGGCTGGACGCTGCAGGAGTCCATACTGTCGAACCGTCTCCTCCATTACACGACCGACGAGTTAATGTGGGATTGCAACGAGACACGAAAGTGCGAGTGTGGGAACTCTAGCGGGGCTACCGATATCTCCGAAAACTACAACGCATTGTTGCGCCGCTCGGACATCCCTGTCAGCGATGTTGAAGAATGGCGCATCTGGATGTTGTGGCAAGGGTTCGTGGAAACATTCTCCCTGCGCAGACTCTCTTGCGAGCGCGACAAGCTCCCCGCCTTGGCCGGCCTTGCAGAGCAGTACGTCATGCATCTTCAGCAGCGATTTGGCAGAAAGCCCGTTTACCTCGCAGGGCTCTGGGATGTCTTTTTGTTGAGGCAGCTTTGTTGGAGCGTCCAATACTCCAGAATGAGCTGGCGCCCAGAGGGCCAATATAGGCCTAGGCGTCCAGAGGCCTGGAGGGCGCCCACCTGGTCTTGGTGTTCGGTTGAGGCTCCTATCAAGATAATCGAGGCCCGAGTGTTTGAGACCTCGGCTAAGATTGTCGAAGCAGTGACCGAGCCCACATATCCAGACCTGTACCCCTTCGGCCCAGTAAAATCGGGAAGACTGGTGATACGAGGAAAGGTCATCAAGAATCTCAAGGTTGAGCGTACAGGAACCGATCTTGTTCTGGAGGGGCCTACCACGAACAACAACAACAATCTCCTCACCTTCGCGTTATTAGATGAAGACGGAAACTCGTTGCCATTTCTGTGCGACAATCCATCATCAATTCCCTATGGCTGCAGTCTAGGCTACTCATGTGTCCTTATTGGGCATAGGATTTACGGGCAGTTTCCGAAGGAACCTTGCTTTCTGGTGCTGAAGCCATCCAACCAGGAGGCAGACTGTTATGAGAGGATTGGGTTAGCAGACTCCAGGGCGCTTCCGGTCCATTTCATGGACACCTGGGATGCCAGCTGGGCAGAAAATTCCCCCGAGGCAGAGGAGACGGTTCTCACCATTCTCTAGAAATAATAATGAAATTGGGGAGACACTCTATGACGGTCATATTTAGGAGAAATTCTCGTTTAGGGAAAGCCTTACAGATGAACGACTGTACCTGGTGGTTACAAAATTGTCGAACGACGTGCCTGAGAAAGTCGAAGTGGTGAGACAGGTATTTATTACAAGATCTGTCTGAAGCTCATACGAGTCTACCGGAGCTCGAGCTGTTGATAAACTGGCTCTGGCCGTTGCTAGAGGTCCGTAGGGACCTGCGTTCCTGTACGCGCGGCAATAACGACTCGTTACTGGCAAAGTATACGGACTTGCCCATCATTGGTCTCCTTTATGCATCGAGGTGCTTCGTCAAAAGCTTCATGTGTGTCCCAATCTGGGTTCTAGTTGGTGAGGTTGCATCGTCATCAAATTGCAGTGTCTTGCATCGAAATGTCGAAATGTAGCAGACAATGTCTCTTGCGCATGAAATACGGAATATGTGTTCAAGCAGCCTGTCTCCAACGAAACAAGGGGGCGGGCCAAATCTAGTAATGTGGTCAGTGATCCCTTAAACAATCTAGTCCTACAAGGGAGAAATATGCCGTACATGGCAGGCCTGTAACACATGACACATCTCTTTATGCTATTTCTGGAATTCGGATAGCAGATTGTACAACAAGAGCATCGCTCACGGCTATTGACCTGATGTCATTTGGGGTGCAGCCTGCACTGAGCCATCGTCAATTCGAGACATTCACATAGCTTCCAGACCATCCCTCCGACGTAGACGTATCTTATTCGCCACGGTTGGGAAGACAACGTGTAAGATTTTGATGTGCTCGACAGTTGATCATGCGTGACTCCTCCAATGTCAGCACAAAATGTCTAAGGGAGAGCCCACTGATCCTTCGTATCCCTCGACTACATGTACGGATTGCTTTTAATTGTTATATATAAAGAAAGCTTTCGCATCGGGGTAAGACTTTATGGGTTGAGATATTTTCAATAGTCTCCAGTCCTGAATTCTCTGCTTTCTAATACACTCGTCTTAGCACACAATGATGTCCGCCTTCCACCTCTATCTCGGATTGCTGGGACTGATGTCCTTTATCTTCAGTCCAGTCATCTCTCAAGATGTGGCTGTCCAGTCCTCCCTACCATGCGAGACTGTCACCACCACCATCACTACAGAGCCTACTGGTACATCCACGCCGATAGACACCTGGCTCAATTTCAAGATCGACGCAGGCCAGCCATTTATCCTCAGGATTGAAACCCTCATATTTATTCTCGGAGGTGATCCCAGGGTAGATTCCATCCCTCAAGTGAACTGGGTATACCTGGACCGCGAGCGACTGGCACTCTCTGGTCAAGTCCCGGCCGACTACCCGGCAGGACCGATCACTGTGATCCTCACGGGTCAGTATATCAGCAACCTGGTATTGTCTTTGAAGCTCGATGTTCGTCGGCCTGTCTCGAGCACTTCAGGGGCGGCGTCCAGTTCAACCTTACGCCCCATAGGATCAAGCATTTCTTTCCCGTCGTCGGTACCCACGACCTTCGGTACGGCTCCTGGTACAGGGTCAAGTGGCACACCGACAACTCGCACCCGCACGCCGGCTATTTTCACTTTGCCCACCCTAAGTAGAGGCACAGTGCCGACAACGTTGGTTCCCAGTTCCCTCGTCAGCTCGACGACGACAATGCCGCTGACCACATCGACGTAAATCCCAACTTTACCTCCAAACCCGACCTTGGTCCCCGGCGAGAGTTTCGGTGTCCCACTTGAGCCGTACAAAAGGGATACTGGGGACATTGTTACTTCATTTTCGACGGACCCACGGTCAGGCTGGATTCAATTCAACGTGCCACAACCTTTCAGGCCCAGCTCACTCACGGGGACTGTTCCGGAGACTCAACCCCCAGGCACGATCACGGTGACGCTGTCGATCTACAACAGAGCTACTGGGTACATATATACCGTTTCATTTACCGTTGTGATTCACAAAGCAACGACAGTTCAGCCCCTATAGGTCTCCCTCCGGTACTGCCGCCCAGGCCACCCGTCCTGTTGATGGTTGGACAGAGAGAGCCGCATTTGACGGCATAACCTGATGTAGATAGATGTTGATATGTCTCAGAGGGGCCCTGAAAGCGGCACTAGGCTTGAGAGTTAGGATGCGGCTTGGAGCGCGTAGCTCGGCATAGGTTCCAAGGTTTCTCAATTTGCCCTTAGAAATCGTTGTTTTAGTTCAACTGGTTGATCAGACCGTCTGGTAGAAAGCATTTGCTAATGTAAAACATAAAAAAGCAAATTCCGGCAGCTACCGGTACAGTGATCATCATTAACTGAAATAAAACGACACGGTTTCTGGAGGGAAACGGCGTGACCATGTCAAGGGAAAAAGAGACCGAGACTTAATTTCTCACACGCGGCAGATCAAAGGCGAGCGTCGCTTAATCATCTGAGAAGATAGCGAAGATCAAGAGGAGGCGGTGCAGCATGCAGGCCGTCACTACGTGTGCTCACACGGCTAAATGGCCTGGGCAAATCGCACCGCGCAGGGCTAAGGAGGCACCGTCAAGAATGCGTCGTTCCTAGAGCTGATAAGCGCAAGGAAGCGCGGCTACTACTGGACCTGGAGGCCGAGGCCAGCCATCTAGAGCCTATCCGAAGCAGGCGACTATATATTTGGACACCTATTTGTTGGGATCTTCGCGGTATTTAGTAATATGGGACGACGGCATCTCCTCCCAAAAACTTGAACTAGTTACGACAAGCCAACGAACACTTCAGACTCTTCTCTGTTCCAGTCATCCTTTTCGACCCTGCTACGCCAGTCTGCTCTCACACATTTCACCTGCTTCCCACGATAGATAGGCTCACCTCCCGATCCATCGCCATGCCGTGCCAGCTCCTCGTGTGGTTGCGACATAGAAGGAGGCCTGCAATCCATGCAAGGACCCACGTACCGATGCCTTCGCACCCACAGAATGATCCTGACCCACCCTCATACGACACTTTGATTCCTTACCACCTAGACGGAACCGAAGACCTCGAGACCATCCGCGCCCGGCATCCTCCAAAGCGTCCCCTAAACGCTCCCATACAAACAGACTCGCCCACCGAAGCAGCCTACCTTGCTTCCATGACTGCGCTTGTTGGCTATGCTGCCGCCGTGCAGTATGAGACCAACCCTTTCATGATTGCCGCCCGTACCGTTCAAGCCATCTCCATCGCTGCCTCTGCCTCCACCTTACCATCCCATACAGCTCTGCTCGCTGCTTTGAACGCAGTCGAGCTCAGTGCTATGCTTGATTATGATCAGGGATGTGGAAGGGCGGTTATGGGCAGGGACAGCCAAGCGCAAGTAGCGATCAATTTGATTAACACTGCTGTCCGCCGAGCCTTGGCTGATATACCACCTTCTAATTCCTTTGATCCGCATCAAGACCTACAATCTGCCGGACTGGTCCCTCTCGACATGACGCCAGCTGACAAGGCTATGGTTGAAGCTTTTCTCTTAAATCCCGACATCGTTAGGCCGTCGCAGCAGTAGACGAGAACCCAGAGTTCGGGGGGACGGGCGGTGTTGTGTTGGCCATGTTCACTCTGTGGAGTTCTACCCACAGAGCATTGTTGAGAGAATGGGGTGGGCGTGCAAATGGAGGTTGGAATAGTACGAGGAGCGTTCGTTTTCCAGGATCGTTGCTACTGTTAATTACAAGCTATCATCTTTTTTATTAAAACCTTTGAGTGGATTGGGGGGGCTTTCGGGCCGGCGGGGCCTCAAACCTCAAATCCTTCGAGGCATGTCAATCCCCCGCCCTATCAATCCCGGCCCGCTTTGATTTGAACACTTGTGAGCCTACACTGCATGAAATCTTGACTCTGACTCTAGATTGACTTTCCTGCCGCTGAATCTCAGCTACCTAGTCACACATGTGCAGATCTCAAGTCAACCTGCCGTTCACCATGTTTTACAACATCCCCCCAAGTGCAATCACCACCACCCCGGACGGCGTGGCACCAATGGAGATGCTCGCCAAGCGTCCCGGGCGGCGCGGCCTGCATATCGTGGACTACAACCCCTCCTGGGCAAACGACTTCTCCGACCTGCACTCCCGAATCCGCACGGCCCTTGGCCCCGCCGCACTCAACATCCATCACGTCGGGTCCACCAGCGTCCCGGGTCTCTCGGCCCGGTCCGTGATCGATATCGACCTCGTGGTCACCGACCCCGCCGATGAGGCCTCGTACGTGCCGGCGCTCGAGACAGCCGGTTTCACGCTGTACTTCCGGCAGCCGGCTTACTACGGACACCGATTCCTTGGGTGCCAGACGCCTGATACGAATATCCACGTTTATGGCCCGGACTGTCCTGATGTTGCGCGCCACTTAATCCTCAGGAAATGGTTGAGTGAGCACCCGGAGGATAGGGACAAGTATGCGGCGGTGAAGAGGGAGGTGGCGGTTGTGGCGGAGGAGAAGGGCGAGACGGGCAATCAATACGGCAAGAGGAAGGAGTGGGTTATCCGGGAGATCATGGATAGGGCGTTTAGAGCGAATGGGCTGTTGCCGGATGGTGGTAGTGCAAGGTCTGAGTAAGGTAATTAGAGCGTGATTATTGGACATATCGTTATTTGACGCGAGATGCTCTACCAAGTACACTGCATATGATATATCTCACTGCTCTCTTGAGATTTCTTGCACCGGGATACTGTTGGATCTTCTACATTTGTGCTTGTTCTTTACCTTGGGCAGATATTCCGTAGTCAACGCATTCCGTAGGTATTTAACAATAACTATACATACTCACACAGACAATACCAAAGGGAGACGATCAGGAACAGTGCGCCACCGATGTTCAAATTCATAAGATGTATGAACTTCCCATTTCCATGACTACAGAATACGTATTGCATCAACGCCGTCAGATGTACTTGTTCCCTACCCTGACCAGGTGCCTAAACCTGCACCCAGCCCCTTTGTCAACATCGTCGGATTGCCTACCTCCACAACTACGCACGTATCTATAACGACAACTGTGTTAAAGCCCATAATTTGATCCAGCTAATAGCGGATAAAGATTTCCGTATAATTCCCAAGCTTCCTGTCGATTGTCTCCTACAAGTTACGTTCCATTCTCCACCACACTCAGGCTTTCCTCATCCAGGATCAAGATGCCGCCCAGCTGCAGGTCAAACTTGCACTCGCAAACAGAGTGTCGGGGTAGCACACAGCCAAACAGAGGAGTTGCCGAGGGTTCCACACATGTTTGCTCTCTGCTGATAGAAGCACATTGTGTCGCATGAGAAAGCCGCAGTTCGTCTCAGTTCTGGACCCAACTTCGACCTGGACCGCACGACAATCGGCATTGTCTGTTGCATTCCAACTTCCTCCGGTCCACTTCACTTTATCTTACCATGGATTTTCGACACAACGATGCGTTGGGGCGCCTCAGCTTGGATGCCAGGAGGGATGTGTCCTCTGACCACGTTGAACCACTTCGGATTCGTCGAAATCTCGGGGGGGATTCCCGCAACGGCGAACATTTCAATCCGGTCCAATACCTAGACTGGAGCTATCAGAAGGTTCCGCTGAACCACAGCGAAGCTCCCTCCGAGAGAGCGCCGCAGATGGATGGTGTCAGGGATGCTGGCACGGGCGCCGATGGTATGATTCCTGTTCACGAGGAGCGCCCGAGAGCGTTGGGCCAGCACGACGCGGGGACACAGACAAGCTTTGACGGTGATGAGAAGTTCTGGTCCAATCGCAGCATCGATCTTGCCTTGATACCGTGCATGTGGGTAAGTTGCTGCTCAGATAGAGACGTCTCTGGCTGCCCGGCTTGACAGATTACTGTACCAAGACGCTGATCGAAGTCTCCCAGTTCGTATTTGGCATCGAATTCGAACGGTTCAGCCAGGACGCTTCGAACACCATAACTCGGGGATGTGTCACAAGCGTCGCAGCCTTGGCGATTCAAATTGTGAACTACAGGGTCTTCTTCAGTATTCGCATCGGGCGCTACCTTGCCGTGGCTGTGCTGATCCAAGGCAAGTTCTATACTACCACCAATCTACCTAGGCTTGTGTCCTTGTGTCTTCAAGGATTCCCCGTGTCTGACATCGTTTGCCTTTTTTGCAGGCATGGCCGGTCTCGCGGTGAGCGTGATTCTGCTCATGAATCCAGGGGCAGCGGATCTCGGCGGTGACATTGTTATCCAACTACTGCTTGTAGGTTCCCGTGCTATAATTGGACCGTGCTTCGTGTTGCTCACTGTCGCCTGGTATGCCAACACAAATGGCGGCAGCATGGCGCGATTGCTGCTTTGGACGACCGGTTATCCAGCCCTGATCTTGACAGTAGTTCATAGCGCCGCTGCTGCAGGCGCATCTCACAGTGTGTACATGTCTATATATGTCGGCCTTGCGACAGTGTGCATACTGTTGTCGGTCTACATCTTCGCCTGTGTTGACATGCCAGGCGTGACCATGTGGCTGGACGGTGCGCGCCGAAAGGGTCGAAATCAAGGCCCCGAGAGGTGGCAACAGCTTCACAGCTCACTACAGGTATGACTATGGGGCAACTTAACTCTGTTTCATTGGGAGCTAGAGCTGATCATGCGCAGTTAGCAAAACTAGTCGCGGAGCCCACGGCTTGGTTTGTTTTTGGGGCCAGCTTCTTCGGTGCAGCCAGCGGCCCTATAGATGGCGAAGTGTTGCAAATGTTCTACGAATTGTCCCTATCTGAACAAGCTGAGGCGGACTTTCTCGTTCTGCTCCCTGTTGCGGCTTTTGGCTACATCGTAGTAACATATCCGATTACCTGTGGTACGTTATCGTTCGCTCTTGGTATTTCCCACCTCCCACATCTCTTCCCTTCGTCAAACTGTTGGCACTCTGTACTATGGCTCTTTTCGAATATTTCACTGATCCTGTGTTACGGCACGCCATAGTTCCTGTTCTCGGCCTCATTGCTAGTTTCGTATTTACCGGGCGAATACTTATACTCAACACCCCTGTCGAATATTCAAGTTACGTCGATGGGTATCACGAGTTCTATTTCAGACTGGCATTGAACACCGGGATGTTGTTGCTTCGTAATATGATGTTTTACTGGCCATACTGTAAGCGAGTTTTGTCTCATCTGCCTTATCTACCTCTAACGCGCTCCGTGGCCGCGTCCCGCAACACGAATGCTATTCTGCTTATCGAGTTTCCGGCTCAACAACTAACAAATTCGTCACAAGTTCTCTGGGCCACCGTTATACTCATCAGCTTCGGAAACGACGCTACCGACTCCCGAAGACTTGTAGCTTACGTCGTCGTCGCGTTTGCGGCAGCTGCCCTGGGTCGTGTGCTCGGATACGGCGCGATCCAGGTCCTGACCGCTCATGAGTACGGAGAGTTTCAGTCTGTGCGGCTGGTACCGACGAAAATCTTCATGTCCGTCATGTTTGTGCTGCAGATTGCGGCACTGCTGGGGTGGTTTGTGTGGCTTCTCCGGCAGCGGCGGCGGGAAGGCCAACAACTTTTAGAAAGAGAAAGAGAAATACAGCTCACCCCAGCCGGCCCAGAAGCCGCGACAGAACTCGAGTGCTAGGTCGCCGTCCTTCCGTAGCTGCAAGGCCATGCTGGGATAGGAAAGTATCAGAGTGAGTTCTTATCATCGGACGGTGTTATTAAGGACTAGGCCTGTCGAAAACTCGAAGTCCTGGATGTATAATAATCTGCGATTCCTAGAGAGATGATTCATTTCGCAGATATTTTGGAATTGGTATAGATACCGCAATGTCATTTCAATCATGTGTGACTGGTTACGGGTGAAGCTGGATATCGGAACACAGATGATACCTCGGCCAGGGGTTCCCAAACTGTGATTCATTGTCATCTCACGACGCCAGGAAAATACTAATACTGTCTCCGTTATGCACAATCAATAAGATAAGCCACGTAGTGATCCCCCGCGTGTGTTTCATTGCATGAGTCTAAAGTGCTTGAAGTAAGGGCCGAGCCCGTTTGACAACATTCAACGCCAGCTCGCTAATCGACGAGCTTCCAATCAAGTCGAAAATATTGATCTCAACACGAGCGTTGGGCACAAGCCAATTTCGCAACTCGACAGCTACCAGCGAGTCCACGCCGTAATGAGAAAGAGGCTGGCCAGGATCGATATCCGTCTGCGGAAGAACAAACATGTCTGATATCTTTGCAATCAACGCGTCTTGTACCGCATTCGCACCTTCGTCCAGTGATGTTGCACGGGACATCTCTTCGTGTAGGCTCGCGCGCCCAGGTCCAGATCGGGCAGCGGCACCGCTCGTCCCACGGCCTCCACGGCTCGAAGATGCACCCCCTGCAGCATAGACAGGCGTGGGTCACCCCCGGTGATTGCTGTGCCAGAAATTCCGGCAGCTATCTGTGATGTACGCGGCGGCCGGCGAGGGTTGCGTATGGCGTAATCGACCAGACCCAATACCTCGGACTCGCTCAGCGGGCGGTGGCCATCTCTCTGGAAGCGCTCCCTCATCCCCTCGTCTCCCGTCTCAGCCACGATGCCGACCGATTTCACGGCGCCCAGGTCGATGGCTACACTTGGCAGGCCTTGCGCGCCTCGTCGACGTGCCACTGCGTCCAGGTATGTGTTCCCGGCTGCGTAATTGGCCTGTGATGGATAGCCGAGCACACCGGAGCGTGAAGAAAGGAGAATAAAGAAGTCCAGGTCATGGCCTAAGAGGTCTTCAATGTTTTCGGTACCGCTAACCTTTGGGTTCAGGGCGTTGCTCCACTGAGAAAACCTCATGCGCTCCAGAATGGAATCCTGTCAGATTTGGAGTTTAAGTTAGCAACCTCTGTGAATTATAAACAAACATGTTATTTGAAGGCAAAAGGACACCTACGTCGAGCATCATACCACCCTGTACCACACCCCGTATCTCTGGCATTCCCGATACACGGCAGCCATTTATGACCACTCTTAGGGATTGGATGTCCCCAACATCGCAGTTCTTGACCACTACTCTGGCCCCTTCTAGAGCCAGCTCCTCTATGAACGTTGAATTCTCTGATCGTGAGGCCGCATTTCTAGAAACCAGCATCATGGGCTTATTCATGTACTTTCATTGCGTTTCAGGGTTTCAGAGGACGTTTCTTGTCATAATGGATTGATTTTACCTAGGTAGTTGATGGGCTTCAAGCGACGGCAATCTGAGCACTTTGAAAACCTCCCGCCAAACCCGATGCACCGAGGAGCCGAGAAATGCAAACAAAGAAAAATATAACGCAATCAAAGAGAACTCCGTCTCGATACCAGGACTAACAACAAATGGCAACGTTATCTTACCACCAAGGTTGGTCGGTCTGGCGAACCGTATTTGTTCCGCCGTGAATCTCACCTGCGCCGATGTGGTATGCATTCCAATCGTCCATGAATGTGACATCCAGGCCTGCCTTTGCATAGACAGAGATGGCCGCCTCCTCAAATACATCCTTGCCATCGACCAACGGGCCCCACGGCTTCGGCGACAGGTAATCTTTCTCGCTGAGCACGACGCCATTGATCATCGCGGGATAGAACGCGCCTACCTGAAGAGGCTCTTCAAAAGTGCTGTTTTCGAATGGAGTATTTGAAAAGACGGCCGGCAGGTGGTAGATGTCCTCGTCAGTGACGCCAGTAGCCACCTTGAGGACGGCAATATTCGCCGAGATGCGGCGCGCACACGCTGCGTTGACGTTGAGCATGGCCTTGTCGGCGAGCAGTTCGTCGACGGACAACTGCGGAACGTCGTCGTAAGTGGTGTTCCCGGAATCGTTATCACCACCGCTGTTGGTATCATGCTTGTTGGAACCGACTTTTGACAGCGTCAGCGACTGGACCGCGCTCGGGTCGTTGGGTCGGGAGAACGCCTTCGTGGAGCCCAGACCCTTCCTTTGCAAGCCCCGCAGGAGCTCGAAGCCAGCCTCCGGATCGGTAATCACGATGGCCCAGCCGCGCGTTGTGTTGGCTGGCACGAACTGGACGAACTCGTCCACGTGGCCAACGCCGAGCCAACCCGTATCCAAGATGAGGGGGCTCTGTATTTCCTGCGCTTGCATGTACTCGAGGTCACCGTGAGTTTCGTTCTCGTGAGATCCCGTAATAATTCGCCCGGCGGGGTACCTCGCGCCGTTGTGCTCATACGGAGGGATCGTTTCGAAGTTCCCCATGGCGCTGGTTACATCCGAACTAGCGGGCTGGTGCACAGCGCCCACTCCGGTGCCCCGAAGGTACATGAAGACCTGCTTTCCAGCGTCACGTTCTTCCTCGCCGGAACGGATCATTATCCCCATCGATATTGTCCCGTTCGGTCCTGGCATGCTGGTGTATCCTGGTTCGACAAAATCCTGGACCCATCTGTCTCTACTCTCGTTGAACACGAAGACAGGCTTCGCGATGCCCTTGGAAGCCACGACGCTGGACAGCTCTTTAACGAAGTTTTGCAGGTCTGTGTCGTAGCGGCTACCAGATGCCGTCAAGACCCGGTCAACAGGCTGGAGATGGTTGTGGGACAGGACAGGGGCAACACGGAGCATCACTTTGTCGGTTGAGTTGGTAGTACCGTCTGTCACGGAGAACGTGATCGTAGTACGACCGTCCCAGCCCCCTGGTCGGCGTGTGTCCCGAGCGTCAATACCCAACTCCAGGCCAGCCTTGAGCTGGGCGGACGTGAAGGTAGTGTTCGCATGAATAAAGGTCCACTTATTTGGCTCGTCGAGTCTGAAGATGCGCACATATTTGCTCGATAAAGGGTTGGCGGAAACAATGCCAAAAGCATTGTCACTCAAGTCGGGGATCGGGAGGGTTTGGACGGGAGCCAGGTACTTGGCCTGCCGCAAGATATCATCTGAGGCATCGTTGCAGGCCGCTAGCGCCTCGTCGCTCGGTTCTGGGCCTCGGAGAGCCTCGATGGAGCACCGGCGGTCGGTGTCACCGATGTTGGCCAGGAATATGGCACCTGAATTGTCGGTCCAGGCATCCTTTCCCTTGACGTCGGTGTCACTAGTAACGTCCACAACTCCGTCGCGGTTTGTATCAGCCCTGATGTCGGCTTTGAAGCCCAGGCACACGGGCGAGAGAAGAGCTATATCATGATGAGCGTCGATGAAAGTAGAAAGGGGTCCTCTGCAACATACCAAACACAGCAAGATTGACCTGGTAGTGCATGGTCTTGATCTGTGTGAACGAATGTTGTTGTGTTGTATTGAAACAGGCTAGAAAATAGGCGACTAAGACAGGTAGGAGAGATGTCTTGAAGTCTGGGTTGAAAAAGGTCCAGAATGTTGGCCAATGTTTGAATAAGAATTGTCGGGGAGTCAGTCCTGGTCAACGCCTGTTGCACAGTTCCGGGAGCTGCATACATTCCGCTTCTTCCTCGCGAGCTGCTCTTTCCGTTCACTCAGAGCTCCTTCTAATTTAAGCCGTACAAAATCCCCTTGAGCGGCTTATTGTCTGGGCAGCTTATCAACAGCTCTTTCCCCGTGAGTGGAGCATATGTGGCTTGGGAAGGCGTACATACCGCTTGCGAGAAGCTTTGAGACCAAGCATCTGACGGTACTGCAATCTTCTAAGAACAGGCCATTCCTGAAACTGACTGCACTGCTCTTGACTAGTGATGTGTATCCCGCGATGTAGTCAAGACACGTCAAGACAGGAGCACCATTCCCCTTGAGAGAGCCTTTGAAGGCCGTGGTCTGTGTTGGTGAGATTGGGACAGTAGTCTTGTATTCGCTATTGCTTCACCACCTGAAAGCCGCTGAGCAAGTACAACAGATGTGCAGCTTGCATGTTATCAATGCAATTGGACGTACTGTTCAGATACCCACAGGGTACAGCAGCCGACGAGCCAAATAATCTTTTACAGGGCGGACACGATAAGCTTGAATGTGCTATGCGAAGAGAGGTGACATTTGCCTTGGTCCTATCATGTCTCTAGACGAGCAAACTCGAATGAGCAGAAGTGTTTATATGCTATTTTCAGATTGTTTTTCACGAGCCCGGCTTCCTTGCCTCACTTCTAGCTATGACGCCAGCCCAAACCTTGAAATCTGCATCAAACACGATCATTACTTCGTAGAGCATTCAGTGAAACGGACGTTAACCGGAGCTTTCTTCCACATGATATAAAAGCGAGACGCAGCCTCCCAGTCGAGACTCTGGTCCACAAGTTCCCAATCATACTGGAAGACCAATTTGGCCAGGCACAAGTTCATCTCCATCCAAGCAAAACTAATTCAAGCTTTAGTGCAATTCAAAGGCGCAAAATCGGCTTGAATTCTTACTTTCTGCCCAGGCATGCTCGGTATCCAAGTGAGAAGGGCTGGCTCGCCTCTTTTGTATCGGTGCAATCCGGATCGAGCCACCGCTCTGGTTTGAAAGCCAGCGGGTCGTGGAAATTGGCCGGATCATGGATCACCGCCCAAGCACTGGTGAACACCTCGGTCTGCAGCTGTCAGCTTCGAAGCTCACGCCCGTTGATACAATCATGTCTTACCCCAGCAGGGATGTAGTTGCCGTCAATGACCACCCCAGGCGAGATGCGCGGGAAGCCCTGCGCTCCGGAGGGATGGATGCGCAAGGCCTCATGGATGACGGCCTGGAGATATGGCAGTTGTGACGCCGCGGTGGCGTCAATCTCCTCGTAGGATTTAAACCGGCTTCTGACCTCGGACTTTAACGTGTCGAGCGTTGCCGGTGTCTTCAAAAGGTAGTACACAGCTGATGACAAAGAGTGTGCCGTGGTCTCACCTCCTGCGATACTATAGCATCGATGTTTAATTATTCATGTATGGTTGGGGGGGGGGGGAAGATGTGATCTCACATAAGAGTGGACGCATGTGCTGTCAGTTGCTCCCGCGAAATCTCGCCATCTTTGACCTTGGAGACCACATTGGTTAGGAAGTCGTTGCGGGTATTGACCGTATCGAGTCGCCTAAGTCTTCTGTATGAGAACGTTGTGCTCTAGTTGCATAATTGCGTATGCTTACTTCTGAACTTTGGTCCTACTGTATCCGACGTGCTTGCGACGGACACGAGCAGTTATAGGGGCTAGGAAAAATCGGGAAAGTATTGATAATAATGGTAATCTTCGCAGGTTATCGAATAAGGTGACTTCAACCATATGGTCCAGGATGAGTTCCAGCCAGAAATGGTGATTTTCTGTGCGATGTTTGTGGTCAGATGAATTACCGAGACACACAAAGTTTGGCTTTAGGTATTTGAGGCAGAGGATATTGGATCTTACCATTTTCAACACAGCCAAAACTCTCCCCGAACGCCATCTCACCCAGGATATCAAACGTGACCATCTCGAACCAGCTGACAACGTTGGCCCCACGCGAGCCTCGCTGGCTGACGGGGCCAATTTTGGAAATGAAATCATCCCAACAGCGTTGCACAATGTGCTCCTGGGCTGTGAGAGCTTTCGTGGAGAACGCAGCGGCGAGGGACTTTTTCTTTCGGGCGTGCTCTGTGGGGTTCCTCTCTGATCCAATACAAGGGACGTCGAATCCAGCCCCGAAGACTTCATAAAACTCGCTCTTGATTACGTGAGACTGCCCGGCCGGCGGGAAGCCGTAGATTGCTTGCCAGGACGTGACAGATGAGAAGGCGAGCTCGTTGGGGGAGATCCGGAGGACGGGACCTAGGGATCGAAGATGGACTAGTGAGAGAGCTGGTTCCTGGCACGACTTTGACATGGAAATCTTAGTAACATACCGTATATACGGTGCTGCTCCTCCAACACTCTGTGCCAGCGGCCGCCCATGGTGTGCCAGAATCGCCAGAGCTGCCACCAGTATTGTATCAGTGGTACGTTTCAGGCCCTTCAATGTCTGGTGGTACACCAACCAGTGAGACCCGGGCCCAGAAAGGCCCAGGAAAGTTTGCCAGCGGGTGGAGGTACAAGTTGTAGAAACAAGACACAACCACGTACGTCAGTGCCTGAACTCGTGAGTCGTGTCAGCTCGCTGCATAAAGGTCTCACTCAGGCTCTGCCCGGGGGTCCAACGCACCGCTATCACCAGGCCCTCTGTAAGCATATTTGTGGACATGGTCAGGATATCGATAAGTCACGGATAGAGGGGCACTTGGTTGCCGAATACTGCAGGGTGTTCAAGCCTCTTGATAGGGGGCTCATCAATGTGAGAGATCAGGAAGCAACACCCAGGCCGAGCATTAAGGTTTTCGAGTAGCCCCTTCGCTAAGCACTACCCCTCAGCCGAATCAACCGTGCGCATACCCGTTAGTAGGATATCGTTAGCTTCAGTATTCTTATTCTCATCTTGTCTCACCCAAGAACACTAGTACATGAATGGCTTGGTCGACATTTCAACTGGAAAAACACAGATTGTCTCAACGGCATCTGCTGTGCACTTGGATATGCAGTAGATCGGCCAACCACTCAAACTGGCTTTAGCAGCACCTTCGGCTATTGCCCAATCCAGTATTGACCGAACGAGACAGGCTGACTTTCGCTCATGGATCTACTGCCGAAGCCGAAGGCTTGCTTTTCGGCGCGCATCTAGCACGGTGGCTTCCGTTCGGATCACCGTCTCAGCTATACGTCACCACAACTGTTTGCAATGATGCAGGTTCCCAGCCATCGTGAATCAGTAGCAATGGTGTCGACTCCTTGCATATTCACATGCAGGTAGCCTTGTTGCCTCGCAAGAGATAGTACCCAGGCGAAACTATTTCCAAACTCCTCCTAGTTTTCCAACCACTATCTACTTAAGTAGAGAGGGCACTGTGGATAACGCACTTCTGCTTGTGATGGCGTTCGACGAACTTCTCGAAAGCTGCATTGCAGCATCATTGACACATTGGAAACTATGTATGTTTTTGGTGGCCATATTTGTTTGCCCTGTGACTTTTCTAGTCACCAGCGTAATATCATACATCGGCTTGAATGATTCCAAAGATGGGAGGGAACCACCGCTCCACCCCTATTGGATTCCCTTCCTAGGAAACTGGGTATCCTTCTTGCTGACGCGTAAGACCTTCGTTGAAAGTGTCTCGTGAGTTCAGGCTCTCCCCTCGCGACCAGGTGGCCGGTCTTCGACTGAACAGAAGTGCAACAGCCGCCGATTTGGTGGCAGGACTCCAGTCACCATCAGACTTGGTCCGGCCAAAGCATAC
This sequence comes from Diaporthe citrichinensis, assembly GCA_014872995.1. NCBI lineage: Eukaryota > Fungi > Ascomycota > Sordariomycetes > Diaporthales > Diaporthaceae > Diaporthe > Diaporthe citrichinensis. The sequence continues at coordinate 705,428 of JADAZR010000013.1, read as the reverse complement.
TTGTTGACCCAAACTGAGACATATGGCCAACTTCTCAGGGCAACGCGATCCTGTACCAACAAGGCGTTTGCCGTGCGTATTATGAAGCAGATGTTTGGTATGCCAAAAAGCGCAATACGTATGTACGCAACCAGGCTGATCGTGAGAGAAAAGACGACTGACCTAGGCGGCGTCGGCAGACATATATCGAAATGATAAGAGCGGCATAGGTGTCATCCCTCTGCCGGGATCGACAGTACCACCCCATCTCCGAGTATGGCACCATCAGCACAAGACAGCGATTCGATTCCTCCAAGGCGATGCTCTCAAAGCACATGGAGCTCGTTTCATAGAATATCTGTCGGCAGAGCTCAACAACTGTAGCCTTCCGGGGCCCGTCCACGCAGAATGGGTTCAAGTCGATGACTTCTACAAGTGGTGGACCAACCGCCTCTTCACGGCAGCCATCACCGCGTTGTGCGGGCCGCACCTGGTCCGCCTGACCCCGAGCTTCGTCGAGGACTTTTGGGAGTACATTGACCACACCCCGACCATCTCCAAATTCTACCCGCGTTTCCTGGCCCCGAGGGCATACAAAGCGCGGCAGCGAGTGCTCGATGCGATCAAGCGGTGGCACGTGTACGCGAGAAAACACTCGGATTACCGCTTCAACGGGCCGGAGGACCCGGACTGGGATGAGTACTGGGGCAGCAAGTGGCTCAAGGTCAGACAGCAGTGGGGTCAGGATTCCGATGAGATGGATGATGATGCTCTGGCGAGCGACGACTTGGCCGTCATCACAGCGTGAGTAAACGGAACTGATCCCAAGATCTATCACCGTGGCTGATCTTCCTCCCATAACCAGGACGAGCGCGAACGCCCTACCCGCGGCCTTCTGGAACCTCATCGAGATCTGCGACGACCGCAAACTCCTGGGCCGAGTCCAGCATACATTATCAGACAGTATCGTGACCGGCAACGACAGCACCACCGCCGAGACCATCCCACTCCGCTTCGACCTGACACACACGCTGTCCTCCCCCCTCCTGCAGTCCATCTACGCAGAGGTCCTCCGCCAGCGCGTCTCCCTCTTCCACAACCGCTCCCCCACCGTGGGCGACTACAAGCTCGGCCCCTTCACGCTGCGCAACGGCGGCCTGGTCTGCGTGTCCACCAACATCGCGCACAGCTCCGAGAAGGCCTGGGGCCCCGCCCGAACCGTGCGTCCGCTGGGTGAGTTCTGGGCGGAGCGCTTCCTCATCCCGGCTGACGGCAAGGCGGGCGAGGGGGATTCTGATGCCGCCGAGCCCCGCTTCTCGACCGAGGGCCTCGACGGCGCCTGGATCCCTTATGGGGGCGGCGCGCTGATGTGTCCTGGTAGGCATCTGGCGAAGATCAAGATGCTTGGGGGTGTTGCTGTGTTCTCCGCTTATTTCGACATGGAGGTTCTCAATGGCGTGCCATGTATGAACGATGATTTCTTTGGGATGGGATCTCAGCCGCCTGGGGAGCCTGTCCCTGTGCGGTTGCGCAGGAGATTTGGGGACGTGAGGGCTTCAGCTTCTGTACCGAGGAATAGGGCGCCGTCTGTGTGGTTTTCTCACGAGCAGTATCATTGACGTCCTTTTGGTCTTTTGTCTGGGCTTTCAGAATTATACGAGTTGTTCATTCTCATTATTTCAGCCTTGATTATAGCAGCAGATCGCTCAAACCGGCTTGCCAGACGGTGGATAGTTAAGTGCGCCGATGAGATTCTATCATCAACTAAATCTGAATAGATATGAATTTCAGATTTCCCCATTTAAGGCATTCCTAAAGCCACTTCTCCAGTTCGCGATCAGTCCACTCCCACAGTCTCCTCGCAAGGTCCTCATCCTCAGTATACCGAGTAGACACACCAGAGAGGCACCCAGGCGGCTCATAAAACCCCCCGTTCCGGATCCCACCCCTCGGCGCCGTCGCACACCAAAGCTGCGTCTGGACCGCTTCCTCAGGTGAAGGGAGGGCCCCCTGTCCCAGCATGGCCGACACCCATATCACAGCACGGTGTGTCGCGCTCTGGCCCGAGACGAGGTCGGTGGCGACGATGCCCGGCGTGACGCTGACCGAGGTGACGGACGGGCAGCGGCGGGCTAGCTCGCGCGCGTACAGCAGGTTGGCCAGCTTGCTCTGGCCGTAGCGGATCATTCCGCCCATGATGAGCATGCTCTGCGGCGTGCGCAGGTCGTCGAGGCGAACGCCGCCCGAAGGGGCGCCGCGGAGGCCGGTGCTGGTTAGCAGGACGATGCGGGCGTCTGCGTTGGGGGCGGGAGGGGAGGCTGGTTGTTGGTTGGTGCTCCTGGCCTTCTCCATTAGGGGTAGCAGGATCTTGATGAAGAGTGCGTGGGCGAGGTGGTTCGTGCCGAATTGGACCTCGTAGCCGTCCTCTGTCAGGCCCGGAGGTTTGTTCATTACCCCTGCGTTGGCCATGAGGATGTCCAGGCGGGTCTGCTCAGTGGCGATCCTGGCAGCTGTGGCCTTGACTGACGCCAGGCTGGTTTGGTCGCATTGGAGAAATGTTAACGATGCGTTGTTGGAGCCGGAGTGGGTGGCCTCTTTGATGACAGCCTCGGCTGCCTTGGCATTTCGGCCTGTGAAGTATATGTGGCCTGGCTGGCCTTGAGCGAAAGCCACGACACTTCGTGCTCCTAGTCCTGCAGTGCCTGCGGTCCACCAGGTCAGTATGGGAAAATGAAAAAGGGAGTTGATTCACTCGATTGGTCCTTACCCCCAGTTACGAGGATGACCTTCCCTCGAACGTCGCCCATATCCATGTTGTGTTGATATTCAATCCTTTTCAGACAGTAGTCGACTTGAATCGAGACGGAGTGAGGGCTCAGATGGTGTTCAATGACACATGGATGGCGGGAAAATTTCCTTGATTCCTGGACCGTGTCTAAACTGGCTTCTGCGGGTGCTCAAACGCCAGAGTAATAAACAGCACTTCAAAATATTCACTCGCCACCAGAGTACGATGAGTCCAAGAACGACATGAGAGCCAAAGTCCGCAACAGATTCCAAATCCAGCCTCGCACCAACCGAGACACCTACCTTGGATCGCGGGAGACAGTGGCGTCGACGGTAACACCACCACCCTCTGGGCGACACAAGGACCGGATCCGATACAGCATCGGGGCGATCCGCCTCTGCGTGGCCGCCGCCTTGCCGTACGTGGCGTCCCAGCGCATCGACCGCGACACCGCCTTCATCGAGTCGGCGAGCGAGTGCAGCGCCTCGAGCTGCAGGACGATCAGGGCCCCGATCAGCGCGTCCCACTCCCGCGGCGAGTCCACCTCGTAGCTCCCCAACACGGCCGGCCACGGCGGCGCGCCACCGTTGTTTTCGTTGTCGCACTCTGCATTACCAACACTGACCCCGGCGTCCACCAGGCCTACAGCCCCGGGATGGCGTTCTGCTGTGTGGTTCTGCAGCAGGCGCTGCGTGTACTCGGCGACGATCTGCTCGCTCAGCCCGGCCAGCTTGTCGGTCAGGAACTTGAGGATGGTCATGTGCTCGGGGCGCTCCCTGCAGCGCTGGCACCCGAGCAGCGCCTGGCCGTAGCGGAGGGCCTCCTTGTGCGACGCCAGCCCCGCGTCCAGGCCCTGGCTCGCCACCGTGCTGTGGCCTGCCTCGAGCTCGTCGATGAGGAACACCACCGGCTGCAGGCAGCGGCACTCAGGCGGGTTGTTGCTGTCTTCAAGTGCAAGTGCGGCTGTGCTGCCGGGGCAGACGGCCGGTTCCGAGGGGTGGGCAAACTGGAGCGTAGGGCTCGTTGGTTCCACGAAGGGCCCGGCTGTCTTGCCTACCCAGGAGACCTGTTAAGCCGTTTGGTGGTTGTGATACTTCGTTTGCCGGGGTGGGGCCGGAAGGCAGCACAGAGTCTTGGGGCGCCGAGGTTAGTCACCTGGATCGGAAATCCCAGCGCTGTCACTGAACGGTGTTGAAAACCTATGAGCTATACCCTTCATGGCAGAGCCTTCAATATCGACACTTGTTTGCTCGCATTCCAACGGTTGGTGGTTCTGTTGCTCCCTCGATCTAGAAGCAGGCGAAAACTTTGCAGCAGCCGGCCTTTGCGATGGTCGTGGCACAGGAGGGCTGTCTGCAATCGCCTGCAACTCTTCGTTGGCAACTGGCTCACGACGGCGTTTCTTCCCACCTCCCGCGTAGACGCAATTCCTGTCAAGTGCCTTGCAACGGCTGCATCCTGTCTTTTCACCTGTGCATCTAAGCTGTATCCAAGGCCTGCGTCAACCGGTGAGTGTGGTTAGAGCACGGGGTGCCGAACGGGACAGGAGAGCGTCTCTGACTGATTTCGGCTTGACTTACCTTCTTGGCACGACAAGTATTACATGCTTGTTGTACAACTGGTCGAGATGTGCCAGGGTCAAATGCTCGACGGGTAGGAGTTTCGTTCTTGTTTCTCACATTCAGACGCCAGGTTTCCATCATCTTGGCTTTGATACGCACGGCTTCCAGTGAGAGAAGTTGACGGCCCTAATTGAGCAGTTCAGGTACCTGGGTTCAAACCGAGTAGGCCGTATTTCCAAATGGGGTGCGAATTTGAGGCCATTGAACTTGTTAAATAATCATAGATGTCAATCTTCTTGTAAATCCCCTTTCCCTCACTTTCAACCCAAAGCCCTTCCCAACACGATGCTTGACCTTGCATTTCGCCAGAACCACCATGCTTCAGCTGTGTACAACTCGCCGATCTATACTCCAACCCCGGCGCCACGTGCTCAGGTCTTATCCGTGTGTTGTCCTCATTTGGTAGGACTTGATCCTGTCACACCCACGGTCGTACAAGCCAAACTTCCTGGCGTCAACATCGAAGGACAGGTAGAGTATGACACATGGAATGGTCACAATAGCGAATCGGAAACCCTGCCCATTAGGTTTGTCTCGAATGATGTAGTGGTACTTGATCTCGCGTTGCAAAAATGCCCGGGTTGGTCTTGTGGGTTCCACGCATGGTGCTGGCCGTTTCTCTACTGATAGGGTGAGAGGAGATGTTGATCAATGCAACTAGTTTGCACAGCATTTTCTAGCTTAAATCAGACAAGATTTCTGGGACATTATCGCAACCGCAATTCGATGATCTAGTCCGCATTATCTAGTTGAACGATCTTGTACCATCCATATGAAATCGTGCTAATGATCTATGCTCCAGTAAAGTAAAGCCGCAGGTGAGCCTGAGGTGAGTAGGAAGGTAGTTTCGGTGCAAGGGTCTCTAAAATTGCTGAATGAAATCGGCCTCACTACTCCATAGCCCTAGCCTGAGTAAAAAAGCAGGACTGCCGTCGAAGCCGTGCGGAACGCCATGGTAGACATTGGATTGCACCTCGACGTCGTGCGACGACAACCTTGCCGCGAAGCTCGTCGATTCGTCGCAGAAGAGATCCAGTCCCCCAACGCCTAAACAGGTTGGAGGTAGGCCGCTTAGATCGTCGGGCGGGGACGGCCGTATATGGTACCGTTGCTGTGTAACGGTAAGAACGAGGAATATAGTACCATCTGCTGGCCACTGCACTGCACGTTAAAGATACAATGGGTAATTAACTTTATTAGCTGGCTTAAGGGGCTCCAAGGGTTACGGGTTAGCTATATAACTAGCTAATATGTAACTTAGCATATAATGTGCCTTTATAAGTAAGCATAAATTAAAAACAACTCCTTATTTAAAATATAAAAGCAAAACTCTTATTTAAATTATTTCCTTAAAATATTATAATAATAATGTTATAATATTTTTTTATTATTTTATTAAGAAATATTAAGACTTTTAAGTAATAAAGGAGAAAAAAGTTTAAAGTAAGTTTTTAAAGAAAAGGTAAGTAAATAACTTAAAAGTAATATTATAATTAATATAATATATAAATAATATAAAAAAAGTATTATAATAATTTATTTATAAAGTAAAATATAATTAAACTTAATTCCTTTCCCTTTTTTATTTTTTATTTTTAAATCCCCTTTTTTTTATAAAGGGAGTAACCCTTATAACGCTTTTAAGTATTAAAAATAATGCGTTGTTTTTTAAGGTGGATAAGTGTTAGAGGTGCTTTTCTGTGCCAACCTCTTCTCCTACATGAAGATCCCTGATACCCATTGACAGCCATGTCATCCCAGGCTTACCAGGGCTCGGCGAAGAGGCATGTTTATACTTCCTGAGGTCATTCTGTGTTTCACGTACCTGCTCATTCCCTCCTCGCTCTCCCTCCCCTCGAATCCCCTAAATTCTGGCTCCGTTTCGCGTTTCTCTACTCGCAATGGGGTCTCTTTCCCATCCCTGGTTGGCATTTCGCGGCTTTCAATGCAAGTCATGATGCTTCACCAAAAACGCCATTTATTGAGCACACCCAATCTGAGTTTCCGTTCAGCGAAAGGATCCAAGAAGTTCCAGGCTAGCAAGCCGCCGCCGCTGATATTCCCTTCCTCTGTGGATGAATTCAGTCTCACGGGCCTTGATTGGCCGGTGTGTCTCCCCTGGCTAAGCCCAGTCTGGGGCATGCAAGTGCGGGAGGTTCCCCCTGTCCTTCTCTTTCCTCATAATTTTTCGTGTTGCTTTGAATGGACGAATAGTCCCGTCTCTTGCCATCAATGCCTGCTTCCTTGGCCCTGCATCCTCTCATACCATCCTGATCTCGCGATGGCATCGCACCCATACAGGGAGGGCACCCATGGCTTGTGACATAGACCTTTATCTAGCTGACAGTACTGCAGCGGCGGCAAATCCGACAATACTCGCACAGGTCGCAGCAGTGTCAGAGGTTCCGCTCTGGACTTCGATAACGTTCTCGCACGTGCCGCCGCTTCGAACCTCACGGCTGCTCAGGTGGCCCAGCGGCAACGGGATATGATGTCGTCCCAGATCCAGAGTTTTGACGTGGCCTTTAGTGAAGGCACCATGGCAACCTCGGCAAGAACCCATGGCGCTGACACCACGCACCCTGCGTGGCTCAATGGCATCGGAGCACAGTTCGCATTTAACTCAAGCGGGCTGAGCGGCGAGCAGCGCAAGGCCAATTATGAGAAGGTATGTTCCGATGCTTTGGATCGCAATGAAAGGCTGCTGACCGTCAAAAGAAGTGAGATTGTCGGAGCTCGGGGTACTCACCCACGGCATCTAGGGCTGCAGCAAGGCGGTGGGCATTTGGGCTACCGCGGGGTACCTTGAGACACGTGGTACCTGACAGCCGCCAAGGACGTCAAATACAGAGCGTGGTGCTTGCCTTCTCGGTTCATGTATCATCGTTGGCTCGACCTTGACGTGGAGGGCAACGAGAACGTTGTAGTTGTAGCTGCATGGTCATAGCTTGGCGTCGTTAGTTTCAAGTTTGTTGCCGGCTAGGCGGGTCGTTCCTCGAGCGGGTACAGGGGAGTGGGACTCGGGACGTTCGGTTATCTTATCGATCTTATCAAAACCGCGGGGTCCTTCCCTGCAATGATATCATCCTCAACCCCACCTCATTCCTCGTTTTATCTTACCGTCTTGGGATGTAGATGTTTGTAATTGGACAACACAACACATCTTTGTTAATCAATATCCTTTGATTTGCTCAAGAGCGAGCTCTCAACGCGTCACACCCTGGTCAAGTTTATGCGCGTCACGTCGCAATGTCTGAACGACAGTGGCCAAGGGTCCGGGGAACAGGTTCCGTGGGGGCATCAGTCACATTGCGCGAAATTCTCGAAGGCAGGAGTAGTTCTCTGCAGGACTGAAATTCAGCGAGGCCTCACAGATGGCCGTTTCACCAATCACCTGCATGGATCGACCAGGAGCCAGGCACGAAACCTTCCACATACAGTCAACGACTGGCTGCACTTCGAACCCTACAAACTGCTCCAAGAAGTCTGCCTCCCGGCTTCTCAAATCAGACTGGCTCACAAATGGCTCGGCCGAATCTGCGGCTCTATTGAATTGGAGAACCCTCAATATTCAGGCTGCACCGCCACACCTACTCGCTCACGCGTTTCTCCTTAGGTCTTGGTCATATCTCAAATGGAAGAGCTCGGCACTTTCAAGAGGGATCCCATCCCATTGTCGCCTCAATGGAGCGAGACATTGTTCAACAATCGTTTAGAAGCCATACAGAGACTCTCATCTTGCAGACCACCCCAAGAGACTCGGTCGGACGAACCGGCTGGATCCTGGTTGGCAGTATCAGGTGTGGCTCATGAACAGACGACGAGTGGCTGGTGCGAATAGGAGCATTCTGCAGCCCAGAGGTCTTGGGCCTGGTGCGCCGAAACTGGACCTCGGCCCAGAATCGTACAAGCATATACTGAGCGACATCTGCAGCTCAAATGCAGGCCTGGAATGAGCTGCTGTACGACGTTCACCACTCATCATCAAGCATCAAGCAAGGCACCCTGGTGTCGCGGGAAATTGTTCCACTCAAATGGACTCACAAGCCACAATTGTGCCGACAAGGCTCCGTTTCCTCGCGGGTGGCGTCTGTGATTTGTGGCTTGTGAGCCGGAAGTCTCCGGATAGCCGGTGCTGATGCTGCAGGAGGGCGGCCGGTGGGGCTGGTGGACGTTGCGAACGAACCCACCCCCAAGTCTCCAACCAGTACTTGGCTCAAACATGCCGCATTGCCAAGGAGGAACCCAAGTAACCCACCCATTGAGCGCACAAGCCTTTTGACAGTCACGAATTACAAGACTACTGTGCCAATTAGGGATTTCAAGAGTCCAAGGGGGTCCCAAACCAGAGCACGCTTCGAGCAACAGCGCGGCGCAATGCAGCGAATAGTGTGGGCCAGCAGTGCAGCCGTGGAGGGTCAAGAATTACATCCTTTTCCTACGCCTCCTCGTGCATACGGTAGCCTGCTGCATATGTCTTTCCCGGTACATGATGACGATCGCCTCCATGATCTGGGGTTGAACCACATCTACCAGCACAGTTGTTTGACGACAAACACGCTGCATCGAAGCCACGTACCCAGGAAGCGAGTCGCCTGGCACTTTTGGCCCCTGGTCCTTTGGCTGACAACCAGTAAGACGCCTTCGCGCGGATTAGCCGTCTTTCTCACCAACCTCGTCTTGCGCCTGCATGGAAAGTTTTCCATGTGCCTAGATCATTCCTGCCACTCCGGAAGCCATCCCGAGAACTGCACGTGCAACCGCACCATCTCCTCTTATTTGCCTTGTTAGGCCTGTGGATGTGGCTTTGGCTGCCGATCTAGGGCAGCCCCTGTGCTCCCCAGGCCCTCCTTGTTAGTCAGTCTGGCCAAGTCGGATGGATGTTTTACCTGGCTAGGGTTACCTCCTCACGTGGCTGCCATAAGTCCTTTCTGCAGGCTGCCCAACCAGTAAGATGACCTTTAAAATTCAGGGGCAGTCTTGCAGTCTCTAGGAAGTGCCCAAGCCGGGCGAGAAGCAGTGGAAGACGAAATTGGGCGTCATCTCCCCGACCCGTATACACGGTTCCAGGTCGTGTAGTCATTGCTTCAGCAAGCTTTAAAACTTGATTGTAATCATAGACATTTTCGCAGGAGACCGTGTGTTGCGACTGGGCAGTTTATTTTGGTGTCAGACACACGCAGAGTACGCTCACTCACCCTTGGAGGAGACAATTGAGTTCCGCAGCTTTGCCGAAGCACAAAGACGAGCCGAATCGAGGATGATGAGGTCTTCCAGTCAAATTCATCAGAAAATGACATGACTAGCTTGGAAGAGTGCGTCAACTACGCGAACGAGGGAGGAGAGGGAGAAGAGAGTGAATGGAGAGAGGGAACTGACAAGGCTCCGGTCCGAACGCCCTGGCGGCATGGAGCTTTTTTGAGAGACCTTGACAAGGGACGCCGCGGGCCTTTGGAGCAGATCGCTGCTCAAACGGCTGGTGTACAAAAGGGCTGACATGGCCCACGCCGACCCATCAGCACCTGCCACCCACGTTTATTGGCCACTGATGTGTGGGCTGTCACCCAGGACAGGACTAAAAGTGACGCCGCCAGATACAAGACCCAGCCAGAGCTTACTACGTCGATTTCGGACCCTAGTCCCCCCGACGGTGGGTCTGTTTGTAGCAGAGTCCTGCGTCCAATCGTCGTCGAGGTACGCATTTGCCTTGGCGCCCTCTTTTCAACGACCCTCTCATGTTCTTCCAGTGCCCAGCTAAGACCACCGCCGCTTCTTCAACCAAGGCACATCATCCATCCTAACCCTCTGCTTCTCCAAGCACGAGCACCTGTTCCTGGATCTGAGTTTGAAATGTGGTCAGCCTCGACAGGGTACGTCGCGGGCGAGGCCGCTAAGAGAGCTGCATCTCGACTGGGGTTTCGCTTCAGAGAACAATCATTGCACTATTAGACTTTTTGGGGGAGTGGGCAGGTTCCCTAGACTTTTGGACTTTCCCAATGTACTCGCAGTGAGTACCTAGGGGTGTGAGAGAGGGGCGAGTCCTGGGGGGTGCAACGAGCAACGGGAAGAGAGGTATGGTCCCGTAGTACCTGGACTTGAACGGGGACTTGGACTTGGACCTGGGCAGGACATCGTTGAGGTCAGGCTCCCTTGTCCATGGCAGGGTGGCAGGGGTGGAGGGATGACGCCTGGGTGGGAACTGGGGTAGGCAGATGGGAAGAGACGCCTCGACGGAGGGCGGAGCGGGGGACGACGAGCATGGGCTAAACTGGTGTCACCCCTGGAAGTGGGCACGGCGGCGGAGACGAGACAGAAACGACACAGAAACGAAGGTGGTTCGCCGTGGGGACCGATAGGTGGCGCGGGGAGGGGGGTCTGCGCGCATTGGCGGCGCGGCGAAACAGCCAATACTCCCAAGATCCGCTGACCGCCCGTCTTGGCTCCTCGCGTCAACCTACTAGACCTCTCAGGCTGCTGCCTTCTTGGTGTCGACTCGTGCTTCTGTGGCGTGGGCACCTCCAAATACCTCGAGCGCAGGTGAGAGGTGCCACGAAGGTGCCACGGAATGAGAGGATGGAAACGTAGAGGTAGGTGCTTGGACGTCTATTGTGTTTTCCCTGTGTCTCTAGTCTGTACCTTGAAGCTTTCGTGCATGAAGCTTCCTATGGCTAGGTCGCTCCTCCCATCAACTACGCAGGCCCCTTTCCCTCCTCGCACCGTACGTCCTCTGCGCACATCACTGTTTCTGCGTCCATGCTGTGCGGAGTTTAAGTCGTGCTTCCTCCGATTCCCCACGGCTGTGCTATCTTATTCGCAGGGAACCAAAGGAACAAAGTGAATAGCAATGTTGTTAGTCTGGTGCGAGACGATCTGAGGTGAACAAGCGGTCGCTGTGCAGACTCGGGATGGAACAGTGGATTGCCGGCAGGAATCCTGTGAGGCTGAAGGATGCGGATGATAATCGATATGTGCAGTCACCCTCTCGAAACCTTATGACCAAATAACGGGAAAATCAATCTCGACCGTCGCAAAAATTCGGGTCTCACGCGTCGGCTTTCCTGCAGGCATAGGGCAGAATCCATTGTAGGCAACCTGTACGAGGCCGCGGCCATCGCATCGCGTGTGGCTTGATTTCTTGACGCCCCCCCCCCCACACCCCACCAATCCACATCATTATGGCAATTTGGCCCTTACCAGCCAAGACAGACCCTCCTCCTCCTCCTTCAAGCTTCCTTTTCCTCTTGCTACCGAGCTGCCCTTCTGCCCGTGTGTCCATGTGCTAGTGCAGTCCAGTCCCTGTGCTCCCAACGGTAACGTTAATACTGCGTAGGGTTATTCTTGATTTCTCTTACCGCCTGGTTGCCGCTGTCCTGATCTGCGTCGCTATTCTTCTGCCAGTCAAACAGTGAATTTTGGATTGGCTCACAGGAGTCAGGAATGCATCACATCCTCCACCTCCTAGCTCCGTACCGTTTCCCAGCCCAACTCTCCCACGCTCCCTGCTAGCCGTCTTTGCACTGGGATGATATACCTTCTGGTGCAGGTGTGAGTGTATTATGACTATCGTCGTCGGCACGCTGACTTGTGTGATCAGATCGCTCTGGGTAGAAAGGTGATTGTATTTGCTGTGTAACACGATTTTCCCCTGTAGAGGCATGGAGGGGAGGTGTGATCCCATGCCTTCTGCTCCCCCAAAAAGTCTAAAAGTGCAGTGATTGTCCTACGAACATCCCAGTATGGGGCACCGGGAGTGGTGCAGGGACTGGCCAGGGACGGGACCGGGCACCGACGTTGGCAGACAGGGGTCAGCACAGAATGGCAGGCAGGGTACGTTCGGGTATATTGACCGCGGCCCTGACAGAATTTCTGGCTGAATGCCAGGCAGGTACATTGAGATACGTAGACCGTGTGCCAGACAAGGAACGGCAAAATGTCAGACAGGGTACATTGGGGTCTGAAGAAGAAAGACCGGAAGTGATGGGTACATGGGCGTACATTAGCGGTACATAAACTGGGGCCCAGATTGGGAAACCAAAACCATGCCATGCCATGGGAGTCGTCGTCTACGCATTTCAGCACCACACCAGTCCTTGCCTGTACTCGTCTCTGCTTCTCTTCTCTCCCACCGTCGTCCAGTTTAAAAGGACCAGTCTTCCCACAGAAAAAGAAGACAAGATGCTCAAGTAATGTTTCTCATGCAATGAGCGACCGTCCTATATACTGGACACTACAAGTCTACTTCTGACATTGATGTCCTCATCCTCCATTGATCTTTCGCAGACCAGGACACTGTCCATCTCGCTTTCCCACCCTCACAAACACCCACCCTATTGATCACCTTGATCACCCACGCCTTGCCTTGAAGCTGCTGCTGCCCTCTGATTACTCACAGTCTCGACAGATTCGCCCCAGAATCATGTCGTCCACACGAGCCAACGCTGGTTCATTTGCGTCAAGGTATGCCAGAACTCCCGTCTTGTCTTCTATTCCCTCATGTCTTCCCTTCCTCCTCTTTTCTTCGTCTTTGATGTTCCATCGCGCCCTTGTCGTGTCCCGTTATCAGGATTGCTCTGGGATTTGGTGGTTAGCTGCCCTCCTCCTGGTGCAAGCCTTGGCCGTATCCATCGCAGCACACAGCGCCTTGCGCGATAAAGAACCGACTCATGGCTCCTCCTCCCCCCGTCTCCTGGTCATGTTCACACGTTATTCCCTTGATTTTCCGGGAGGTGTCAACCAGCGCCTCTTGAACTCTGGCTTGGCTCGTCCAGCACTCGGTCCAATACTGGGGCATGTTTCGGCTGTCAGTAGCTTTCATGGTGCTGGTAGTGGTAGTGCCACTGCTGTCCAGGAGGTACTTGGATCGAGTGCCTCGGCGACCTCGGCCGCTACTGCATGGCCATCGAGGATGAGGACATACGTGACAGGGACTTTTAGACAAAAGTGTCGAGGTATTGGTGTTCCAAGGCTATCGAAAAGGCGCCCACTACCGGGAGGCTTTACCATCACCTGGTGATTCTTGCGAGGCTACCGTACCGGTATGGATCTGGGTGCTGACGGCGACACTGGCATTCCCACTGGTGCTGTACACCTGATCCTTCTCCTTCCTGTTCTTGTCCGGGCCCGATGAGCCTTGTTCGTTCCAGTTGCAAATCGTCAAATCCTCCGGTTCGGAATGAGCTGACACAATCAGCACTCGTGGCAGTGCAACCGCTGCCGGTGCCACGTCGACTGGCGGCCACGGACAGCAAGCCAGCCTCGACCAGCAGGGCTACGCTGCGGCCCATGGGTCCCAACAGCAGCACGCTGCTGCTTCTTCGCATGGCCAGCAAGGCCGTTCTTTTGGAACCACTGAATATAAGCCGCCTGTGGACGATGTTCTTCGTGGCATCGGAGCACAGTTCGATGTGTACCGTGGCGGGTGTTATTAATCGCCGCTGGATCTTGTCCCAAGGGTCAGATCAGGGGAATGGCGGGAATGACGTCGCATGGCGGCCACTCAGGCGGTGAGTTTCCAATCATATCGGTGCGCAAAGACAAGCCCTGATTGTGGTGGCAGCCATCCTTGCCTGGTCGAAAGACCATATTGTGATGTATCCGACCGGCTGGGTTTCATTGTGGAGTCGTCAACTTTAGCTGCGGGACGGACCGAGCACTGAACCGTCCGTTCGTGACAAGCCGGGTTCCTTCCCTGCCCATGTCACATCCCAGGTTGCCCTGTCGCTGACAGGGCCGCCTTTCAGCTTAGCAACAAGGGCATTCAAGGTTGTATAAAGAGTCTGGAGCTCATTTCTTTTGTCTGTTTTCGCACGGTACGTTCGTTCGATGGTTGCGCCGGCGCTGTCTTGTCATGTTGTTGATGGGGCGCGTTTGGTGGGTCATCCTTCTCTTGGATATGTATTATAGCACCGGCGCTCAAATAGAAATCTTTGCTCATTGTTTTGATGCGGAAAGAGTTGCAGCGCAAAGACGTTGTGTCATGACGTGGTTGAGGGGCGGAGCTCCCTTGCCGGCTTATCCAATTGATTGGTCACTTATAATTCCTCCGGCACGACATCGGATCTTACCCCGACCCTAGCCGCCGTTTGTCTCGGCCCGGGTTAGCAATCGTGTAGCGCAACGGCGAAGGGCGCAGTAGACATTCTTCTGTCCCCTTCTGCTACATATGCAAATTAATGGGTGTTACACGCGCAAGCAATCTACTGGACATCTAAGCATCTTGTGAGCTCCTCTACCCTGACATTACTTCAAGCGTATTGTCTCTGCACTACCACCAAGATGAGCAAGATTGAGAGCGTCCTCACGGACAAGGCCCCCAAGCCACTACCACAATTCTCGCAGGCGATCAAGTACAATGGCCTGGTCTATTGTTCAGGCAACATCGGGCTCGACCCGGCAACCTTTACAGCCGTCGCGGGTACTGTTAAGGACAGGACCGTATGTCTACCATTACCCGTACAATGCCAGCACGGGCCAAAAGCTAATGATCATTACAGAGACAAGCCCTGAAGAACCTCGATGCCGTCCTCGAAGCATCCGGCAGCAGCAAGAGGAATGTGCTTAAGGTCAACATCTTCATCACCACCATGGACGACTTCGCGACGATGAACGAGGCATACGATGAGTTCTTCTCCTTCGAGCCGAAGCCTGTAAGCAAAATCCCCACCAAGAATGAGCATTGCACTAATGTGATTCCACTGCAGGCCCGGACTTGTGTTGCTGTCAAGCAGCTCCCATTCAACACTGATGTTGAGATTGAGTGCACAGCGTATTTGAACTAGCCAGGCCCGGGATTTGTTGCGGTATCGGAAGCTGAGACTGTGACAGGGTACTTCCGGGATCATCAGCCAAGTTGTAAACGGGCGTTGGGCATAAGTAATAAACAAGTGCTAGGAGGAAGAACGAAAAAGGAATGGACGCCAATTGGGGAGCTGGGGAAAAACCACGAGGAGGAGGATTGACAGGGGTGGTGGCAGATCTCAGGGGTCCCGCATGGCCTAGGCCTTTTCGATCTAAGATCCGGTAGCTCAAAAATGTGATTGACGTAATGCGTCGCAAGAAATACCATCTTGCTGGCTCAAATTTCCATCCGTCTGACAATCGCATTTTTTCACCTTCACAACTGAGCTCGAACAATCTCACCAGCCAGCGATGAGATGACCTCAACTACCCAATTGCGCATTCTGCGCACCTCATTACAATCCTTCCCATCTCCACTGCTGCTGCGCCCAGGCTACCACTACCTGCACACGCCGCCCAGCCAGCGAGCCCAATCTCGGCCGCACCAACAACCATGCCGATCGCGACACTTCTCAACGTCGCCATGCACCCGCCAGCGGTTCCAAAAAGCCACGGCACAGCTTGCAGCGGAGAAGTCTGACCGAGACTCCCTCCAGCCGACACAGACCACTTCCCCAACAGCAGCGAACCCACCCGCCTCGACGCGCCCTCCCCCGCTGAGCCTGCCCGCCCGCGACCCGGCAGCCAGCACCTTCTCACACCTCTTCGCGACAGGCAAGGCCTACCTGACCTTCTACAAGACGGGCTTCAAGCAAATCTACATCAACACGCGACTAGTATGGTCCCTCAGCTCAGCCTCGGGCATCCCACCCGACACGCCCGCCCCTCCAGGCCAGCCCGCATCACCCCCAACCCTCCGCCCTGCCGCGACGACGCGCTCCACCGAGCTCCTCAAGAGGCGCTGGCGCCACGACATACGGCGTGTTCCCCTCTTCGCGCTGATGTTCGTCGTCTGCGGCGAATTCACCCCCCTCGTCGTCCTCGCCCTCCCTAGCGTCGTCCCCCTGACGTGCCGGATACCGCGGCAGATCGAGAAGCTGCGGCAGGCGACTGAGTCGCGGCGGCGGGCCTCTTCCGCTCGGGTACAAGACAAGATGCACAGGCACAATAGTAGCAGCAGTACTGAGGGTGGTCCCGTCCTCTCCCGCGCCGAGGTCACCGCCCACGTCGCGCGCTCGCTGAACCTCATCTCGCCCTTGTGGGACCGCCTGCCCCTTCCGGACAGCGCCGTTGCCCTCCTCGCCTCGCGCAGGGTGCGCGCCCACATCGCATACCTGGACCGCGACGGCCATCTCCTCTCCCAGGCCGGCGGCGTGCCCGCGCTCGAGGACGACGAGGTCGCACTGGCATGCGAGGACCGCGGCCTGTCCGTCGTGGACAGGTCGGCCGCGGAGCTGCGGAAGTCGCTGGCGCGGTGGGTGACCCTGGCCGGCGGAGAGGTTGGCGATGGTGATGCCGGGGGCCCCTGGAGCCCTGAGGCGGTGGCCCGGAGGGAGGCGCTTGTGGTGTCGTTGCTGGCGGCGCAGAAGTGGCCGCTGAAGAAGCACGAGCTTGAGGCACTGGCCAGCAAGATACAATGGTAGGCAGCCCAGGCAAGCAGGCGTCAGGTCGCGGCTCAAGTGCTTCCCCGGACGGTGATCCGTGTATAGATAGATGCATTTGTTTGCAGAACATTATTGTATATATTCCGCTGCATCTCCCCACTCACACGAGCCGCAGAGATGATAGGTCATGGCACAAATTCAAATGTACAGGTCTTGATTATCTATTTTCACACGTAACGCTCTTCTCTGGTTCTAACTATCCCTGTTCGTAGAGCTCTTTGATCAAACTTTGTTCCAGACTCCTTCCCATGAGGACCCCCTGGTCCAGCGAGTCTTCGCAAACGCAAAAGTCCGGCCTGCTATGGCTGTTCATCGTCACCGTACCTTCTAAAACATCATACTCATAGTAGAACAACAGCAATCAGCCTGGTCATCTCGATCGTCAGTGTCCCCACCCAGGCCTAGACCGTTCATTGCCTTATCCTGGCAAGCGTGTCCATGATGTTCTGGACATCACGGGCGGGATCCGACGATCCTGCGGCAGGCGGAACAGCTGGTCCACGAGGAGCCTGTTGATAAGCAGGCGCAGGATACCCTGACATACCAGGGACTCCCATTGCAGCCGGCGTATTATTGGCGGATGCTGCGGTGAGATTACCGATCAACGCGTTGAGATCGACTCCTGCACTCGGGGCAGCTTGAGCACCCATGGAGTGAGCAGGATGCATGGCTGGAGCGGGTGTTTGCGGCTGAGACTGCTGTAGTGAGGCAATGATGGTCTGTAGAGTCGCGGCGTCGACATTGCCCACTTGATTGAGCTGGGCAATGATGGTCGTCAGGTCTGGCACGGCAGCAGGATACTGCTGCGCCGGTGCTGGGGGCTGCTGGTAAGCACCATACGGTGCCGGTGTTCCATATGGTTGAGGCGGGTAGCTGGCTTGCGGTGGATAGGCTGGCTGTGAGGCAACGGAGCCCTTGGCCCGCAGAACCAGCTGGGCCGCGATGGGTGGGTCCAACTCTTGGTACTGATCGAAACGAACATTGCTCCCAGCAGAGCGATCAAACACTTGAAGTGGGATCTTCGCAGTCGTTTGGGCGCGCATATCCAGCTCGACAACAGCATGGACGCCTTCGAGAACCTGTCGCTGGATGACGGCATCTCGAGGGAAATGAGGGTTCAGGAACATGGCGGTCACCCTAAGACGTGCGTCCAGAAACGCTCGCTGCACCCACTCGACGAAGTCCTTGTGGACGTCCTGCATCAGGAGAATCTGAACATCGGGCACGTCGTTTCCGTATCGGCGAGGTATGTCAAGGTTATCGCTCCCTTGGCGGGAACGACCGTAGGGGCTTGGGCTCCGACGCCTGTATGCATCGTGTCCGTGTCTCCCATAGGCGTCTGGAGAACGTGACCGTTTTCGGTTGAACGAGTCGTGATGACCACCACCACGCTCGCGGTTATAAGAGTCCTGCCTCCCGCGGTGCTCACCACGTCGGGGCGGAGATGGTGACCGACCAGGGCGATAATCGTCCCCACGAGGACGACGGCTGTCACGTCCGTCATACCGGTCGGCACCCTTACCACCTCGGTCACGATTTTTGCGGTCAGGAGAGTGGTCGCGATCCTTCTTGGACTTCTGGGTCTTGGAGACCTCAAGATCTAGATAATGTTAGTGAGGACTCATCTCAAGGAGCGGGGACAAACAACGTACTGATCTTGCGACCCTTGACCTCGGCTCCCTGGAGAGCATTCATGGCCGCCTGGGCATCGGTATTTGTGTGATACTGGACGAAGCCATAGGCAGACTTGAGTGAAATCTGAGCCAGCCGACCATACTGGTGGAATAATTCAAAAACATCGCGCTTGGAGACCCTTTCCTGGGACAGATTTCCTGTTCGCCCTGTTAGTAACGCACGCTTACTGCCTTGACCTGGCGGAGTTACTCACCAATGAAGATTCGGGACCCGTCAGGAAAGCGTTCCCACTTGGCTTCAGACATGTGTTTTCGCTCGTCTGCCAGGAACTCGTCATAGGTCTGTTGCAGACCCGCTCCGTTGTTTGCAGGGGCTTGGGAGGGCGCGGTGCCAGGTGGATAAGCATTAGGGTATGAGGCAAAGGGGGGAGTGGGATTGTAAGTGGGTGGCTGCGACATGTGGGCGCCTGGCGCACCGTTGGTGACGCCGAAGGAGGGCTGAGAGGGACTGGCAGCGGGTGCAGACGAATAAGGAGTGGCATTGGGCAGAGAACCATGGTGATAGGTAGTCTGGGAGTATGTTTGCTGGGATTGCTCTTGGGTCAGGGCAGGCTTGGGAGGGAGGGAAGGCTGGTCTACATCCATAGAGGGAGGTGACTGGGGCTGGAGGGGTGCGGATGCGGATGGCTTGGCAGGTGGCTGCTCGGATGAAGCCTCGGCCTCGGCTTTTGCAGTGATCTCATCGACAAGTTTCTGGATATCAATGGCAGTGGCATCGGAATCACCTCCCATGTTCATGTCGACGTCCTCGGGCTGGACGCCGAGCTGCTCTTCGCTGGGGGCAGCCTTGTCTAGCTTATCGGGGTCTACCTTGTCCGGATCGGGAGATGCCACCGACTGCTGGGACTGCTGGGACTGCTGGGGTAGGCTGGGAGGATCGCTGGCGGAGGCATGTGGGAGCGCCTCTTGGACGGCTGGGGAAGGTGCAGGCTGGTGATCGCTCTCTGGGGGGACGAGGGCGTCTTGGGCCGGGTCTGCGGTGTGGGATGGTTGGGAGGCTTCTTGGGCGGGCACGCCGGGGGCGGTGGGATCAGCAGAGACAATTTGGGCGGCAGACTGCTCTGGTACACCTGCAAGCTGCTCGGAAATGTTCATGGATTCTGGCGTCTTTGTTACATCTTCATGTTGTGGTTGTTGAGCCTCTCCTTCCTCATCTGCGACTTCGGCCTGTTCCTTGGGAGAATCAAAGGTTCTCGCATAGTCATCGCTCTCCGGCTCAAGGCCGGCTGTCCCCTCCTGCTGCTGGTGTTCCTGCTCTTGACCACTCCCGTCCTCGTCGTATGCATCGAAGCTGTCGTCGTCGGCTATGCTGACGTCGTGCGACTGGGCATCGTTGCCGTCCGAGTCGGGTGACCCCTCGACAGCAGCAGCGTCGAGGCCCTGCTGGGGCGGGTCTGGGTTTGGAGCCATGGCTGCAGCAGCCGTGCGGAAGGTGGACGGCTCGAGGGGGACTACGTCTGGATCTTCGGCCCGATCCTGGAGCTCTGGGAGGACCTGTGGGAGAGTGTATGTGTTATGCAGGGGCCGCGGCGAGACGGGGCTGAGGTTGGCAACAGCCTCGAGCTTGGGGCTCTCGTTGTCTGTCATCAAGGGAGCGCGCGGCGCAAGCGAGGTAGATGGCCGGGAAGGGCGTCAAGGGATTTCAGGAAGCAGTTACAAGCCGCAGGGTGTAGAGACGTTCATGGTGATGGGGACTGGCGGTGGGCTCAGAGCGGCGGCTGGTGTTGATTGGAAATGGAAGTGAAGTGGAAGGCCCGACAGGAAGAAGGAAGCTGCAGACGGGGAAACAGATGCTGCGCGCGTCTGCTCTACTGAGTGGTAGGCAGTAGAGTTTGCGCTAAAGTGGGGGAGGGGAACCTTGAAAGCTTGCAGGTACTTCACGCCAGCACGCCGGGCGGCCGGCGGACGGCGGACGGTCGCCTTGTTCAACCTTGGTGCCTAAACCGTCACTTTCGCCTGCTATCAGGTGAGGCAAACAATTGGGAATAATTGCCAATTGGCTCAACATTACTTTTGGGGGAATCCAGACTGATCGGCTGACCGCAAGAAGCACGACGCGCACGGAGGAGTGCGGATTTGGAATGCGCAATGGAGTCAACGAGTTGAAAGCGTCGTCGCAGAAGAGGACGGAGCTGGACCCTTTGTCAAGCTAAACTGAAAGGGTTTATCACCTTTTCTGTTTTTTTCTCGGCTTGTAGACCAAGCTTTGTTCCGCACGAATGACTAAGCCCAAGCAACCCGCATCTCTGTTGATCGGTTCGGAGGGAGTAAAGTACCAGAGTGTATGCACGCATGCATTCGTACCGTCTGCGGTGATCTGGTCTGGACTTCCGATCTCAACCTCGACAAACCGGATGGCCTGCTTTCGGCCTTTGTACAATGATTCCACGATGATGACAAGATCCCTGATGAGGCTTCCCAGTCTCATCTCTCGCCCTCTGCCCCTTCCCTCAGCCATAGAACTGGCACCGTGGAAAAGATTCGCAAGATACCAGGCTTTCGATGCCTCGTTCGACCCAGATGAGTTGGCAGAAGCCAGGAGATGGCGTCAGGCCTTCAGCGAGGACGCCCTGCCCAAGGGCACCACCACCTTTGCCAGATCAAGTGGCCCAGGTGGGCAACACGTGAACAAGTCTGTCTCGTCCTAGTCGCAACTCGGCCCCAGACAGTCAGTCCCTGATCTATTCACTGACATGCAGTACACGTCCCAGGACTGAGACCAAGGCAATCACCACCTGGGCCGTGTCGGAACTGAGCCAGGTCGTGCCGAAACTCATGCGTCCTCTTTTGCGCTCCTCCAAGAACTACGTCAAGGGGAAGGACTGCATCTCGTTTCAGGCGCAGACAAAGCGTGACAGGAATGCGAATGCCGACGAGAACCGGGCCAAGTTGCTGGAAGAGCTGCAGAGCATGTACAGTGACGCTGTGCCCGGTGACACGAGCGTCGAGAAGGTGCAAAAGCACAAGGCATTGTAAGCCATCCTCGTCTGTCCGAAGACCATCGCAGACTGCTGAACGCCAACCAGGGAGAAGTCATTCCGGGAGTCCAGGCTCAAGACGAAGAAGTACCAGAGTTCCAAGAAGCAATCCAGGAAGGGGGGCTCCGAGTAGACAGCCTCGGCTTCAGGTTAGTGAATCACCGGCGACCATTGAATGGATGGGTCGATCTGGCTGCTCCAATGCATGAGACGGTTGTTAGTTCAGACCAAGACGCTAGGATGGGAGCTCTCGATAGGATCCAGGGTCCAGCTTTGGCAATCGGCCGACCTGAGCAGACAGCTCCTTGAATGATAGACCTGTTGGGCGGATTTATTACATTAAACAAGACACGAACAGTCAATTTCAACAAGTCGACGAATGCAGAAGTGCAGTCTAGTCCATGCGGACCGATGGATTGAATTGTGGACGTTGGACGCGGTCAGGCCGATTCCTTCATCGCACAGCAGCTGAGAAACAGTTGCTTTGTCTCGTTGATTGGCTCGTGATAGTGAGGGGCAGCAGTCCTACAGATACTTAGATAGATGGTCCGCTCTGCAGCTGATGGCGATCTCACATTAAGCCATTGTTAACACAAACACAACACGACCGACAAGAACCCCCTTTTGGCGATTCTCGCTCCAACGCCCAACGCCTCTCGCGATCCACTGCCGGTATATGACTCTGGTAAATGCGGGCAAGGAAAATCAATCTATTTTTTTTTTCTCTCTTCGTATAACCAACGAACCGCCCAGCCCAGGCTCCCAGGCCATCCCAGCGAGCCCGACTCGATCGCCTTCTCCCGGGATAAAATAATACGGAGACGCTGACCCACAGCCTCCTGGGGCCTGGCCACTTGTTTCTGCAGGACCCTGAGACTGCGCAATCTCTCCGTCTCAGGAGATATCGACGACGACAACAACAACGATCCGACGACTGAAAGAGACAATTACGAATAAAACAATCACCAGTGAACTGCAAAACATTTGTCATCAACGCACCGATCGCAGCGACCAGCCGACAGCCTCGCCCATCGCCTGACGACGACCTCGATTGCGGGGCACGACCCAGACCGGTCTCTTCCAGTCCGCCTCTGCCGCGTCCGCGGAGCTCACACCGACAGTCCGGTAGAGCGACACATACAAACACGCACCCACGCGTGCGCACCACACACGCACACACATACGCACAATGGCGGCAGCGGTCCAACAAGCCGGCGCCAATGCCGGGCAACAACCTCAGGTCCAACCATGCAGATACAAGGTCGGCAAGACATTAGGCGCCGGGTCATACTCGGTGGTCAAGGAGTGCGTGCACATCGACACAGGGCGGTACTATGCCGCCAAGGTCATCAACAAGAGGTTGATGTCAGGGAGGGAACACATGGTGCGCAGGAAACCCCTCTAACCAGCTCCTACCCCCTCCCCCTCCGCCCGCCTCAGCGTCCGGATGATACTAATACGCCCCGGCACCGCGCAGGTCCGCAATGAGATCGCCGTGCTCAAGAAGGTGTCGATGGGCCACCAGAACATCCTGACGCTGGTCGACTACTTCGAGACGATGAACAACCTGTACCTGGTGACGGACCTTGCGCTGGGCGGCGAGCTGTTCGACCGCATCTGCCGCAAGGGGTCGTACTACGAGGCGGACGCGGCGGACCTGGTGCGCGCGACCCTGTCGGCGGTCGCCTACCTGCACGACCACGGCATCGTGCACCGCGACCTCAAGCCCGAGAACCTGCTCTTCCGCACCCCCGAGGACAACGCGGACCTGCTCATCGCCGACTTCGGGCTCAGCCGCGTCATGGACGAGGAGCAGTTCCACGTCCTGACCACCACGTGCGGCACCCCGGGCTACATGGCGCCCGAGATCTTCAAGAAGTCCGGGCACGGGAAACCCGTCGACCTGTGGGCGCTGGGCGTCATCACCTACTTCCTGCTGTGCGGCTACACCCCCTTCGACCGCGACAGCGACTTCGAGGAGATGCAGGCCATCCTCAACGCCGACTACAGCTTCACCCCCGTCGACTACTGGCGCGGCGTGTCCGACGGCGCCAAGGACTTCATCCGCCGCTGCCTGACCATCGACCCGGCCCGCCGCATGACCGCCCACGAGGCCCTGCAGCACCCCTTCGTCGTCGGCTACATGACCGGCGACGGCACCGACAAGGGCGCCAACCTGCTGCCCACCGTCAAGAAGAACTTCAACGCCCGCCGCACCCTGCACGCCGCCATCGACACCGTCAGGGCCATCAACAAGCTGCGCGAGGGCCAGGCCGCCGCCGGCCTCATGGACGGCGCCAAGAGCCAGGAGCCCGCGAGGGGCCAGGCCGGCCCCGGGGCTGCTGCTGCCGCCGCCGGCGGCGTCAAGAAGGAGGACAGCGGCGTCAGCATGGTCAGCAGCCGGAACAACGACTCGGGCTACGCCACGCAGCCCGATGGGGACGTCGCCATGGGCGAGGCGCCGCCGCTCGCGGCGTCCCAGGTACCGGTGAGTTTGAGGCCGGGAATGGAGGTGAACAAGGTGGTCGAGACATCTAAGGGGCTGTGGACGCCGCCCAGGAGATGAAGAGCATAATGGCGACGGAGGCCGGGGAGCGGACCGGAGCTGGCGGGCGGTAGGTGATGGAGCAGCGGCAAAGAGAGGGGCGTGGGGGGGAGGAGAGCCTCAGCGTTTTCAAAGAGATGAATTCATTTCATGATATCCGAATGTATCAAGCCTATACGATGCATTTCTTTTGGTATATATCTGGGTAGACGGGACAACCCGACGCGTGAACATGTTCAAACTACGGGGCAGGAGTTATGCAGCACAGTCAATATGGCAGCTGGTGGAGACACGCAGCCTTCGTCGAATATCAATCATTAGGGCAAACGGCTACAGCGGGCTCGTGCGGTATCAAAATGCTGTCACGCTGCCTACGTCTTCGTTGTCATCGGAACGGGGCCAAAGTTTGCGGTCACGATAAAACCATGTTAACCACTCGCAGACATGCCTTCCGTCCCCTAACCCCCATATTCGACAACTGTCCTGCATGAGGCAAGGCTTAATCAGCGTGTGCATACTCTTGTCGATCAGCTTTGAGTGTAGCGGTAAATCAAATTGTCAATTGTAGCTAACACATCAGTCTGGGCTTGATCATCTTGGGGCATTTGCCCTGATTTCAGCTTTTCAAAACCAGAGTGTCGATTGGAAATCTTGATTATTGGACAATCAAGCAGGACAGTCAAAATTACATCATGAGCTCAGACTGGACCAAACCAGCTAAACAGTGCTCAAGCCATGGACTCGGCATTCACAAAAACCAGGCCCTGGCGGTAGTCCCGCCATTCTGGTCGTTGCCACGAGGCCAAGGCCGACAACAGCTCTTAACCCCAGACTTGCCCACAGCACTTATCTAGAAATCAGGAACCCGTTGAGACCCGTTTCGCATAAATCATGAAATAAAACAGGGCCGCGGGAGGAAGGCCCCCACCAGTCATCAAAAAAAGACATACCGGGGACCAGGGCTGCCAGGATGCCGGTTCCCCAGGGGAAGAACCTGATGAACGGACAGTCCGGGCCCCGGGAAGCACGGCAAGCCCGCCCGTTGGGCTGGAACTAAACTCGACACCCGCCCTGTGCCGCCCGAGGAAGCTCGCCGAGACCCGCAATGCCTGAGGGCCTTGGGAGCCCACAAAAGTGACGTACAAAGAACGCTGAAGTTTTGCGTTTGTTTCCGGGGCGGCGAGCGATTTTGAGGGATACAAATCACCCTCGGTCCCTCGGCCTCTGGCTCGTCTCTGGACCCCGATCGCGTGGTGCCTCGCAGCGCCGCAGGGAGGAGGGCCGGAGCCGAAATGGAAGACTTCCGGGCGGTCCCACCAGGCTGAGGGTGAGGGAGCAGAAGTTTATCGCGCCCGGCGGCGATCCGATGAATCCGAGCAGCGAGATGACCAGACCCTCGCACAATAAGCTTGAGTCTCTGGTGCGATTTTAGCTCACCTTGGGCTCGCGTGCCTGCCCCTGGCCAGCAATTGCAGCTAATAAGCTTCTTGTGTGATGACCCACGGTGATAATTGACCTGTTGCCAGACAGCACGGATGTGATTCCGGCCCGTCAGGCTGGCAGAGGACAAGCCCGGGGCTGCCGACCAGCCTGTCGGGCCATCGGGGCGACGCCAGTCATCCCAGTCAGCCAGTCAATCAGTCAGCCCTTGCCTGGTCGGGCGCGGGTGTGAAGTGGGATTTTGTGACTGCGTCTCTAGGTGCATCTCTGGATGTAGAGGCTTGACTCGACATCGACCTTGAGTCGGTCCAACGCATCATGCTTCCGCTGCATGCAGTGTTGTTCTGAAGCCCGCTGAAGCTTACACCTAGCCAGCTAGAGGTCCAGACTAGGGCTGCCAGGCAAAAGTCTGGTTGTGCGTTCAATGCCCCTGCTACCCAACACGCGAGGACTACGGGATTGACGGGTCCTGGTCGAAGCCGACCGCGTGGTCTCTGGTATGGGCATCCCGACCTGATTTAGTGATAGTGGATGAGAAAATGTCAATCTTAAATTGCCATGTACGTGACGGGAAAGCTTGAAGAAGCAGTCGTGTACAGTAAGTAGACTGGTCCACGGAAATCTTCGCGGTTCGGACTCTGTACCGAGGTGGCCGGCGTGTCGGTCCATTGTCAAGGCCCGCCTGCCAGATAATCTTTTCACGCTGCACGCACACTGGCGCTAATGTGGAGATTCTCGTCCGACGACCAGGCGAGATCGAGATCGAGGTTTTTCTCTTACACGTGCCTGCCCAGTATAGCGCGAAGTAGGATGGACGGATAGATGGAGTGCCTTTTACCGCACTTTTTGACCCCATATGTTTTCGACAGCAAACATTTTGGGCGTCGACAAGTTGATTGCTCATGTTGGTCTAGCGTATTGACCGTATCACCGTATATCGTATTAGCACCATGCCGTCCCAGCCGGCACATGGAGATCTGCAGGGCTTGGCTGGTGTCCCAATACCGCCATCCTCACTCAGTCCCAAGGGATTAGCCGCAGGCGGTATCTCTTTGACGCTGCAGCCAAGAGCTGACACATACCGTACAAGCTACGATGCTATACGCTTGCGAGCCGGTGCACTGCAACGCCGCGCTGCCTGCTGCAGAGGCGAATACGTTAACGAATTCGCGACCGGAGTGGGTCACATAGGCCGAGTGGAGGAGCCCGCTCGAACGTCGCAATTGACCGGTCCGCAGCCACTTGCAAGAATCATCCGACCGACTTGATCGGGGTTAGATCGGTTGGGCCTGGGACCCTTGCACTGTTTCCGTGCGAAATGTGGGCATGATTTGACTGGTGGTGACGGCAGCTCGACGTCTGCAGGGCCAAGAGCCAAAGCCCCAACCAAGGCTCTCAGTCCTTCCTTTGTCCAAGGCGAGCTAACAAGCAACAAGCTGAGGAGAAGACAGCAAGCCGCCATGGCATCAACGAGGCGTTGGTGATTGTAAAGCAGAAGGTTAGCCTAATCCATCCTACAGTTCAAATTTAGGTTGTCGGGTTGTGCTAGGTGATCATCAAGTCCAATTGCCTGGCCGTGTGGAGCTTACCGTCGTGCCACCCTCAAACCGCAGGATGGGCTGGCTGGTTGGTGGTGTGCAGAAGTATCGGTACCTTGGACCCACCCGCAGGGCGACAAGACCAAGCGCTGGAGTTTCTTGGAGCAGGCCCCTGGGCGGTCAATCGAATTGGGAATCGGGCGTAGGACCGGGATTCGGAGGACAGTAAGCTTCGATCCCATCCAGTTCGCCGTCACCAGAAAGGTTTCAGCTTTGTCGAGGGCCGGTGCTGATTAGGTTCTGGGGCTTGGGTCGAGGCACGCCGCAAAGCTGGGATGAATGTTGCAACAGCCGCGCATGTTGGTGATTGCTTCTTTTCCTGATCGACAGCAGGGTCCTTTTGGTCGTACGACCCCGACACAAGGTGCGAGTGCGACGGCGCTGCAGGGCGGAAACTGCGCGAATCCCAGTGGTGGCTGTTTTCTCTTGGTCCCGGCGAAAGGATGCGAGTGTTGGAAATCCCATGTCTTAGGCATAGAACATGTGGGCATGGGGGAAATGAGATGCAGCGAGGAACTGGCTCCTCCGTGCTGTCTGCGCCGTACTTGGTATGTGCTGTGCCCTGACTGGGCTGACAAGCGACGACACCAACCTCGGGGGCGGCTCTGCTGACAAGTGCGGCGTTGGAAATCCTGCCGGACTCTCGGGGTTTCTGGCGGATTTTATGCACCACGATTTTGTCCGGGTTTGTGCAAAATCAGCCCAACGAGGAACGACGAACTAGCGTTTGCCCAGGGCAGTAAGATGAGTGATTGATTGACCGACGGGCCTAGAGGTTTACAGAGTTTGCTTTTGTCAGCAGAGGCCTTAGCAGTAGCGGCAGTAGCAGCAGCAAGCAGCAAGCAGCAAGATTACCGTTACTGTGTGACCCTCGCAAGACGGGACTGGCAGGTCGGTCACTTTCCGGGAGACTCGGGGCCCGTCCAGAGGCCCCCCGGTCTGCGGCAGCCCTGGGAGGCAGCATTTCAAGTGTGTCACCACTGCGGTAGTATGGCGTGGAAGCGAAGTGCTAGAGGGCTTGGCAGAGTCAATGAGTGTTTGACGTCAGGACAGCTGGGCAACAGATAAAGTGTCTTTGTGCTTGCTCGTGCGTGATGTGGGGGGGAGAAAACGGACGACTGGGCTGTGGATTGTCTGGTGTAGTTGTCAGACGAAACAAATATCCTCATTGTTGTGTTTTGTTTTGCTGTGATGTGCTGTGCTGCTTATTGCCGCATGCTGAGTGACAGACACAGACGGTCAGAGGCTGGCAAAATGATGGGGTCAGGATGTCAGGATGCGGTCAAATGTCAAGCCCGACCCAGTCTCTCCAGACGCACACACGGCGAGAGAGAGCTCGCGTGCCCATCGGGTTCGGAAGGCACGGATGGGCCCTCGACACGCTGCACCGCTGATCCCTGCCCACACCCGGCAGACGACAGCTTGGGGGGCAGAGAGGGAGGCAAGGACCCCAAGGGTGACATCAAGGGCCAAGAGCTCACCTGGGTCCAGGGTACAGGCTCTGCAAGATTTGCGCGCCTTGGTACCCCATCTGACCCATCTCGAACCGCCCAAAAATGTATCTGCGCAGGGAGCCCCTGCGAGATCGCCCGCCCAAGTACCGATACCACCGCTGCCAACAGGAGCCAACATGTGCCAACCCGCCAGCCTGCAGCTGCAGAGTGGGAGGCGTGAGTGAGTGAAGCGCTCGCGACATTCGGGCACTTGGGTCCGCCCGACCTCTGCTTCTCATTAGTACACAAGTGCCTCCGTCCCATCTGTTCTGGGCCATATCTGCCTTATTCTGCCCTGTTCTGCTTTGGTTGCTTACTTTTGGGTTGCTGGGTTATTTTCATAAAAAAGGATTGCCCTGCCGTCGAACCTTCTCTTCGATTGCCCTCCTGCGTTTTTGCTACCCTTCTCTGCGACCCGCTTACACACACACTTAGACACACAAGAACCTGCCTCCTTGTGTGCCTGGTGCTGCCTGCTTGCTGTGCCGCGCGGGAGTCTCGGGACGACAGGGACGACTGGAACCGGCCTCATCCTCGCCCCCGACCATATCCACAACCACACGCTCACATATTATCCTGCCCTCCCCGGCTTCGACTCATCCTGTGTCGAGTTTGTTCTCGCCATTGCTCCGTATTGCGTTTGCGTTTGCGCCCCCGAGTGTCACAGCCTGTAGACCATCTTCGACCATGATATATATGAGCAGGCAATAGCGTCATCCGTCTCCAAAACTGTTGTCGACCTTCTCGCCCACTCTCCAACCTCCCCCAAAGTACCGATTCCGCCACCGGCCGGGTCGCTGCTAGTCCGCTCCCTCGCCCACACCCTCAGCTCGGAACAGGCCGCCGCTGCAACAGCAACAATGCAGGACATCAACTCGTTCCTAAGCCAGGCCAAGCCCAAGCTGC
Source organism: Diaporthe citrichinensis (assembly GCA_014872995.1). Lineage (NCBI taxonomy): Eukaryota > Fungi > Ascomycota > Sordariomycetes > Diaporthales > Diaporthaceae > Diaporthe > Diaporthe citrichinensis. The sequence continues at coordinate 675,984 of JADAZR010000013.1, read as the reverse complement.
ACATCCCACACCTGCAATGGCCCGGCGCCCTCAGCATCGCCATCCCCGAGCAGTTCCGTCCCTCCAGCAGCAGGAGCAAGAGGAGTCGTTCCAAGAAGCCATGGAGGCAACCATTCCGCGACTCGACCAGCATCACGAGGTTGCAGCGCTCCTTCAACCCCCTCGACGGCGTGCGCGCCATCCAGCGCCATAGGTTTGGCTGGCTCGACATCCAGTACCCCGCCCTGGCTGGCTTCATGATCTTCTCCCTGGCCATCGCGCCCATGCCCATACTCGTTAAGATCGCCGTGCCCATCCTGTCGCTTCTCGTGTGTTTGACGCCCGCGACCAGGCAGTTCTTCCTGCCGTCCATGCCCATCTGGATATACCTGCTGTACTTCTTTTGCAGTCGGTGAGTTCGCCTCTTGCCCCGCCTCGTTTGCACTCTCGTGGCGCTCCATCAGCTAACATCGGAACCCCGACAGCTTCATCCCTGTCGAGTACCGGCCGCATATCTGGGTCAAGGTCCTGCCCGCCCTCGAGAACGTGCTCTACGGCGCCAACTTGTCCAATATCCTCTCCGCGCATACCCACCCCGTCCTCGACCTGCTCGCCTGGCTCCCCTACGGAATCGGCCACTTCGGCGGTCCTGCGGTCTGCTCCCTGGCAATCTTCTTCTTCGCCGCTCCCTCGACAACCCCCGTGTTCGCCAAATCCTTCGGCTGGCTCGCCCTGATCGGAGTCACTTTGTCGCTGACGTTCCCCTGCACGCCGCCGTGGTATGAGAAGGAGCACGGTCTGGAGCCCGCCCGTTACGGCATGCAGGGCAGCCCGGCCGGCCTGGCCCGCGTCGACCAGCTCTTCGGCGTCGACATGTACACCACCAGCTTCACCACCGCGCCTGTGCCATTTGGCGCCTTCCCCAGTCTGCACGCCGCTAACGCCACGCTCGAAGCCCTGTTCATGAGCTTCTGCTTCCCCCGCGGCCGCGCCTTCTTCATCATGTACGTCGGATGGCTGTGGTGGGCCACCATGTACCTGAACCACCATTACGCCGTGGACCTGGTCGGTGGTAGCCTGATCGCCACGGCCATCTATTACATTGCCCGCACGCGATACCTCCCGCGCCAGCAGCCCGAGAAGCGCAACCGCTGGGAATATGAGCACGTCGAGATCGGCGAGAAACCCAAGACCCTGGATGAGGAGTATGGCTACGTCGGCCTCGGCGGCGAGTACGGCATGGGCCTGCTCGAGAGGAGGAGCACGCATTTGAGCGAGGACGACGAGTGGACCCTGGGCAGCAGCTCCAGCTTTTCGACCTCATCTTCGCCCCGCACCAGCACCACCAGCCCGACCTTAATGTCCCCGACGACGCCCACCGAGGCTGACTTCAACCACGTCACTATCCCGATGAATCTGAACGGCCAGCTGATGTGGGGTGCTGGCGAGCGCGGCTCTGCGAGGGACGACGAGGTCGCCGAGGTTGTGGTTATGAGGTAGTTGAAGTGCGGATTCCGATGGTCGCATCTGGGTTTTAAATGGTGCCGTCCACCGCCTGATTCAGATCTTAATGACTTGACGTCTGTCTTCATCTTCTCTTGGTCAATTGCGGACCTTGGCTAGCCGGTCTCCGAGCATGCGCCCATCGCGCCGCTTGGCGGCCGCCTTGGCTTAGTGGCGCTCCTTCAGCCCTGCAGTGATGCCTCGGCAGCAACCGAGGAGTCGTCTGCGGTGATGGTCGCGCACTGGCGCAAAACCACTCACGCCGATCTGAACATTTCCACCAGCGCCCTGGTCTTGGATCAGAACGACGTGAGCCAGAGAACCCGGTCCGGTTCGCTCGCTATCGATCGCGACCAGCAGTGGACACCCACTTGGGTCCACGGGGTTCCGAACCCCAACAGTTCTGTTTCTGCGACTCGCTTCAGAATAACTTGATACCCCCCGCCACCCCCGGGTTGTTTGTGGACGGACGACGTCCTCGAGAGTCTCGACGATGCCCGACACAACCTCCTGAACATGCCCTTTTTGGACAACAGCAAGCAGCATTTGTAACGGCGTTTTGTAAAGCAGCGCAACATGGCTTTGAAAATTTTATGGGAAATGAATTAGATGAATGAGTAATGGCACAGGACCACGAGAAGCGGGAGGGGAGCCCCCCGAGGTATCAGGAATGGCCCTGGGACGTGTGGGCAGGAAGGAGATGATGAGATTCCACATGCCCCGGCATGGCTTCCTCGCTGGAAGACCCCCATGTGGCAGTATTATGTAGAAGTAATAGGTGCAGTAATGTAATGTGAGAGAAGAGAGGAGTGAATACAAGAAATCTCTACTGCTATAAGTCTTTTTATCAGTGTCCAGCAGTGGGCGGCCCCGCGGGCCATGAAGGTGTCTCTGAATCAGTCCGAGTGGCGCGAAGGGCGGGAGCGGAATCTCAGCCGCGGCGGAGTCGAGCAGGGCAGGGGGGGGAATGGACGAAAGAAAGAAAGAAAGCCGAGACAATCCAGGGAAAAGGAACCAAGCCGGGAGAAATTGAAAAGAAAGGAGAGAAGGCAAGCCCGAGAGCAGATATACATGCCGGCCAGCATCGTCTTTTTACCTGCAGCACATACAACGCACCAAGTGTCCCCCTCCCGGCGGACCACGAGTCCGCTGGCCCTCGACCGGCCCCTTGTCCGCGCATCCCGTCTCCGATCCTCCTCCTCCGGGGGCGGTAAGAGGTGTGGGTGCGCAGCCACAGTGGTGACGTTCCTTGTGCCTATCTCCCCGTGGGTGGGGGCCCGCGGAATTTTTCTCTTTATATTTAAGCTTTTGCGTGGAGATGGGCTAGAGATCTGCTGCGGGTTGGGACGAGGGGATGCAGGGGATCTGTATGTCGATCGGGGTGCCCACTGAAGGAGGCTGTTCTCGGTCACGACATGCGGCTGAGTGAGTGGGTCCAGTCCGATGCGATGGGCCCGGTTGCTTACGGGATAGATTATAATTGACCAGGCTTGGGGCTGATTCGTGTTCGGTCCAATCAGCGTGGACAGAGTCTTTATTATGACTTTCACTGCTTCACATTGGTTCGAGATCTCTTCGTGGTTGTTGGCCAGGAAAATCTAGGTTTTGGGAAGTTCAAATTGCCAATGTGAGTCCCTTTTCCATAGCCCTGTGGTGTTGCAATACGAACGGCGAACAGTTGCTGAACTATAAGGGAAGTGTACCCAACACCCCCGAAGTAAAGGCTAAATTATGTAGTCCGAGACAACGATCAGCAGCCCCCCCTACCCCTTAAAAGCTCCTAATTCCTAAACAGTGAAGCTGAAGAGAAAGAGTCAGTTTTCAAAATTGGCTTTTCTTCTTGCTCCGAACGGGATCTCGTCACCTCGGCTCTCCCTGTTCTTACTCTTCCTGGGCTGTATCCTCCGCTCTGACAAGACCTGGCCCGGAACATTTTGCTCCTCGAGACGGAAGCTCACCCCCACACAAGGAGAGGCTCTACCGGACAGGCTTCCAAGAAATCGCGATACACGTCAATAATCTTCGTCCTTTCCTCTTTCGCCCTGTCGTCAAACCTGTCCAGGACCCGGAATGCCTTTTTGGACCCGGCCTTGGGCCTGCAAAGAATCACGTCGACGCGCTCAGAACCAGACGACCGTCCCCCGTAGGCGTAGTCCCCACAGGCGATGAACTTCAGCGAGGGAATCCCGTCTGGTCCAAACGCCCACTCGGCGAGACGCCGCAACTGGGGCCGAAGACGGTAGCTCTCGCTGCCCTGGTCGCCACTGTTGCCCTGGTCACTAGTGCTGCCTTCCTGCTCAGTGACTCTCTCGAAAAATTCCGAAACATTAATGTTGAGATCGACTCTCGATTGACGCAAGTGAAGGAGCTCCAGGGACGTGCTTCTCGGTGAAGGAAGGAGGACACGTATCTGCGGGAACATTGTCTTTAACATGCCATGCTCATCGCCGATACCAATCTGCTTTCGAGGCACTCACCAGATCTTGGGGGTCGATGGATAGTCCCATGGCCTCAAGTTGAAATCTGTCAAAGGTTTGCAGAAATGCGTCGCCAGGGTCCAGTAACAGGTCCGCGTCGACCTCCTGCGTGAGATGCGGATAAACACCTTCACCCATCCTCTGGTGATGCACAAATCTCTTGAGAGTTGCACGGTGGGCGATGACTCCCGGCCAGAGATCATTAAATGGTAGAGGGCCTTCGATTCCCACATAGAGTTCTTCGAGTCCATCGAATGCTTCCAGGAATCTCGATAAGACCTTGTCTGCGTCGCGACTCAATAAGCCGGGCTTTGCAGTGATTTCGAGAGTCTTCAAGCCTATCGGCAGGTGCAGACCAACAGCGTGCTCCAGAAAGCTATCCCAACTCTCGCAGTTGCGGAGCCTGAGGGTCCGAAGCACACTGAAATCAAACACTCCGACAGACTTTCTGCTAAGGGCCACCTCAGTGAGATATAGGGTCTGCAGAGCCGCGTGCGTTGGGCCCCAAAACTTCCCTTCTGGCACCCGCCAAAACCGTATCCAATGTTCGAGGCCGCGTGGCCCATCATCGTATGGATTCCGATGACAGTAGTACCCAAACCTTTCCCAGTTCACGAGATCGATTTCAAGGTGCTTCAGGGTCTTGGCGTTGGTATGGATCATGTCGCTGAGAGTGTGTATGTCATCACAGTCTGGGGCTCTCCAGCGCAACCGCTTCAAGTTGGACAGTGTTTCCAGGCCCCCTTTGACGAAATCTGGGGTTTCGTAACATGTACAGTCTGTTGTTATCGAAAGCGATTCGATCCACGGCTGTTTCCTTTCAATAATACCCTCCCCTCCAAAAATTCGAATTGGCAGGCAAGTTCCCGTGTCCCAGCTGATCCAGAAATTAGTAGGATGTCATCAGTCAGAAAACGGTCTGAGTAGTACAGGGAGAGCAGTACCTCAAGCTGCGGAGTGTCCCGGGCTGTAGCAGGTTAAGTACGGATGTTGCCCCCTTCCCCAGGATATCGAAACACCGGTCGGCGCTACTGCCCATATCGTCTTCACTATGGTCATTATCATCTTCGCCTTGGTCAATATCGCCCTCGCCGCTGTCATTGCCGTGCTGATGAAAATGAGGACAACGTTCTTCAATATTCCTCGCAAACTCCGAAGAAAAATGTACGTCTCTAGTATATATCAGAAAAGCGCTGTTGGGGACGAAACCTGGGAAGCTGTCCAGACTGCCTTCGCAGATCTCGATAGAAACTGATCTCCAGAGATATGCCTGCAAGAAGATGTCATGGACGGCTTTCGATACCAGTGAAAGCGATAGCAAATCTCTCTTCTTTTGCACCTGTTCAAGCTGGTCAGCCTTTGCCATGCAATTAGGCGGGCAATGTTTTGCAGCTTACTTGACACGCTATAACCTGAAGGATCTCAGCCGGTAGAGTGGTAAATTTCAGTGTACTCTTGTTCGCCATCATGCTGCACTTGGACTTGGGAATACCGTGTTGTGGAGGATTTGATCTCTAGCGTCCGGGCATGTGTCAAGGTACTCAACGCTTGGTTGAGGACAACCAGAACAAATCTTTTGATGAGCCAGCCAGCCAACTAAGCTAACCACAGTTGAAGCAATTGTGTGTTTGTAGAGAGGGGAAGTCTGTTTAAGCTTTGGAGAGGAGATGTCTCAAAGCAGGGGGCCAACCCCAACCCCTGGAAATCCCACAAGTCCTTTGCCGGCAGAGGGTAGCGCCTATAGTTTATGATTAGACAGCTTCTCTACTTCATCGGACTAAACGTGAGGCATAAAGAAAGAGGGTATGGCAAAGACGATATTGTACAAGAACCCAGCGATCAGTAGTACCAGCACTTCCGCTGGCAGCTAAGTGTATTTGGAGGACAAACCATGGTGTTTCTCAAATTACCGTCACAAATGTTTACGGAGTGCCAGGTAGAACTGCACCGTTGCATGACCAGCCTCATTTTAATGCTCCGGTCCATGCCGCTCGATCTTCTGCAAAACGTGAGCACGTGAGCAAAGCCAGAAGACGCTCCGCATCCTTTCCGGTGTTGGTGAATCGCAAGGGACCAAGTTTAGGCTAATAATAAGCAGCCGTACCGGTAGGTTCTCTCATCATACTAGTAAACAATTCTGGAAGCGGTCTTCTCAGTTCTTCTAATCGTGAAGCTGTCCGCCTTGCTGGTCATTTCTCAAGGAGTGCACCTCCCCATGAAGCGCGGATACAAACAAGCCTCCCTGACTGTCCAAAGCCCCATGAGCCACGCGAGGAACCTCTCCTCTCCCAAGCCATAGCCACCGTGAGGCGACGACCCATACTTGCGCTGGTCAATATACCAGGAGTACCCCGAGGGGTCGATTCCCTCACGCTCGTACGCAGCAAGCAGCTCATCGTGATCCCAGATGCGCGTGCTACCCCCGACGACCTCGCCGACGCCCGGCATGAGGAGATCTACGGATTCCGTCACGCGGGGGTCCTCAGGGTCGGGCTGCATGTAGAAGGATTTGAGAGCTACCGGGAAGTGTGTTAGGAGGATAGGCTGGTTAATCTCATCCGTCATCTTGCGCTCGGCGGCTTCCGCGCTGTGTCTCTTGGTTAGTTCCCCATTGGACATGTCAAATAAGAATGGATGATGGGAACTTACATGTCGTCCCCAAAGACGTGATCCTTTCCATCAGCAGTCTTGATTCCCCTAGCACATAGCCAGTCGATCGCGTCCGAGTACCGCATTCTCTTGAAGGGACGAGTGGGCTTGGTGAACTCTGGGTTGTACTTTTTAATGTACTCGTTCGCAGACGGGTCCTTGAGAACAAGGTCTGACACGACAGATAATGTGCTCAAGGTGATCGAGGAGGTCATCGAAGGTTATGAAGTCCAGCTCGGCCTCTACGTGGGTATACTCGGCGAGCTTATGGTAAATGGTGAGCAAGAAGCGCGAAAGTTGGTCAATTTGTGGAAGCATGCAATGGATAGAGCCATGAATCATCCTTCTCAGGGCCAATTCGATCAGATCGGAAAAAGAAACGAAACAACCGCGAACAGGGGTGACTTACATGACGACGAGTAAGCGACTTCTCGGCCCTGAATGACTTCTCAATGCAATACACATCACCCAGAGACGGTAGAACAGTTTCCAAATACAGCTGGCTCGATTGCGTCAAGTACGCCTTTTCACCGTAGTAATCGAACGAGAAAAGCGTGGCACCACCCTCGACCTGCGTCTGCACGAGCGCAGGCGGGCTGACCTTCGTGAAGCTCCGCTCCTTGTAGGCGACGTGGAACGCACTCTCCAGCGCATCCCGCACGACCATCACAGCCGCAGCTTTCTCATGACGCAAGGCCAAGTGACGGAGGTTGAGCAGGGTACTGGGATCACCATCCTCGGGCACCCTGTTGGTGAAGGACTCGTCCCCGCCCGGAGCCTTCGAGATGATGCGGAAGAAGTCGGCGTGCAGCTCCCGGTCGAGTGGCGCGTGGAGGCCGGCTGGCACCTCCCACAGCTCTCCTGAGATCTCCATCGACGTCTCCCGTGTCAGGGTGAGCGCGTCATAAGTCTTGGCTAGTTGTCCGGGTAGGAGGCACTGCATCAGGCTGAGGCCGCGCCTCAGGGTCACGAAGATGAGGCCGCCCTGTTTGGCCACCCGGTGCACTCGGCCCTGTACACGCACGCGCCGCACCGGCTCCTCTTGTGGTGGCTCCTCTTGAGCTTTGCGTAGCCGGCCGATGATCTTGGGGTCCGTCTCTCCGATGTTGATCAAGATCGCTTTTGCCGAGGCAGGATCTTCTGCGATGTGAATGCCCCGTGCCGCTACTAGTGCTGCCTCGACAGCGGCCGCCTTTTGCTCCTCCCCCTCCGCTCGTTTGGCCGCGGCCTCTTGTTTCTTGCGTTGTGCCTCCACGTAGTTGGCAGCTTTCTTCAAAGCCGCTTTAGCGGCGGGTTTATACTCCTCGTCGCCCTTCTTCTTGACCCGGTACTCGTTATCGGATCCATGCTTGAGGTACGCCCGGGGTAAGCTTTGAAAGGGGCTGGCCTCAGTCCCCAGGGCCTCCGTTGCATCGACCCCCTGCTCTTCGTCGATGAATATGATCGCCATGGTCCTCCACGGTTGAGTGATTTTGGATATGTTTGGTTTGTGAAAGATGAGAGCTTCGCCCCTGAACTTTTTGGCAGCCTAGTCGGGAATGTATGCAGTAGCGATGGTAAGTCACAGCGGGTGAGTCACCACAAGAATCCTTCGATGTCACTGCAAACCATTAATAGGTATCTCTATAGACTAGTTGTATTCTTTGAGTTCCTCTGCTAAGCTGGAACGACAATCTAGATTGTAGGCAATTACTGGCAATTTCGCTATGCATGGCTTTGGACAGTGACTATTCAATCTACTTCTGCAACCCAGTGTTGTGTCAGAAGCCACTAATTCAGACCAAAAGTCTTATTGTCAGGCCGTGCCCATTCCTCCTGGGTTCATAGCCGGATTTTTTTCGCTTTGTTTCGGAAAAAAGACCGATGCTGTATAATTAAAGCGGATGTGCAAGGAAAGTATCACGAAGGGCACACGTTATTTGATTCTAGTCATTAACGCACTGTCTCACTGTGGGGTAGCAATTAATTCCGATGTAGTCGGCCTCTCCTGCGAGGCCAACTGAAGTGGGCGAGCTACCCTACAACGCCATGCTGCCCAGGGGAAAAAAACCCAGGCCTATGCGACCCCTCCTTGCCAAACGCAAAGATCAAGCATCGAGAAGCGCACTCAGACGAGCCTTCGTATCCAGATCTCAGTTGCGAGAACCATCAATGCAACCCATCTGCAGAGAAATGGCTGTCCACCGCAAGCTGCGTTCTCATTCATCCACTCTTGAAAATCAGCTTAGCTTCTCTTGTCTTTGCAACCTCAATGCCTCCAGCTGGGATTTCCTAGCCAGTGCACAATGCGACAGTTGCAAACCTTGTCCGTGGACGGTGATGGCAGATTCAAAAAGGCGAGCGACTTAACAGCTCTGTGAAGTCAGCCAGGCGTACGGAGCTTCCATTTTAAACAGCCTTTTACGGCCGACGTGGTCTTCAAGTTGACCTCCCCCTGCTGTCGTGACGGGGAGGTAAGATAGGTGTGTTCTTCTTGGGCGTACTTGCACTCTTCTCAGGGGACTTTGCAGACTTCTCGGGCGATTTCGCCGTGGCCGTCTCGCCGAATCGCTCAGCTTCCTTGTCGACACTGGCCAAGTGCGACTTGCTCCTCTTCTTCTCTTTCCGCTCTTTGCCCTCCCGCGCCTTCGCATCAGGAGTGCTCACAGCGCTGCTCACCTTGACAGGCACCGGGACTGGAATAGGCGTCCGCTTGGACGGGAGCTGTGTAGATGGTAGTCCACCTCCAGGGGGGTCAGATCGCCTGTGAACAGGGGTAGGTTGGGTCGCCGGCGGCACTGCTGAGGCGACTCTCGGGGCGCGGGAGGAATTGGTACCTGAGCTGGATCCGACGCTGAGGTGGGGAGGCAGAGGTACCGGAGTCTCCTTCCGGCCGGCTTCTCCATCGGCGGTATGCTCATGGTCTCTGCTGATTTTCTGTTTCTTTACGGACTTCTCAGCGCTGGCACTCTTGCTGGAGTCCTTGGTGGCGGGGGTTTCCACAGGCCCGTTCTCACCGTCATGCTTGCGCTTTTTCTTGGAGCTGGATTTGGGAGTGCTGATTGCTGTTGCCTCTTGAGCTGCAACATTTGCAACAGATTTGTCCTCCGAGCCCGTGATGGGGGCCAGTGTTTTCTTGGAGGCCGGCACGCCCAGAGGAGTGTATCTAGCACGAAGTCCTTCTGGTTGAGGCCGAGCTGGTCTCGTAGTCTTGGAAACTGTCTGGGTTGTAGTAACGCTAGCGGGGCCCTCGGGTAGGAAGGTCTCGCTGCGAGTGAAATGCATGGTCTGATCGACAGGCCGGCCAACTAATCTATGGTCAGTTATGCACAAATGTCTCGCAGAAGCTGGTGCTTACGCTCTGAGTACTCCTGTCCCTTTTTGTTAGGGATGAGAAGTCTGAATGACGAGGCAGCCGAAGGATCATCAAAGGCCAGACGGTAGTCATCTCCACTGTGGGTGAGGACGGGCAGGCCCTTGTGGGCTGAATCCATCGGGATGGTCAAGTCTTGTATGACGGTGACAGGAAGGGAAGCTGGCGCAGTGATGTACCAGACTTGCTTGCCTTCCATCTTGGCCTTCTCAAAGAAGCCAGCGACCTCAGAAGCGCCGATGCTGCCATCGAGCTTGCGCAGATGGAAATCGGGTGCTACAAACTCGGGAACAGAGCCACTGTAATTTCTGTTAGCCTTCTGGCTGTGCCTTGCTGGCGTTGAGAACTTACACCTTGGTGGGAGCGCCGCCATTCGTCAGGGCAGTCGATTGGTCCGTCATTTCGATGTCGCCATCAACATCTTTGAGAGCAGGTGGGTTGGAGGTCTTGATCTTCTTGTTGCTGGCCTCGGCCTTGGAGGACGACGTGGGCTCTCGAGCCTTCGTGGCCTTTGCAGACTTGACATCGTCTCTGATTTGCTGCTGTATTTGAGCCTCGGGATCCTCACTCCCCTCACTGTCCTCCTCGCTCTCACTTCCGCTCTCACTCTCACTCTCAGCCGAGCTTGCTTGTGAGCTGGACTCGGAATCGGATTCAGACTCAGACTCGGACTCGGACGGGGTGACCTGCTTGACAGCCCTCGCCTTGGATTTTGCTGGCGCTTCCTTCTTCTTGTCGGCTTTGGTCGCGGGTTTCTTCGCCTTCGCATTCGTGCTCTCGCTGGCACTGGAGCTGTCTGAATCGTCGGCCGCAGCAGTCTTGGTCTCGGGCTTGGGCTTGGCGCTCTTCTTGACTGCCTCGCCTTTGGCAGGGGCCTTTGTAGGTTTCTTGTCGCTACTAGACGCGCTGTCGCTCTCACTGTCGCTCTCGCTTCCGCTTCCGCTTCCGCTTCCGCTGCCACTCTCAGATGATTCTGAAGAACTAGTGGCTTCCTTCTTTATGTTCTTGCTGGGCTGTTCCTTCTTGATGGACGCCTTCAGGCCGTTGACCGTCGGGCTCTTTGCAGGCGTCGCCTTTGCGACATCCGCCTTCTGCTTGGGCAGAGGGGTCTGCTTAACCTGCTTCTGATCGCTGCCATCTGAATCGGAGCTGCTGCTAGAGCTATCGCTATCGCTGTCGCTGTCGTCGCTGTCGACGAATGTGCCCGGCTTCAGCTTGGGCGCGGACGGTTGCGTACCGAACACGCCGCCCTTGGAGGCCTTGCTGGCGGTCGAGGCATGGTTGCGCAAGCTGCCAGAGGGAGCCCTGACGCCAGCCATGGTGCGTCAGACTGATTCAACGAGCTGTGGGTAGAATTGCGATTGTTGAGCGACAGAGCGCAGGATCTGGCTTCGTCGCCTCGAGTGGGGCGGGCTGGAAAGATGAAGGTTTTCAGCACGGTTTACAGGCGGCGGGAAGCTGAATGTGGCAGGGCAATGTGGGCCAATTGTGTAGTAAAGCGCGCTGTGGAGGAGAGGAGGCACGCAAACGGTCGCGTGTTTGGCGCGGGAGCGTGATGTGTGATCGTAGAAGTTTTTGCAAAGTTTCTTCTGGGGACGCCCAAAAAGTCGCGTCTCCAAATGGCCTCCAAGACGAACTTTGGCAGGGTCAAGTGGGCGTGGTGGGGTACAGCTGGTGCTAGTGATTGGGCCAGGTGCTGACTTACAGGGAGCTTGCAAGTGCCATGCTAGCTGGGTAGGCGGGCTGGGGCCATTCACTGTGGTCCACTTCGGCTAGAAATCCCACTCACACCCACTCGCACTTCATAATCAACCTCGCTGTGGTTGGTGAGACGACGGTCGTGACGCAGTCGTTTAAATGATGCCCACGAGATGAGGGAGGCATTGCAATAACTCCACTGCAGTATCGGCGTCTTCAGGATGTCGTCGAGTAAAAAGAGAAAGCTCGAGATTGGCCAGGGCACCCAGAGTAGGTCATATCTATTCCGGGGTGGAAGATTGCATGTCTCACAAAGTGCGGAAATGTAGCTGACATGCCCTGATTGTCCTGCAGTGCTGAGCGCTGCTGCCCTGAAGAAGAGACTGCTCGAGAGGCAGGCAGCTTCTTCGGCATCATCTGCTTCTCCCGAGGGCAACGGGAAGACCATTGAGGATGGCAACAAAGCTTCTGGTGCAAGTCCCGGGCCAGGAGACAAAATCCCCGGTGCTTTCGAGAGGCTGCTGCTAGAAGGTGCTGAGATACCTGCTGGAGGTGACGGGTATGTGCAACATCCTGTTATCCCCAAGGTCAGGGGGAAAACCCAGATATTGACTGTGAGCAAAGTCTGCAGACCCCGGAGCCTGCTGAGGAGCCTCCCAAGCGAAAGGTGGTCCAGCTCTCATCATATAAGCCTACAAAAAGCAACCTCCAGGTCAAGAAGAACGGCATTTCTGTCCTGAACTTCCCAGATGGAGAGGTATGATGATCCCGGAAGTAAGCCATCCTGAAGATCAGCTTGCTGACCAGAAGACAGCGTCTGGTCATTTTGGGCAGCTATGGCATCAGGGTCAAGAGTGGCGAGGCAGCCATCGCCAGCGCTATTCTGCTCCCTTCTCAATCAATCCACTGGGTTCATGCACCTCACTGCCATGCCCTGCCTGTCTTGAGGTGCACGGAGCAGTCTGTGATTGAGCTTCACAATCACCAAGGCGCCTCTGGGCTCAGGAACTTGGAAAAGCTATCACCTCTATTCGGTGTCCTTTGGAATGAACTCGGCCAAACAGAGAACACCACAAAACAAACATACCAGATCCTCTCAAGCTCAGCAGATGGCCCTAAGAAGGCCATACTGCAAGATCTCAGATCGCCCGCAGAATGGAATAAGAAGGTTGCCGATCTATCCAAAGAGAGGCGACCAAAGCCCCCGGTTGTCCTTGTATGTGGTCCGAAATCGTCGGGCAAGTCTACATTCTCCCGGCTCCTGGCCAACAGATTGGTGACGGGTATAGGCAGCAACAAGCAGCGGGTTTGGCCCGGTGTTGCCATTCTAGATATCGATCCTGGCCAACCTGAGTTTTCACCACCAGGCGTAATCTCTCTTGTCCAGCTCGAGGAGCCAAATCTAGTGCCTCCTTTTGGGCATCCAACTCTGGTCGACACAAAATCCATGCCAAGGTCACACGCATTAGCATCCGTCACTCCGGCATCAGACATAGAGCACTACCAGGAGTGCGTTATGGACCTCTACAACTCCTATCAGTCATCTCATAAGGACTGTCCCTTACTTATCAACACTCCTGGCTGGGTACAGGGCACCGGCCTCGGTCTGTTAATGGATCTCATATCCAGAGTTCGTCCAACTGAGGTCATATACATGTCTGAGGACGGCCCGGAAGACACAGTCGAAGGCTTGAAATCTGCGTGTGTCGGCATCACCTTCACGTCACTTCCCTCCCAGTCCAGCGAGTATACCTCTAGGACGGCATTGCACCTACGACACATGCAAGCAATGTCTTATTTCCACGTGGACCCCGGATTGAGCCGAGGCACTGCCATTCGATGGGATTCCAAAACGCTCACGTCTAAACCACCGTTGCTGCTGCATTACGGGGGCACGAATGGCGGGATTCTCGGTGTGGTGTGTTACGGATATCAGCCAGGACTAGACCTACTGGCCGACTCCATCGACGGAACTATTGTCGCAATTGTTGAGGTCGAAGACCGAAGGGCATTCTGCAACACCACGGAAGCCGGCAACGGGGTGGAAGCAGACGAAGAGTCAGAAGAGCCAAAGAACGAGCAACCCCCAGGTATACAACGCTACATACGACAAACACCAGAGAAGATCCCCTATATACGACATGGAACAACTCTTCGGCCCCAGTTCTCCCGTTGTTTAGGTCTGGCCCTCGTCCGTGGTGTTGATATCCAGCATGCCATCATTGCTCTGGTATCACCGGTATCACCAAGGGAGCTGGAAGGGAGGGAGATAGTCCTTATATCGGGGAAATTCGACGCTCCGACGTGGTCATATACTGAAGACCACTACAATCGTGCCTCTCAACGGGGCGAGGACCAGACCGACAATGAATCCTTGGCAGATGAGGTCGATCAGGCGCAAGATGGGCTCACAGGAGAAATCCCTTGGGTCGAGAGCCTCCATGGCGGTCAGAAAAGGGTGGTTGGATCTAGGGCATGGAGGGTCAGGAGAGACCTTGGGCGGGGTGCAGGAGCTGGCGATTAGATGCGGTGGACCGAAAGGCAACCAGAGACTACAAGACCAAAGATGGCAGGCCCAACGTCTCTAGATGCTAAAGGCTTTACGTCACTGCCATCACGGACGCTTGATCATTGCTGGCGACAAACGGCCCCTACTTGGTGAAAAGATCACAGTCACGTTTGTCCCTGGGAATTGATCCCGTGATCATCCATCCAATTCAACTACAAGCTGTCTTCAGCAGCAACGCCTCTACGAAAGCACAACTCCTTCCCCTACTTCACCCACCATCCATCCATTTACCTTGATCCAAAGCTGTCTCAAGCAACACCTCGACGATATCACAATTGTTTCTGTTACCCCGCTGACCTTTGACTGTGCATCAATTAACAACACATCCCACGCGTTTGGCAACCTCTGCCCTGTCACGTCGTTGTCAGCAGTCAGTCACTGTCAATACATCGACACTATCGCCCTCTTTCTCGATTGTCTGCACTCGCCTATCACTTTCTGCCTATTCAACAGCTTTGGTCATGGATCACCAGACCCTCACGCGTCTCTCCCAGCATGCTAGCTTCCAGGTGCTGAACTTTCATCTCTTCTGGGCCGACAGCAATCGCAGACTATTTGCCCTTGACAGAGAGTCGGAACTCAAGATCAGCGAGAAAATCAAGATGTTCCTTCCACTGGCCCAAAAGTCTCCTAACAAGCAAGAGGCCTTCGTTGAGGTCGTCTGTGACGCTGCGCTTGTCGTCGCGGAGAAGTATGATCTTAACAAGCGCGCATTCTACGCCGCTGTTCAGAATTTGGCCGCCGTGACGCTTGTGCCCAGCCTGTATGAGAACGCAGGAGACCCGGCCCCCCTGAGCGCTCACCATCTGCGCTTTTATGAGGACATCGACGAGGAGGAGGACGAGAAGGAAGGCTTGAAGCCGCACGCGAACAGCGGGGTGTCTTGGACAGAGGCTGAGATCCGGAAGGTCATCGACCTGAGGATCGCAGGCGAGAGTTATCCGGCCATAGCTGCCCGGCTTGGCCGCACTGTCCCGGCGGTCCAAGGCAGGTGGAGCCTCGCGGGCAAGCCCGATTCCGGCTGGAAGGATTACATCGAGAAGAAGAAGAACGAGATCTGGAGCAAGCAGTCAGACGAGAACGACGAGAACGACGATGACGACGATAGTGACGAGGAAGTGCAGCCGCCCATCCCTGTTACGGATACCGTCGATGCCACCAACAACCCGGCTGCCCTTGATCCTGCCCGGGCCTGGACTGGCGCCGACATCCGAGATTTGATCAATTACAAGATCGACGACCTGAGTACCCAGTTCATCTCGGAGCGCTTGCGTCGCCCTACACGCGCGATTCAATGCCAGTGGATGAACATGGCCTCCAGCACCAAGGGTGCGTGGTTCAACTACATCCACAGTCAGGTCAGACAGAAGAGAAGGAGGGAGAAGCAGGCGATGGCCTCACAGGGTGACACTGGAGCTGATGCGGATGTGAGTCGCCAGCCCAAATGGGTAAGTTTATCTCTGTTCACGTAGGATTTGCCGTGACAGTTTCGCGGTTAGTACCTGAGGCTAATTCGCGATATATACACACAGACTCAGGTTCTCGCCAAGCGAAAGCGTGCTCCCAGCTCTGTCGATCGAGACACTACCGAGGCAGACGACGCCGAGGCCTACAACACGGAGGTCACTAAGGCCATCAAGCTTAGTGATGAGAACAACTCAGCCTAGCCACCGGAGGCCAGATTTTGTAGGGATTTTACCAGAAGCACAACTCCGGGTGTGGCTGTACACGTGAATGCGAAAGGCGAATACTATTTGGAGACCAGAGGTTGGCCCACCACACAGCTAGTCTCATCTGAGCCTGACGAAACCAACTACAACACTTGTTTGAGTATTAGGGCTGTCTGGTATCCGGAAACATACTGAGGAGTTTGGCCATGCGAAAGCGCTGCAGGAAGACATGGCTGTTGATGTTCTCTAGCATCTGCTCGGGAAGAGCTCCTTGTGAGCTTGGGCTAACTATTTCCACCTTGAGCGTGCTTCATCCTACAGAGAAAGCCAAAGGGTGGGCGGGGTTGAATGAACTGAGATAACTTGTACACTATTTGCGGATTCAGCATGATCCTATACACTTTGAAGGCATTGATAAATATCGTTTAGATGAGGAGCATCAGTATTCTCATTAGTAATTAGTCTCAATCATGCAAAACCAATACCTGGAAAGTTATGTCCCAACTGAGATCCCTTACATAATTGTCGTCTTTTACGAGACAGACGCTTTCAGAAAGCCAGGGAAACATAATCTCACGAATTTTACAAATCTCTTTGCAGCTTTATGCCTAAGTATTAGCAGCGCTTGCAAGTCTTGAACTCATTGAGAAAGCATCAAATGAAGATAGGATTCCACTTTATCCCCTCGCCATATTCAGAACCTTGAAAACCTCTTCCTCGGTTGTCAGCAGAACCGGATTCGTCACAAGCCAGTGTCTTTCAGACTCATCCGGGCCAGCTTGTGCACCTTCTCCCCAGTGATTCCTTTCTCTTTGAGTGTCCTGGGCATCACCAGCGTTCGAACCACCACGTCTAACAAGTCTCCCAGGTCAGCTTGATCCTCACGCAGGCCTTTGCTGGAGAAAATCTCCCGGCACAGGGGGATACCCCAGAGGACCTCTCTTATCCTGGCCTGCTTCTCCCCGGTGACCCTGGCATTATACTTGCACACCGCCGGCAGGAGTATGCAGCTAGTCTCGCCATGTCCAAACCCATTGGGCCCATCATGTGGCCAACACCATGGCTCGCCCCAGTAGGCACGCCCTATGCGATCGGAAGAATTACTAGAGACGCTCCAAGCTGGCAGTTGAGGTGAGCTTCCGCGCTGTCACTGCCCCTGTGGCTATCTAGGAGTCCCGGCATGAGTAGCCGCAACCCCTTGAGGCAGGCATCACACACCTCCGTGAACGCATGACCCGACAGTATCAACTCTACGGCATGGTCGATGTCCCTCACGCCCGACTGCAGCCAGACCGACTCGGGCGTAGGGTTGAGACTGGGTGTTCACCATATTAAACAGTCTAGTGACTCCAAGCACGGGTTGTGAGGCACACTGAAGGCAAGCAGCCAGCCCTGGAGGCTGAGGTGGGTGGTTAGAGCATGCCTTCATGGACACACACGTGTACACGAATTTAGAGCAGTCAAAATTGGGAAGTGCTCTCCTGGGACGTCACGGCTGAGTGAATTGCAGGAGACTGGAATCCAGGCAGTCACGTCGACGAGGCTATGGAGGCAAGAAGCTCAGGTATTTGATGGTATCTACTACGTATCTGCCTTCCCACCAGCAGCCACAGACCCATCAGAGCCACATCCGTCGTCGACCATACGCCATGTATCATTGCCCATCGTACCGATCCCGTCCCCAAGGCACGTACCACGAGGCCTTGCCCAATCCGTTCGTAACATAGCCCATCTGTCGAAGCTGGAACCAATCAAAAGAAGCCTCTCGCCGGACAAAAGCAGCCCATAGGAAGGTATACCAACAGTCGAGCCAGTAATCAACCGGACCAGGAGTGCACCCAGGACAAGGAGGCGCAAAGATAGAGCCCACCGCATAGACCCCCGCATCGCACAAACGGCCCCTGCCACCAAATACATCGCCGTCTAAAACTCCTAAGTACAGATAACGTTCAAGGCCGGTGGCGAGCCTGAGTGAGAAGCGCAAAAAATGTCAATCGAGGTAGGTATCTCTTTTTGAAGGTGGGCATTGAGGCGTGGGAGAAGGTGGCAGAACAACCAAAAAAGCCATCAATCTGTTCCCGTTTCGTTTCATCCTGCAAAGGATACTGTGACCTGCCCAGCCCTTTTATTTCCCTTGGTTTCGATGCAGTGTATCTCCCGAACGCCTGTTGGAAAGCAGAAAAGAGAGCCAAAGTTGTTTGAGGTGAAGTGTTGCTGATTGTGGATGTCGTGATTATGTTTAAAGCTTAGGACGCTGGTGGGCGGGAACCAAGGTGAGACATGGTGTTGTAGTGAGGCTCTGTCAAGCCCATGTGGTGGTGTTGTTTTGTGCGAAATGCTTTCAGACCAGATCTGCCCGCCGACCTGGTCCGGTTCTCCCAAGGCATTGACGAGCTTGGAAAGGTCTGAAATCCGCTCTGGTTTTCTTTTGGCGTGAGTCGGCGAAATATGCGGACATTGGGGTCCGTCGTGCCGATGCTGACCAGTAGCATATGTGAACGATCATAGACCACGGAAAATGTCTGTTCGAGTGGGAGGAGCATCATCAGAGACCCCAGCATCCGAGACCTAGGTGCGGATGATTCTCTGTACACAGCGTCATATGTGGTTGTGCGTGGGGGGAACCATGTCGTCAAGTCGCAAGCAAAGGAAGTGAACGAAAGAGTGTATATAAGATAAGGCTTCTGTCAAGAGCGTTGTTGTTGTTGTCAAGTCATGGTGAGCCTCGATGTCGCAAATTGTACCGTAATTCTTTGGGTTCCGGATGTTCGCACGCTTACTGCTCATTACTCTCCGGACTCAGCATACCGACAGCCTCATCCTTGATATCGCCAGGCGGGCTGCTCGCAACGCCCTGGCTTTGCAAGCTGTCAACACGTTCCATCGACGGGGCTTGAATGGAGTTGGGGGCTCCGTTGGGCAGCGAGGGAATGTTTTTGCCCAGCTTCTTGCCCTTTTCAGGCGTCGAGTTGGGACCGCCGGGCTTGGGATCGGTGACCTGGGCTTTGCCAGCCTCGAGCTTCTTCTTCTTCTTGGCCAGAGCGATTTGCTCCTTTGGCGGCCGTTTCTGAGGGGACACAATTTTACCAGTTGCGCCAAGGCGAGGGCGAGGCCTCTTCTGCTTGACCGGGAGATCCTCATCCTCTACCAAAGGTTGATCGCCATTAGCATGCAACTTGGCGAGGAAGAAGTTCTTGACAAGCCCGATCTGGTCTTGAATGTTGTCCTTTGTGACCGGGTCCGCAGGAGGAAGCTGCTCAAAGACGTCGTGGATCTCAGCGTCAACGGTTTGTGCCTGGGACTGGAAAGTGTTCCGGACACGAGTCTGGAGTAGATGCAGAGGCACCGACATCATCTCCAAACCGAGCTCTCTGTCAAGACCAAGGGCTTTGAAGCCAAAGAAGTCTTCACCAAGCTCTTCAGCAAAGTCACCGCCAACGAACTGCTCACTGCCATCCTTGAAAGCCCCAGCGCCGTCTGGCCCGACGTCGTTGAGTGCTGGCCGAAGCAAGTCCGCGAGATGGGACTTCATGCGCTCATGCATTGTTCCGAGCTTGGTGCCAAGTCTGTCAACATCGTCCTTGGCGTAACCCTCTAATGTCTCCAGGCTGAGGCCGCTCTCGTTCAGGGTGTGTAGGATAACCTCCTCTTGTGTGAAGCGCGGTTGAAACTTGGCCCCACGCTCGGCATACACACCCGTGGCGTTCTTCTTCTCGGCTTCCTGGTAGATGTTGAAGGTGCGAATAAGCTTCTCGAAATAATCCCCTGCGATGTCTGCAACCACGTCGAGCGCAGACGGCTGCAGCTCCTCAAACCCAGCGTGATAGAAGATTTTGGCCACCGAACGCTGCAAAGCCGATTTGCAAACGCCAGGCGCCAAAACGGGCGCGTCGCCAGCAACGAAATGAGGTTCGATGTCAGCCTCCACGAAGGGCTCTGGTTCGTATTTGGGGAATTGGTTCGCGTAAACCTGTGACTGTATCTGCATCTGCTTGATGACGCCGATTTTGGAGACAACTTTCCTGGTCTCCTGCAGCTGCCGGAGATTCGCGTCGAACTTCTTTGTGAGAATGCTCGGAGGGGCGACGAAAAAGCCTCGCGGTACCATACGCAAGACATCCTCGTGCTGGTTTATTACCTGGCCCTCGTCGTCCTCGACCCATTGCAGCCTGGGCGGAACGTCAGGCACGAGATGGTTGGTCTCGTAGTAATCGGGAATGGCCCGCTCTACTTCATCTTCCATGCCCTCAGCCAAGGTTTCTATCGGCTTCGCTGAGTCCTTTGCAGCGATGGCTGATGAGTCGCCGCCAGACGCAGCGAGGAGACCAGCCGACTCTGCTTGCTTGTGGCTTCGAAGCACGCGTCGCATGCCGGCCTTGGTCCTCACGAGTGCTGGCTCGTCGATGTTGAGCTTATTGCCCTTGAACAATTTGTAGCGCTCACGGGCGGCCAAGGCACGATCTTTCTTCGTTACTTGCTTCCAAATCTTGTACTCTTCATCCTCAATCTCCTGCTCGGCAGCTTCACCCAGCGCGTGGTCGAGAACCATGCCGCTCAAAGATGGGCCGTCGATCTCCATGGCGTCGGCATTGCTGCCAATTCCGGACTGGCCGTGCTGGCCCAAGGGCGTGAAGGAGCCCACTGGTGGCGTCCCGAATCCATTACTGCCCTCGCCCATCTCGGAGCCTTCTCGGCCGGTCTTGGCTAGGATCCCGTTGAGCTGCAGTATGGGCTTGGTGTCATTGTTTGGCGTTCCCTCCTTCTGGTCCGAAGGGGCCTTCCTGGATTTCGTGGCGCCTTTTGTGGCACTGCTACGACCGCGCGAGGATATGATGGGCTCATCGTCACTATCGTCGCCCGCGTCGTCCTCGCCACCGTTCTGCTTGCGCCGCTCTTCGGCCTCAACCTCGGCGCGGGGTCTGATGACCAGGTCAGGGATCAAGGGAGTGAGCTTGTCGGCCTCCCTGCGCATGCCATTAGCCATGCGAGGGAGGTGGTTGTTCAAGTTCTGATTGTATCGGAGACAATTGTCCCAGATCAGGCTGAGGTCGGCCACAAAGTCGGCCTTGGATTTATACTGAAGCTGCTTGAGCTTCTTCGTCATAGTGCCTAGATCCATAGGCTGCTTGATGACTGTGGAAGTGATCAGTGCTTGCGCAAGTCTTTTCGGGCGGGTAAAGTGCTGCCTACCGCTGTAGTAGTCTGGCGCATCCCTCTTGCTAACTTTTTGCAAGAATGGGGTCGAGTACTCGGTGTGCGCCTTCAATTCGCTAAGGACCTTCTCCAAAGCCTCATAAAGCTCCTCTTGACCCACGTTGTCTTCGCTCGCCCATTTTGACCGATTCTTCCTAACCTCATTCATCAGACTGCGCAGTTCCTGGTCGGTTGCTTGGACCTGACTGCGCTTCATGTCTATCCTGGCGATGAGATGCTTCAGCGTCAGGCTTGAGGCGCCGAGGTTGGCGCTGCTGAGGGATCCGTGGGCCTGGCCGGAGCCTTCGTTGGATGAGCTGCCGCCGTTCTTGTCCATCTCCGCCTGGATCTGTTTCTCAGATTCTTCCAGTTGCTGCTGCTCCAACATGGCGGTACGATCATTCTCAAGAGTATAAAAGAGTGTGTGGAAGCTGCGCTTGGCCGCTTCTTCGGTTGCGTTGCGAGCCTCTTCCAGTTCCTTTCGCGCATCTTCGGATGATCTCGTCTGGTCTTGCGACGCGCCGTCTTCTTTGGATTTGTCGCCGTTCTTGCCGGGAGAGGACACAGAGTGTACAGGAGAGCTCCCGGACTTGGAGGGAGAGAGGTATGTCTTGGCTGCGGCGGCATTTGCAGCAGTCTGAGACTTTGGCGGCGCGGAGCCACCGTCGGCATTATTTTCCTCTTCCTCGTCATCTTCATCATCGTCGCCATAGTCGTCCTCGTCAATTACCCGTTTCGCCTTTTTCAGGGGGGGTGGCTGGATGGGTGCATGGTCGGTGGTAGGGGGCGGCAGGTTGAAGGAGTCGTCAGCGGTGGGAGGGCGCTTCAGAGACTCGATTGCAACGGCATCGATGTCGCCGTCATCGGCAAAGAGGGCGGCGATCCTGGCGTCTGTTTTGCGAAAGAGACTGGCGAAATGGGCGCGTCGATGTTCCTCGTCGTGGTTGTCTGATGCCTCAGGCATCAACAAAGTCGCATCGTTCTGGGATCGCGACGAGCCATCGGAAGGGGGCTGATTCATCCTGATTCCATTTCCCTGGCTGCCAGCGGGCGTCGGCCAGCCATTCTGGGATTGATGCAATGACATATTGGCCCCTGGGGGATGGACAGGACTGATGCACGGCCGCACACCCCATGCGCCGGGGGTCGAGGTGAATTCCACCGCCTTCCGGTCGGAGTCGGTTGACTAGATGGGCACCGGGTGATAGCGCGTCATTGACATAGATGGGGAGGAGGGAGTGCAGGATGATTCGGGGTGTTGTGGTGGAGGAGGTGATGGAATTGCGACGGGCGATGGTCGTGGACGTGATGGATTGACGTTGTGTCTGGAGAGCGCATGTCCCGTTTTGGGTGGAGCAAGTACCGTCGCGCGACGGGACTGTGGGCCTCGGCGCCCAAGGAGCGTCACCGGGTACCTCTGTCTCTGTTCGACGAGGCTACGGGGCACGCTGCGCAATTGTGGGCAGCTGTGGGCTCGTGCAAATATGCTATCTAGTCCAGGCCCCTCTGTTTGCAGCATTCCCAAGGCTTACTTTTGCATCTCCTGCCTCGGGGCACTCGATATCTCATCCTACATTATTTCAGGTGTACCTCACCTTCTGGCTGCCTTACATAATCGCTCGCGCTTATGTGATCCTGCCCGGAAGCAGTTGGTATTGGGAGAGCGGGAACATAGTGCCATGATGGTTCGATTCAATATCAAAGGCAACGAGTCTGATCACCTCTGAAAATTCATCTGCGCCATTCCAAGTTAACAGATCACTGTATTTGGAATTACTGGTAGGAGAAATACGAAGTCATCCTCCACCACTATAAAATTGGCGGCGCATCACTACGCGTCGCCAGAACATGCACGCCCACACACACATATAACTGGACAATTGATGCGAATGGGCATCAGAAAGGCAAAGAACATGTCGTTGAAAATGAGTGTAGATGATGGGTGATGATGATTAGCATACATTTTGTACGACAAGGAGGCATAAACAGAGAGTATCTGATGTGCTGCTCGAGGCTGCATCATACCTACAGGAGAAACCCCCCGCCCCCTCCGCTTCAAGCTCCCTTGGACGATTTGCTGCGAACCGCGTCCACATGGCGCCCGGATGAGTGGGGATGGCCCGACAGAGCGGTCGCACCTGGGCCGTGTGGGGCTCGGCTGCCCAGGGCTGCCAGGTGGCCTGGTAGCTGTGTGGGCGGGCAGCAGGCGGGCAGCAGGCAAGCAAGCTCCAGGCCACCTCATCCTGGAACTCGTTGCGTATCGCAAACCTCCCAGTGCTCAAACCTCCCAACCGAGTGACACGGCATAACGACTGGACTCCCAACCCCACTCCCCCAGTCTCAGATCCAAGCGGAATTCTTTTAAAAGCCATGGTTATCACCGCAGATCATTTATGATTCGTTCATCTGCATAAAACCTTCCAGAAATGAGGATACGACTTCCATTCGCAGGTTCGTAAGCTGCCGAAGCTGAGCTCAGAAGCTCCCCTCCCCACTCCACCTCCAACTGGCGCTCCAATGCTCCCCGGGCAAGCTTTGGCCCTGCTACCTTTAAGGAGACACTGACAACTCGACAGGAGTCTTCTTCCTGCTGCTCCTCCTGGCAGGCTACGCAGGCCTGACCTCCCTCCAAGTCGGAGCCTACGTCAACGACAAAGTCCTCCACACCGTCACCTTCTTCCTCCTCACCGTCGTCTTCTACTGGATCGTCGACACCAACCGTCGCCGGACCCTCCACTTCACGCTGGTGGTGTGCACACTATGTCTGGGCGTCGGCTCCGAGTTCCTGCAGGGCTTTCTGCCCAACGGCCGCGACTTTGACTTCTACGACATCGTCGCCAACCTGGTGGGCAGCCTGGCTGGGCTTGGCCTGTGCTCCATGTACCACAAGCGCATGCTGGAAAGGAAGAGGAGCCGCAAGTCGTACACGGCCGTTCCCGACGGGGCGGAAGAAGAGGGTGACATCGAGCTCGGGGAAGGCGTTGTGGGCGCACAGGAGAGTGGCATTACGGAGGCGTCAGGCGCAGCAGGCGAGGGCCCGTCTAGCAAGACAGTGTCCTTGGAGGAGCAGGTTGACAATTGGGACGAGAACGCGCCGGATGACTGGGACGGCGTTGATGATGTGCACGATGAAGAGCCGAAGAAACGTGCCGACTGAACCGCGGCGTCTCTGGGCAATGGACTTTGAAAATGATGGCGCTGGACAAAGAGCGACGGTTTGTTCTGATACCTTCACGGCGATTTGGCTTGCTATTGGCGTTGGGCAGGATTTGTACGACTGGAACGAGGGATTTTGACGTCTATCATTACTTGAGCATTAAAGGAAAGGATATCTCGAAGGGGTGGGCTACCATTTCTCTCTACACAGGGACCAAGCTTATCAAACACCGTCTTGAAAATGGCCCAAGGCTACAGTTATTCCATCTCGCAACGACACCTTTTTGTCACACCAAGCCGCGCAACATCTTGACGAACCCACTAAGTTCTCACTAGTCACTAGGACTTGATGGCTATCCAGCTTCTTGCCCAAAACCAAGATTTACCGACACCCCTTAAACACACTACGAGAGCTTGCACACTTCAACTGCACTCGCTGAACTGGACAACTTACGAACCTTCCAAAGGGCGAGCGACCGGATAATTCTTACAGCACCACCGGACTGATTCTACATCCGACTCATTTTTTCATTCCAGTCGTTCTGAATCGCCGTCAAGATGCGATACACAAGAAACTGCAAGAATTTGGACACCAGGCACTGGGAAGCGCTTTGGAAAAGTAACATACAGGACCTCGCCACGCTGAAGTCCCAGATTAGCTCGTGCGGCATCGTCGTCGTTGACGCCGAGCCGTGGAACATCGGCGGCCCCACCGAATGTCGTGAGTTTGGCATCGCGTACATACCTCCCATACAATCGTTCCACGGCGATGATCTAGGTCTAACCCGGACTTTGGTGTCATACCAGCAGCACTATGGGATTCAGAGTCGCTGCTATCACATTCGGGGCAGAGAAAGGAAAAGGGGCGGCCAGGCTTTCGCATTCGGCGAAGTTGACGTCGTAGGCGCGGAGTTGGTCGAGGAGATATTGCTCGGGGACATTAAGTCCTTCAACAACACCAGCTCCAAACCTGTCCTCGTCGGATTCGATCTGGGCTTCGAGCTCCGGGTGATAGCGGCGCACTACCCACGGCTGACAGGGCTGTTCTCGAGCTGGGTGGACGTGCAGGAGCTCGCCGCCGACGCCTCTGGCCGCCACACGACGAAGATGCCCAGCCTCCGCGACACTCTGGTCGCGCTGGGGTTCGGCGACGACCCGCGTGCGGTGTGCGGCCACAGGAACTGGAGGCACTGCGCTGGAAATGACGTGATGCGCCTTGCTGCTGGCTTGATCGAGCTGCTGAGGCGGCCTGAATCCTGTCCACCTCTAGAGATTGGCCAGTCACAAAAGAAGTCAAGCAAGCGGAAGAGACACGGCACGCCCTCCCTGACACGAAAGCTATGGAGAGCCAGGCCAAGACCCTACGACTTTTACCCTTTTGTTGCGAGGATCTACGAGACCAGTGAGCACCAGGCTTTACGAAGATTCTCGCTGCAGGGGTTTTTCGACTACTTCTCAAGCTACAGCCCAACCGCTGCTGGAATCAATCCCAGCAAAAAGTATGGTTGGGTCTGTCTACCCACCCATGAGGAACTTTTGGCATTTGTCCAACGGTTCGACGGCACACAAGAAAGTGGAGAGGGATACGTATGGAAGGCCGTTGCGGATCACACGGACTCAACTGCATCGGCTGGTATATCAGCCGTGCCGAAGAAAAATGGTCATTCGGATGGTGAGATTTGGGACATCTCGGACATGTTCAGTGGGCTGGAACTATTCTCACAAGAAGACAGCACAACGTCAGACAGGTCTTGTTGTACAAACCAAACGAGCCTTTCCGAGGCCAGGCTCGACTCGGCTACCTGATGACTTTGGTCCTACCAAGGGAATAAAACGGAACTCCGGCTGCTGACATTTGACAAGTACTTTGGCGCAACGTGATGAAATCTTTTCAAATCAGGAGAGGGCTACCTGACGAGTCGAGCTCAGCAGTACTGGTCCCTTACCACCCGAAGCTCTCGCTATGCCAAAACACCACTCTCCCCTTCCGCACCCAGGCCCCGACATGATTTCTCAAGTCGCGGCCCATCACCGTCGGCCCACAGAAAAAGACCGCCACCCTCTCGTCCTGGCCATGCTGAAACAAATCATCCACGGCCTTCTTGAGGTTGGGCCGCATAAGCTGGTGCCTCATCTCGCCGCCGTGGTGCAACGAGGTCAGCTCCACGTCCTCGCCCTCTGCTCCCCCCGGACTGCCCTGTTTGTCCTCGCTAGCCGTAACGAATATCTGCACGCCCTCGTCTTCGGTGAAGCCCTTGTCGTCTTCTCCGGACGTGACCCACGAGGCATCGCCGACGACGCGAACGGCCCAGACAAGCTGGACCTGGGCGGCCGGGTTGTCCTTGACCAAGGCGCGGTAGAGAGGGACCGTGTAGGTGGCGCCAACGCCCCCTGACACAAGCAGTATGCGGTCAAACTCGCCCTCGGTCAGCGTGGAGAAGTGGCCGGCCACGCCATAGGGCCCCTCGATCGAAAGTGGGATCTTGGTGGCATCGTGGCGGCTGTTGTTGCTCGCGATCTGGTTCAGAGTGGTGGTCATTGGCCCACTGAGGTGCCGCGCCACCAGTGTCAGGGTCCCAGCTTTCGCGTCGACATCTGCTACCGTGAAAGGGTTGTACAGGAACTCGTGGACAAGGAAGTCTGCCGAGGCCGGGCTATCCGAAGGCCGCGCTTCGGCGGGGATCTGGAGGTAGACGTGCGAGCCGGGATGGGTCTGGAAACGGTGGATTTTCTTCTTGGGAATCGGCGCTGTAATCTTGACGAGGCTTGTCCCCGGCACCGTCTCCAGCTTCGCAATAGCGGTGACGGTGTCAAATTTCCGGGTGATAATATCGGCGAGGAAGACCACGAGTGCCTCGACAAGGAACACTCTCGACGAGTGGGCATGGAACCAGATCAAGGGCGGTATCAACATCGCCACTGTGAGATGGACTATAAAGAATACCCTGTAAGAGTAATCCCGGACCACTCTCAGGGTTGTTGTATTCAGAAAGGTCATGCTCCAAATCCCTACCACGCCAGTGATGACTGCGCGGGACGTCTTGAGCTTCTCAGCCAGTATTCCCGAGGCGACAAAGAAGTTGAGGTAGAGGAACGCGTGGGCGAAAAGCAAGGCATAGACAATGCGGCCAAGTACGCGGTGATAGCGGTTGACTTGCTCATGTGATGAGTTGAATATGTAGGCAACCGGGTTGAGGCTCTTGAGTGCCAAGAGGTATTGGAGAGGCAATTGAGATATTGCGATGGCACCAGCTCGCTTTGTGAGATGGAGGTAGTCTGCTTCTTGTCAGTTCTCTTGTAATTTAATTCAGACATGCCGGATGCCTTACCATCACCAGTCTCCGTCACAGTTAGGATCAACATCCAGAAACCCCAGCCGAGTCCAAAGACCCACTCGTCTCTCTGGCCCCAGGTCCGGCCCAGGAAGACGACATCATCTCCAAGCCACCACTGCAGGTGGCGGTATCGTGACTCCCAGGTTCCTAGGGGGCCCTGCCTCCTGACTTTCCGCAGTGGCGACTCTGGGATGGCATTATAGGCGCCCTTCTTGGCCTCGACAGCTCTGAAGGCCCAACTTGCCAGTCTCCAGGCGAGGAACAACAGCACTGGAAGAAAGGCCGACAGCTGGGCAACTCCGGCATATCTGTTCAGTATTTGCCTTCTCAACCTCACCTGGTCTTCATCCAACGACATAAATTTCCATGGCCATCCCATTTTATGACGACTGGTTGGTTTGGAATTCGAGTGAGTATGATGGGACTTTGGCTTGTGTCCTCAAACGCCAAGCGCCAAAGGGAGGCAAAGGGAGGGAAGGTTAAGGAGGCCCTATTGAGCAACTTTGAGAAGCCGGGCTGTGATGTACTACGCTACACAGAGCATCAGCCGCAAAGTAGGTGACGACCAGGGATAGATTTCCAATGATTAGAAATGGCAAAGAGGTCGCTGGCAAAGGCGCAAGGCGCAGGGTCCATACAAGTACTAATGCGGTCAGCCTAGTGCCCGGGGGCGTCACAACAAGCTCGGAACTCCGCCCTGCGGGGCTCGGACCGCCTGGAGTCTGGACGCCTGGAACGCTGGATTTCCCGAGCACGTAGGTACTCAGTTCATTACAAAATACGGCATTTGCATAAACAGTCACAACATTCATGCCCCCGTGTCTAAGTTGCCAGGGAACAAGTCGAGGCCACGCTGGCCGTCTTGTAAGCTGCCTGCGTGTCCCTTCCCCGTTTGACCATTTGTCAGCTACGCTTATGAGCAGCTCGAGAAGGACAGGTGGAAGACAGGGGGTAAATTGTCGACACCGATAGCTGCTCCTTGGAACTCCGTCTCTGGCAGGGCCTTCTACGGGGTTGCATGCCAGACACAGCGTCCAGTCCGGCACCTCCTTATCTAGGTACCTGGACACAAGCTTCCAGGTCCTCCGTACAGACAGATTATCAATTGAATTTTGTTGCACTGACTCGGTCGACCGGTCAGCTGCGTCTGGGAGTGGATATTTATCTACTACCTACCTAGGCAGTTAGGTAGAGACTTTGTCAAGCACATTCAATCGCAGACTCAATTCTTCCTGCTTCGCTTCCACAGTCTGTGTCCCCAGGTACCGGAGCCTATCTATTAGGTACCGTGCCCCTGCACATTTGCCTAGGCCCGGAATTGTTTGGGGATAGGACCTGAGAGGCAGCCCTGACCTGGAACCTGAAGATGAGAGTTGGAGACTTTGGGGTAGGGGGCATGTTGACAAGACAAGCCGCATAGTCCACAATGGCTTATTGTGGTCAAACGTATTGAATATGATACAGGTGACAGATGCGCTTAGCCACCATGTGTTCTTGAGCTCGGTGTTGATATAAATAGAACATTCTTGCGCAGATTCGTGCGCATAGTGCAATGTTTCTTGTGATCCTGTTACTTCACTCCCCAGCTGTAGCCTGCTGAATTGTCTGAGCATTATCATTTGTGGTATTTTGATACATAGAAATTCTGAATGATCCCTTTCAGTCAACCATTCAGCGTCAGGCCGTCCTCACGCCAAATCGAACCACTCTGTCCTTGGGTAACCGACACAAGTTACGAGTAACATCATATGGTCTTATTGGCCTCATCCGTCGTCAATGTCCCGATTTACCATAGCGAATTCATCGTAGGTGGGGCTCGTCAAGGGAACAATCCAGTCCTCATCCGAGAAGTCCGACCTTTCGTCTAATATTTCGCCCCACAATCCGTCCGAGTATTCGTCCTCTTGATTTCCATCCCCACTCTCGATGTCGCAGGCAAGTAATCGCCAGAATGCTTGCACCTCCCCTCGGCGCAGGTAGTCGCGCAGCTTCATTTTCAGATCGGCGGCCACCTTCTCTACCACATCTATTTCCGCCATATCCGGCATACGGCATGTCCAGTGTGCCTCACTGTATCCTGGTATTGTTCGGTCGAATATGGCCTGGTCAATGTTGAACGTGGCTAACGAGTTTCGGATGTATGATGCGCAAGTGGCACACAAAGGTCGGGTCACACCGAATGACGGTGTTTTTCTTGTCCCAGGTTTTGGAAGAGACACCCAATGCGCGCATAAGACCGCCTCGCAGTGCGCCTCAATCCGCACACCCAATCCTGTCACTGACCCATCTCCTAGGGTTTTTGACGGCCACCAAATCGGTATCTCGGTATCCTTCACCATGTCAACGAGGTTCCTCAAACTCGTCGTCGCTTCCTTGGGACCTGGGAATTCCTGCACCAGAGACTTCAACACTTGGCCGGCATATATGCGTGCCTGGCCCTCTGTCACAACCTTTCCAGGGTTGTCACGCACGACGACGATTTCCAGAGGTTTGCCCTTTTGCCTCTTGCTGAGCCGTTGAATCGATCTGACTGTGTGATCATGTGCGCGTGCCCAGTGGTCGATACGGAAACAGTCGTCAAAAATGAACTCTCCGTCTGGCGAGAGTCCAATTGATTGGCGTAAAGAGACGGCGCTTGGCTTTTGATAGTAATCGTCGTTAAGTGGCGCAGTGTCTTCAAAGGTACTGAGGGCATGCTCGCCACCGTCTTCATACATGTCCACCGCCTCGCCACTGTACAGTCTTGCATCGTCCAAGTCGTCGACCGCAATGTTATCTTTGGCCACAAGTGTACCTGTGAATTTCGCCCACTGACCAACTGTTTTTCTCAGACACATGAATATCTGCCAAGTTCCACACGCCTCTCGCATAGCGTCCAAAGACCTCAGCCTCAGGTCACTGTAATCTTGCTCCCCATACTGATCGGACCAAGGGACAAAAGCCAATACCGCAGAAAGCCTCGCCACGCAGAGAAGCAGGACGGCCCTTGAGCTCGTAATCAGTAGGTGGACAAGACTGACGTACATTGGGAGATCTGATGCGGCCGTATCGCAACCACCCGACAGGAAGGCCCTCAAGCTCTGCTGCTTTTCTTCGTTCAAAGCATCCCACCATCTCTGAACTCGCTCACTGCATTTCTTCCACGCCGATTACCTCGTCTTGAGGTGGTCGATGGAGATGACCATCTTGTGTGGCACGTTGGTTCTATTGCTCAGTTCGTTGTGGATCCCGCCCTGCTGTGTTTCTTTTGGCGCACTCTGCTGTGCCTCGAACGGTGAACTTCGACGTGCGATTCTGGGGAGTTCCTCAATAAGCCTGGAATCGTCTAATAAGTGCTCGTTGCCGTCGTCGACAACACCATGAAGCAGAATCGCTACTACTGGATTCATCCAGCTCGTGCGATAATTTGTAATATTTGCGAGATTGTTTCGCATTGCCTCTGCTTCGTCCTCACAACCGGCCCACTCTTCGCTGCAGAGGCTTTCGCAAATTCGTTGTGAATCCAACTGATCCAGTTGTCGCCAATAACCGGCCATCGTTGCCTTCAACCCTCCTGCTCCCATGACTGACTTTGTGAAGAAGTCGAAGTCTGACGCAAGGCAATAGTTGGTGCATTCAGCGATAGCCCAGTATTCTTTGCTCTCTTTCAACCTGCTCCACTCCTCACCTCTTCTGATGAAGCGCTGCAGGATTTCAACGTGGGCTTCCAGCGGGATAACTTCTTTGCGGTTTCCCTGTGCCGTAAGCGTCATCCGGGAGATCGCGGCTTCTAAAGCTTGACTGGCAAGACCACGTTCGAGCTTTCCTAGGAGGTCGTCACTAGCATCCTCCGTGGCAATGCGTTGCATGTTCTCCTTGATATCATCTTCCGTTTGCAACGGCGTATCCCTGTCTGTTCCCAAACAGAGATCGTCTTCAGGGTCTTCTTCCACCGGACTTCTATGTTGCGTAGTCACCGTCAAGTAGTCCCAGTCGCTGTCAGCGCATACCGCCACGATTTCGTCGACCGAGCGTCGCATCCCCTTTGCCATCGAAGTACTCAGCCTTTGCACCTTTCGGGCGCTGCGAGACGGCTCCGTGTCACCTGACCGTGCCTAACGGATCGGAAGGACACCGCCCGCCTCCTGCAGCAACTGTAAAACGCAAGAAGCCCCAATGACATACTCCCGAGGGCCAAGTGGTGTTGACGCCGAGTCTCCAGGGCCTCCTAGCTGGGCAGGAACCCCGTCCGCAGGAGATTTGTCGTCCAGTTGGACGCCCGTGGTAAGGGAGTTGGTGGGTGCGAGATCCGACATGTTGGAATGGTCGAGTCCGGTCCGTCGAGAGCTTTGGAAAAGTTGTGTGCTTGTGGGGCCGCCGCTTACTAGGGCACTGTTGGTGATAGCTGTCTGGAAGGGTTGGCTTTTGAATGAGTGCCAAATGAAGCACACCGCAGCTTGACTCCGCCTCAACAGGCAAAGATTTGTTGACGGTACTCAGAACGGGGAAAATGTGTTCGAAGACAAAGGCTGCGCGATCTCTGATGTAGGGAAGCCAGATGGCTGCTAAGCTTTGGCGTCGCTCCCTCGTGGTGTAAACAGTACCGCGGACCGTATGCAGACTCAGTCGTGCTTTTATGAGTGCTACTGACGGGTAGGTTAAATTCTTGCGGCGTGGTAAGTTTGTTTGGTGTTGTGAAGTGCGCAGCTAGCCAACGCGGGAGATATTGGACGCAAGGGGGTGCTCAGGAAGGAAAGTTGGGGCCCAGTCGTGGCGCTCCTTCAGACAAGGAGGGCGGGGCTGGCAGGGCACCTCTTGTGATGATCAGGATTGCCTCTGTTGTTTTCAGAACGATATGCAAGAAAGGAAATGGATTGCAATTCGCTCCCCAGTGTGGTGAATCGAGCGTGGGCTAGGTGGGATGGCTTGCATTGCATCAATACAGTACAGTACCAGGATGGGCGCACAGGCCACCCCTTACTTAACAGGTGTTGGCCGTCGACTGCTTAGGTAGCTTATTACCCCAAACACGAGGACTTCGCCAATATCCGTCAAGACGCATCATCCACATCACCGCCCGTCTAGCATTATTGTCTTGCAGACCTCCTCCGGTGGTGACACCTGACTTTCACCATGGCTGTCCAACTACGGTCCTTCCCTTCGCAGTCCTCGGACGACATGCGATTAGACGACTACCTAGACGACAAGCTCCAGTCCACCATGGACCTGGACAACCTCGACGAGCTGCTCGCCAGTGTCGAGGAGCAGCACGTCCAGCTCCAGTCCCAGCTCACCGACGCATCCCACGCCCTCGAGGTCGCCCGCCAGTCTGCCGACCAGCGCCAGGCTTCGCTGCAGAAGCAGATCGACGACTTCCAGTCCCTGCAGCGCAGCATTGATGTCCGCCTGCAGATCGTCTCGAGCTCCGACGCCCCGGACGAGGCCATCCGCAGGCTGGAGGGCCCCATGAACAGGCTGCAGAAGGTCGACCTGGCGCATAAGTACCTGCTGTTGCTGCAGGATGTCGAGAACCTGCGGACAGAGGCCCGGAGCCATCTGCCGAAGAGCCCAAAGGCGGCGCTGGAGCCCTACACCAGGTTGAAGCAGCTGGGGCAGTACCTGCACGAGCTGCAGCCCCAGGCAGACTACGCTGCTACGCATCTGGTGGCACATGTTGCTAAAATCGCCGAGAATCTCTGGGACGAGATGAAGAGGACCATGTGGGCGGAGATGGACGGGATCCTCACCAAGAGGGGCTGGCCGAAGAAGGTCGATGCCCGGTCAGAGATTGACGAGGAGTGGAGGGAGTGCTTTGAGAAGCTGGTGGACCTGCAGGTTCCAGAGGTTCTCTACTCGGACGGCGTGGTGACGTTGCTGCCCGTCGATGTCATGGCGCAGAACTGGACCAAAGAGTTCCGATACCATTTCATGAGCGACAAGCCCACGAGCAAGCCGCAGGTCATTGGGGCGCAGTGTTTCCCATGGATTACGACTCTCCTGGAGGAGTGGGACGACTTCATGCGTGACAACTTTGGGTTCATACTCGCGACAAAATTCAGCGACACGGCAGCGGCCAACAAGATGGTATACATGGACCCGACGTGCGCCCTCATCACCTCGTTGCTGCCCGTCATCAGGGAGAAGGTCAATTCGGCTGTGGAGGTGGCATTGAAGGACCCGGTGTTTTTGAGCAGCCTGATGTCGCAGCTGATGACCTTTGACGATACTTTGCGATCCAGGTTTAACTACGACGGAGGCGACCTCGAGCGAGGCTGGGGCGGTCTCACCTCTGAGGTGCTGGACAAACACTTTGACAAGTGGCTTGAGGCAGAGAAGACTTTTGCCCTGGACAGGTATAAGGGAATCATGGCCACAGCAGACGCTGGCCAGATTGACTACGAGTACAACGGCCCTGCAAAGACCAAACCAACCTACGGTGCTGTCCGCGTCACAGACCTCCTTCGCTCTGTGACGACTCAATACGAGCGGGTCAGAAGGTTCTCCCACAGGTTGCGCTTCCTGATCGAGATCCAGCTGGAGATTCTGGACTCATACCATGACCGGCTAAACGGATCACTGGGGGCATACAAGGCTATGACTTCCACTGCCGGCAAGATGGTGTATGGGGCCACCAAGGAGCAATTAGCAGCCCTCGAGGGTACCGGGGCATTCGAGACGCTTTGCAAGGTCTTTGGCAGCACTGATCACGTTGTCAATGCGCTAAAGGACTGGAGCAACGAGGAGTTTTTTGTGGATCTGTGGGACCGGCTGCAGGCGAGGGCCACCAAGTCCGACGACCAGGGCAACCTCGCGGGCGGAATGAGCCACGACGAGGTCAAGGGCCGGACATCGCAGACGGTTGGCACAGGCGAGGACGGCGGGATCCTATTCGACGAGACCATCAAGGCGTACACCGAGCGGCGGACGGCGGCCCAGGACCTGCTGACCGAGGCCGTCATCCGATCGCACGCGGACGCGTTCCGCGCCTACATCCAGCGGGCACAGTGGACCGTCGTCAGCGAGGACACGGCCGCCGTCGACCCGTACCAGCTAGCCATCACGGCGGAGCTCGACGAGCCGCTGCGCATCATCAAGCGCAACTTCGACTTCCTCGCGCGCGCCGTCGGCGCCGCCGTCGTGCGCCGCGTCGTCCGTAGGGCCCTCGACAGCCTGCAGGACACGCTGTGGGGCGACGTCCTGCGCAAGAACAAGTTCACCGCCCTCGGCGCCGCGCAGTTCATGCGCGACCTGCACGCCGTGTTCGCCATGGTCGACCGCTACGTGCCCGACGCATCCGAGGCCATGGCCACGCTCGCGGACGCGGTGAAGCTGCTCAACCTGCCTCTCGAGGCCGAGGAGGGCTTCATGTCGCTCAAGCAGGCCAGTGACCGCGTGTTCACTGATAATGCCGAGGCGAGAAAGGTGATAGAGGAGCTCGGCATTGATACGCTTGAGCCCGGGAATGCGAGGATGATCCTGCAGAGGCGCGTTGAGAACAGTGATTAAATCCTGATCTAGCCCCCAAAATATGAAGCAATGAGGAATTGCCCTCGTCCTGCCGTGTCTATTGCTGTCCCTCTCAATGTGTCTAGTGTTGAACCACACGAGCTTTCCCGATGCAGTAAAATAATCCCAATCTCCGGGGACATGCTCCCTTGCCGGCCTTGTATATTTCCTGCCAGATACCAGCGCCATGATTTTGTCACCTAGCCCCGCCTAGTTGATCGCCCTCATCGTGAGCTCCACCACGGCAAAGGTGCCCGCAGAAACAGGCATGGCCCTTAGCAGCGTCGGGCCCAGGCCCCGCCAGAACCCGCCCATGCCCTCTTTCCTCCACGTCTGCGCGAAGCAGTCCCGCATGTTCTTGTACACCTTGTCCTTACCGAACCCGTCCGTCTGCATCTTGGACTTGACGACGTCAAAGGGGTAGCTGGACAGCCACAGCGCCTCGCCGGCCAGACCGCCGTAGAAGGCGATCTTGTAGGCGGGGATGTCCTTGCGGTCGACGCCGTTGCGCGCCGCGTCGCGCGCCATGAGCCACTCGAAGGACAGGAACCACACACCATACGCCTGAGCCTCCCGCAAGATCGTGACGGCGCTGCCGCGGTAGACACCGCCCAGGACCCCACCCCCGGGGGCGGCGGTCAGCTTGCGCACGCAGTCCAGGGGCCCCGAGTACAGCCTCCCCGCGCCGTGGGGCTGCGTCTGCAGCCTGATGCGCACGTGCTCGATCGGGCTCGACAGCACCGTGTTGGCCACGCCCGCGAAGGCGCCCGAGGCGTAGTACTGCCCGTAACTCAGTGCAGCGCCCGGGGCGGCGCCGTGGTTGGCCGTGTTCTGCTCCTCGAAAAAGCGCCGCGCCGCGTGGAAGCCGCCGAACTGGACCGACACGCAGGCGCCGATGCCGATCAGCGGTGTTAGGGTGCCCTTGTAGAAGGCTGCTGGGCCCTCGTTCTTGAGGATCGAGGTTGCTGTTGCCAGGGCGGATGTGTTTGTGGTGGATGTTTGCAGGCGAACCTTCACGATATCGAAGGGTTGGCCTGAGGGGTGTTTTGTTAGTCAATTGATCGGTGTATACAGAATATTGGCCTGATCGAAGACAGATAGCCATGGTCTCCAATGCCTCGAGTCGGGTTGAGAGCTGGGCACTGGCCCGATCCCCCTCCCTGCCTGTGCTTCTCTCATCTAGGCGAGGTGCAGCTGCAGCTGCAGGTACATGCACAATGTGACGGACGCCATTGAGCCTCCTCTCGCAGCTTCATCGTCCAGGGAACCTTACCCAGTAGTACCTGTGCAACACCACCAGCAGCTCCGGAGAACAGGTCCTTCGCCGTCTGCTTCGCGCCTCCCTGTTGGTGAGGATGAGCCTCCAGATCCGCGGCAGAGTCAGCCATCTTGTGTGAGCGCCCGCTGCTGCTTGCTACTGTCCCACCTCCACGCTATCGGCGGTCTTGTCGGCCTGGAGCGCTGTAGATGAGCTCTCTCACACTTGCAGACGAGGGCCGGCGTCAGGCGTCAGGCGATGAAGGTGGAAAGGTTTGACTTGGCGGGTGGAGGAATCGAATATGTGAGAGCAGAAACATGAGTGCAAGATAAGTAGAGTAGCTCGTCCAAATAATTCGGGTCAGCCACACACTGCTGAACGCCGACACCGGTGCCGGGGGACCCCCCGGCACTGCAAGTAGGGACCTGAGTGTCCCCACTGCCCACGGCTGCCGAGAATGGCGTGCTTACAGAATTCAATTGCAGCAGCATTCATTGGCACACAGAGATAGTACAAATCTGGACATTGCTACCAGAAGCCTTGATTCAACCAGAGATCTCAAACCAAGGGTTGAATTTTGAGAATAGAACAGATATGACTTGCACTCCCCAGAACAAGAGACTACCATCTCTCTTCGGCATGAGAAACCACGAACGACCTGCCTCCCTAACTCTATGCGCATCACACCGTCTCTTACTTGACCAGGAACGTCAGCGCTGCTAAAGCCATTGCATCTATTGCTGCCATCAAAGTTCCAGTATGCACAAGGCAGTCCGTGGGCCACGCCCAGCGTCGGAAAGTCTTCACACGCCCGTGTCAAGTTCACCCCAACGGCGCGGTGAGCAGCGCCCAGGTGGAAAACTCGACGGTCGGGGGCTGCGCCGCCAGAGTTTCCTCCTCATCTGGTGGGGAGACGACGATCAGGGTGTCGCTCCACTTCTCGGCCGCTTACTTGAGGAGGGCAGCTGCGCCTAAAAGAGCTGCTATGTGCATGTCATGTCCGCAGGCGTGCATGACTGGGCGCACGTTCCCGTACCTCTTCATCATGCGCTTGGTGCTCTTTTAGGGAAGCGTCGTCCGCTCAGAATGGGAAATGCGTCGAGCTCGGCCCACATCAGAATCGTCTTGCCCACATCGTCTGTGAACACTCCAGCGACGCCGTGGGCCCGCCCGCATAACCATCATACCCCAGACTCTTGAGGTGCTCTGCAACCAGAGATCCTGTCTGCAACTCCATTCCAGATATCTCTGAAGATTGATGCATGATTCGGTAGGTTTCGTAGATGCTGAGGTCAGATTTAAATCTGGGACAGACAGGATCTGGTGGTCGACCAGCTTCTGTGTGTACTCTTTTGAGGCTGAAGCTGCAAGAGCTACCTAGGTAGTGTTCTTCCACACAAAATATCAGCAAAGGAAGGTGGGGCCTCGAACTCGAAGACATCATGAACACTACAAGCACCAACACTAGTAGAGAAACTTTTCCATTCGAATATGGTGGACGAGAGACGTAGCAAGGCTCTTATGACGGGATCCCACC
This sequence comes from Diaporthe citrichinensis, assembly GCA_014872995.1. Lineage (NCBI taxonomy): Eukaryota > Fungi > Ascomycota > Sordariomycetes > Diaporthales > Diaporthaceae > Diaporthe > Diaporthe citrichinensis. The sequence goes on along the minus strand of JADAZR010000013.1, from coordinate 638,123 downwards.
TGGAGGAGAGAAAAATATTAGTGTGTGGTTTGGAAAATAACACCCTCGATTCTGTTAGGTTTTGCAGAGGTTTGGGGTAGGAAACACTCAGAGCAGGTGCGCGCCCGCAGTTGCCTTCTTCGTGGTCTTGTCTCACGTACTCTGTTCCTTTCGCGTGACTGACCTGGACTCAAGAATCAGGACCAGAGCCTCAAAGAGCCCCTGGCGAGTGACGAGATCCAAACGGGCAGCACCTGACTTTCCACGCAAGGCACAAGCTGGCTAATCTGCCACCTTTGCGACCTCCAAAGCCCTTCCTCTCCACAGGGCCTCGCTCGTCTTCTTCTCGAAGACTTCCGAAACATTCACCACAACAACACATGTTTTAGTTTCGACCCTCGAGGACGTATTACCCAGCATGGCCACTCCCAACGTTTTGATCATCGGTAAGGAACGACTTAACCCAAACTCCGTCGTCCTTGGCATCATCTCACCTGTGATTGTTTTAGGAGCGAATCGCGGCATTGGCCTCAACCTCCTCAAGGCCTTTGTGAGTCGCGCGTGGAATGTCACCGGTACGGTCCGGCCTCAGAGTCGGAACGACCCAAGCGTGGATGAGGTACGTGAATTGCACACACAAGTTTCCACACGACGTGGGGGTTCCTCATAGATGATGGGCGATTTGGACTGCTCTATTTGCTCACACCTCCATTTGCCTGCGAGCAGTTGAAACAAACCGGTGCGAATATCCTGGAGATAGACTACCTCGATGAAGATACCATCCAGCGAGCAGCATTGGCCTACGGTGACAAACCTCTGGACATCCTCGTCAACGTCGGAGGTGAGAAAACAAAGAGACACTTCCAGCGAGTGTTCATAAAGTTCTGATGAGCTTTTGTCCAGGTCTTTCTCCCCTCCCGCAGGCATGGCACCAGCAGACCGCGGACGACATCAATGAGAAGTTCCGCGTAATGGCACTGGTACTTTTGCCTCTTCTACTCGAAATTCACAGTACCAGCTTGCCGCGTAATAGAATCTGGTCTCTAACTCGCCTGCGAATTCAGGGCCCTTTCCTTGCAATCAAGCATTTCCTCCCGAAGCTTGAGCTGGCAGCAGAGCCCAAGATCATCAACATCTCATCGCACTTTGGCTCCATATCAGGTAGGCTCCACCAATGGCGGACAACCTCTGCTGCCTTCCCTTTCCTACTTTTTACGAAAATCACTGACGGGCGAGCCCCCAGACAACTCACTCGGGCATTTCATGGCATATCGTGTTGCCAAGACTGCCCTGAACCAGATGTCTGTCACCATGGCGAGAGAGTGGGAGATGGAAGGCCGGAAATCCACCATCGTGTGCATGGAACCAGGCTTTCTTCCGATCAGGCTTACGGGATTCGAGGGGGACGATGACATGGAGACTTGTATTGCTGGCATCATGGAGGTGGTTGATGGCATCACTCTCGAAGACAGTGGCGCTTTCTTGACGCGGGATGGAGATAAGATTCCTTTCTAACCTCATTTCTCAGGCCCGGATCCCGAAAAAGCTCTGGTTGGAAGAGGTCTTGCCGGTAACTCTCGTATCTTCGGAAGTCAAGGACGGGAGTAGTTTGAGCTACTGCCAATATGGTTTTACAGGTAGGCATGGCACTTCGAAATATGACCTGTGTGACAACGCTTCTGTCATTTTTTCAAGGGCCAAGGTGAAAAAGTACGGCTTAGAGTTACGCTTAGAAAGTTTCAATCTTAGTTTTTGGCGCGGCATCTACTCCAGCTCGACCCTGGATGATCTTGAGAAGACCACATCGAGGGACACTTGGTAAACAAATAATTGGCCAGAGTCGTTTGTTTTCTGGGAATTCCTCCAATACACAAGAAAACATCTACTCAAAATCGTACATATAATACACATCAGAGTCCTCTACCTCTGACTCATCATCGTGGTCACGTCGGCTGAGGGAAGATTGAGCGCGTGCACCGCCATGCCTCTTCCGACGAGCAGCGGACCGTTTCTTACCCTCGTCACCAGACTCCCGTGCGCCCTTGCCTCTCCGGGCCACCGAAATGACCTTGTCTCCTTCCTCAGGCGAATCCCGATCTGACCTCGGATCCTGCCTGGAGTGCGCACGTCTGTGAATGAGCCGGCCTTCAAGTCATGTTAGCGGACATCGGTGCCTAAGATGGGAGCAGGACTTCCACCATCGGCACACGGATGGGCGAAGAGGAGTGGGTGAATGGCACTCACCTGGCTGCCCATTCAGTCTCTCCTGATATTCGGGCATCTTGGCAAGATATATGCTGTAGCGCAGCTGGCAGGCGCCGTCGGTGCGGTGAGGTATCTGGTCTGCAACAGCTCGCCACGGAATGCCAGACTCGGCCAGGCGCCACAACAGGTCGTCCTCCTCGCGGGTCCACGGGCGCCGACGAGATACTTCTGAAGTAGCTCGAACCATCTCGGATTGGGGAAGATTGTTTTTCGAAGCGCTCTTGGCCATCTTAGAATGTCTGGGAGTGCCCAAGTCACTGCTGGGTTCGGGGCCTCTCTTCTTTCCCTTCTTGGAATGGGGAGGGCCAGGCTTGCTGCAGGAATCTGGGCCTCCTTTCTCTGGTACTTCATCCCCATTCATCGAATTCTGGTCTGAAAGAGCTCAGTGACTGCCTCACCGCTCGTTTCCAGCCTGTAAACAGGACGCTTTTCAGGGATACATAGGTGTCGGGAGCATTGGAGAACATACCTTTATCCGCCTGGTGTGACCGGACATGTCTTGCCCAAAAGACCTTGCAAGCTTTCTCTGTGCGCATGGACGGGTCGGGCAGCCGAGCCGCGACTTCCTTGAAGTCAATATCCGCAATTCGGTTCAGGCCTTTCGTCACTCTGGTAAGAACCTCGACCTCCTGGGGAGACCACGCGGGTGCACGAGGCTCCTTGGTGGAATGGCTTTTACGTCGTGTTCCTGACGCCTCTGCCGCATTCGCCGCGTCCGACTCCACTGGTGTGACGGACTGTGAAAGCCGCGAAGATGATGCTGGAATTTGATCCTCGACCTTGACCTGGGGCTCGGCTTTTGCCAGAATGGAATCCACGGTGCGCTTCTCTTCTTGCCTCTTCTCCGCTCCACCCCATTTCTTTTTTCCTGAAAGGTGTGACCATCGACGTGAGATGGCCTTCTCCTTGCGACCAAAGGATCTTGCCAGTTCCTTCCGGACTGCTGGTGGCACCGACATTGCTGCAACGCCAGCTGACTGCATTTCCGACTGCATCCTTTTTGTTAAGAGCCGGTCCTGCTCAGGTGGCCATATCTTCTTATCCCATGAGTCCATCTCGTGTGAGCCCGGTTTGATCTCAGGGTCGTCCAACTTATCGTCATCGCTGTCGTCGTACTGCATCACTGAACCCGAATTCTCCTCATCGTATTTCATGAGATCCGGGACTTCGACGCCAACTTTGCTTTTGACGTTCCGGGCTCGTATCTTTCCTTCCATCCTCAGCCACTTGTTTTTTATAGCCGAGGCACTTCGGCCAGGAAACGCTTCCAACAATTTCATGAAGACTTTGCGACTATATCTGGGATTCCCCTTCCTCTGCAGCCGCATCGCCATGGTCTCTTGGATTAAAGCGTCTTCCTCTGCTGACCAAGGCTTATTTGGTGGCCGACCTGGTCGTCGCTTCTTCCGAGCGTCTGAATCACCCTGATGCTTCGGTGGCCGACCTGGTCCTCGTCTCTTCGGTGTGTCGCAGCTTCTGACTTCATCTTCTGTGGCCCAATCTGGCGATGGAGAGAAAGTGCTTCGGTCTTTCTCTCTATTTCCTGCCTGGAAAGCCCCTGTTGAGTCAATGGACAACATAGAGTCCTCTCCATCAGATGAAGAGTCACTGTCCTCGGAGGAACTTTCTGATCTGTCTTGGTGTGATTCCATTCCGTCTTCGTCCTCAGAGTGCATCAGGTGAGCCAAAGATGGTCGGCCTTGCTGGAGGGCGTTTCCCAATGGTAGAGAAGACTCATCTTTGACGAACAATTGATGTACTAAATGCAGGAGTAACTTAGTGTCAGTTATTTCACATGCACTTAGCTGCGTTTCGTGGTCGTGTAGTGGTCGTATTCAAAGCCAAATAGTACAGAAGATCTTTTGCTGTCTCAAGGTGTTCGAGAAGGGGGCGGGGGGCAGTTGCTCACAGTCTTTCCACGCGTGATGAGATAGGGCATTGAATGCCGCGTCGCTCTCGACTTTGTAAGTGAAACTCATCCCACCATACGAAAGATGGCCGTTTCCGAACTCCATATTGCAGCAAAAAATATCGTCTTTTGCCAACGTCTCACACACTTTAGTGCAGACTTCAGCCGGCAGCCCCTCGAGCCGTCCCCGGTATCGCTGGATGGCCCCCTCCCTGAACTGTCCAGCAGTCTCGACGTAGGCCTCAGCAAACTGGCATATGAGCTGGTCGGCTTTCAGACGCGCCTGTTCCATCTCGACCCTCGTCTCCCGGATGATGACTTCGGCATCTTCAGGTATCTGGGGCTGTTCAAGTGCCTCATCTGGTGGATCCGAGGTTGTATCGTCACGCTCGGAGTGACCATCGGAGTCGTAGTCTACCAGTGCTTTCATGACTTGTCGCAGGGGTGTTGGATCGCCAGATGGCAGGGAGTTGTGCTATTTCACTTGTCCAGATATTCTTCTGGCTAGAATACCGGATCAAACGAAACGCAGTGTTGTGCCTCCGAAATTTACCAACGCTGCGGCAAACGGTCGAGATGTGACGAGACGAGTTCGGAGTCCGTGTCCTGCGCGTACCCGTCACGCCGAGTCTACATGCGGAGTAGGTTTGCGTTCCCTTGCAAACGAAGACGAGTTACGGCACAATTCTTAACGGAGGAGCAGCAAAGCATGGCGGACGTCTGTTAGAAGTGATGAAATATTGGGTTTCATCAGAGTTACCTCGACAAACAGTCGAACCTTAATCCTGACGCGCCGCGTCTGATGTTGTCTCCCGTCTTGCTACCCCCGCCGACGTCTTCGGTGTTGTGAAAGAAAATGCGATCGAGAACAATTTCAGGATCAAAACTGAAAACAAAACACTAAGAGCCTTGGTTCAACAAGGCCTCGCTCAGGCGCAGACTTCCAACAGCACACTCTCAAGCAATGTCCTCTCAGCGTCACTCGGGGGGTTCACGTCCCCAGGTGTATACCAAAGATGGGTAAGATGTTATTTTCACACTCATATTAGCTGCTGGAAAGTTTCACTGACAATATTTTATTTAAAAGGTATGCGGCTATTGACTTTGGCAGCACGTCCACACGGGCCTATCTGACCACAGTTAACAAGAAGACCAAGCAGATGAATGGTTATCGTGTTCAGAAGACAGGAGTTGACGACGACAAGAAGAAGCGCTTTTTGCGAGGGGAGTGGCCTTCCAAGGGCTGTCCGTTTGACGCTCCTTATCCCGTCGGCTATGATGCGGCGGGCAGAGAGCACGCCGACAAGCGCGACCGCTCGCTGAAGAGCTTCGTGTGGTTCCTGGCTGACGATGATGACCAGCATCCTTACACCAAAGATCTGAAGGACCACCACGATTCCCTTCCCGGGGTCCAGGAGAAGCAGAAGTTCCGGAGGAGGCTGACGAACATGCTCGTGAGGCACCTCGCCATCGTGGCGGACCAGATCCTCCAAGAGGCCGTGTTGCGCCAGACGACTATCCGGAAGCTGGTGTTCTGTGTCCCCAATGCCTGGGACAAGCCGAACTTCCAAAGTGTTCTGAGGCCTATCATGGACAAGGTCGCCGGCGGGATCGAGACGTACTGCGTGTTTGAATCGGAAGCGCTCTCGCAGTTTATACTCCATCAACATCCTTACCTATTGGTGGACCATGACTTTGTTCTTGTCTGTGACTTTGGCGGTCACTTCATGGTGAGTCCTGAGCTGGCGTTCAGTTTTTCGCGCAAAAAGAATTTCAAGGCTGACCTGGGAGGCTACATCAGGGTGGGAGTCTCTTCCAGTTCTGCCGGGATGGTGCCGAAGATGACCACCCCGCCTTCTTCTCGTTGCCTCAGGGCAACTTCGGCATTCGCGGGGGATCCCAGCTCTGGGAAGATCATATTCGCCCATACATTGATGCCCATTTGAACGCGTTGGGTCTCGCTGCAGACAGGGCAAGTGTGCTTCGAGCCAAATTCCTGGATGCCTTCTTCATCAGTAAGATTGAGGTTGACGGATCGGTATGTCTTTGCTTAAGTCTTCTCCTTTCGGCTTTCGCACTAGAGCGAGAATCTGCTCTTGGGACCGACAATGCTAATTCTTTCGAACTTGTACTGACTGCTGCCCTAGTTCTATGCGAGGAAGATGCCTATGCGTCTGGTTGTCTCCATCACAGACGCATTCCCCGATGATACCAACCTGTATCCCCTGTACCTCAAGCCAGCCGAAATATTGCAGGCATGGCAGCTCGGGTTCAGGACGTCTATCGACCTAGCACTCGAAAAGATTCGGTTGCTCCCGGTGTCTTCTCGGGGCAAGACGGTTGTCATTCTCTCTGGAGGGAGCATGCAGAACCATCAAGCCAGGACTGAGATTCAGCAAGTCTGCGAGAAGTATGGCATCGAATGCCAGGCCGTGGGTTTTGACGTCAATGTTGAGTCAAGGTCAGCTTCTCACTCGATCCGAATGTTTATACGGCGTCAACTAACACATACGCCAGCAAGTGGATGGTATGCGAGGGTGCCGCCACGTCTGAGGCATGTGCCTTAAGCCCCAGAGAATTCTTCCGGCGCGGAGCGGCCCTCGCAGTCCAGTCCTACACGAAGAGCGGCATCTACAAGACCAACGCGGAGGTACTGTTCTACGGAGCACGACAAGCCCCCGCCTACTCGTGGGGCGCCGACTCGCCGGGGCAGCTGGAGCAGTTCGAGTACGACCTCGGCAGCTCAGTCGAGATCGAGCTGGGAGGCTACGCTCACAATAAGGTCAGACTTGTATGCGATCCGCTGTACCAGCGGAACTGCCACCGGTATCCGAGAGGCTGCATTAGCATCCAGTCGGACGATGCCGCCGCCAACAACAACTGCTACGACATCTGGGACGTCAGCCGGCGGTTCGAGCAAACGCATGCGAACGGCACTCATTTCAGCATGCGGATCCCGCCAGACAGATACCTGATCGAAGTTGAAAGCATCGAATACTATGAAAACGGCGTTGATGCCACTCTCCATCTGCGCTTAACGCGGCAGTCTGCCGTGGCGCCAGCTCCGACGAGGGCGAGAAAGAACCTCCGGACCCGCACCGTTTTGACGGGCCCGGATATGTACACGTTCGACGTGCCACTCACGTCCTGTGGTCCGAGCAACCTCGTCCTCTTGGACCTCGACCAGATCAGGAAGAAGCTGTGGAAGCCCCAACAAGCGCGCACCCGGTTGCCGCAGTCAGTCCCGGAGCCGGAGTCTGCAGATGAGGGCTTCCCGGCCGCTAAACGCCAGCGGATCACCGTCCCTTCTGCCGAGGAGCCCTATAATGCTGACTGGGACGTCGTCGATCTGGAGCTTCTTGCGAAATCTCAGCAGCCGGAGAGGGACGGCGTCGCCAGTGAATTCCCTGAGGCTCCGACCCCGAGCATGTCGTTCGATGCACCCGGAAAATTCCCGCCCGCGAATGAGACTCGGGATGAGACTACTGGGCCATACGATCATGGCGGCAGCTCCAATATTGGTGGCAGGATTCCGCGGTCGTCGACAGCATTGTTACACGGTGCGAAGGATTTGGACTTAGCAGCACCACCGCTGGTAGAGACGTATGTTCGCATTCCGGATATGAGAAACGCCTGGGACTCTACCGACTCGGACTCGGACTCGGAATCCTCTGAGAATGTTGACAACATAGTCAACTTCGCGGCTTTCCCCGTCGGAACTTGAGAAGTGACACGTCTTTGACTTTGGTCCAGAAGAGGGAAAAGCCAGCCTCTTCAGTATTAGAACACAAATGGATAATAGCAAACGCATGGTTTTTCCAATAGCTCGAAGCTTCGAGCAGTTCCTCCGGGACTTCCCACGTAACGAAACCCAAACACGAACACAAAGGCCCCCAAGTCGGCCATTTCCCAATCGATCGTAGCCATGCCCCTTTTGAACCCCTTCGCCCACCCCCTTAAGTGCATCTTCATGGTTTTGTGCTCAACCCAATCCTTCCAGCTTTCAGACAGAACGATTTCGAAGAAAACACTGGCCCCTGAGACATGGCCATGTACAAGCTCGTGGAGCAGCTCGTGCTACTAGACGTATTGGTTGTTGTAATACTCAATTCTTACCGAGGCGATGATGCTCGGCTCCAAAACGACCAGGCCCCACTACCCCTCGCTGTCGGTGAAGTGGAAAGAGCTGCTGTAGTGTTTACGCTGGGCTCTGAGCTCGGCCCAGGCGTCCAGAGCGTCCTTGAGAGCTGTGCCGCGATGAAAGCTCATATTGATAATGTTGCTGGCGATGAGCTGCATGATTTATTGAATAGTTAGCAGGGACTAAGCGTGTGATGTGCGCTGACAGTTGGTTGCAAGACCTCTGAGTGCAGGATGTCCTCGGGCTCCAACATATAGCAAATATTTTGCCTCGAGCTTATCATCTATTGGAAATATTAGCTGCTTGCTGAATAAGGTCTCTCTTTGGTGCTTTAGGTCTACTATACATAGCACAACTTAAGAAGCCCCGAAGTCCTTCTGCTAATTAATTTGTTCACTGTAAACGGTATAATCTTTGGCCCGAGCGCAACAAGGGCATCAAATTCGGGCCTGGTAGCACGAGTATCTGAGTTGGGTGAGTCGTTGTTGCTGAACCATGTCTTCTTCAGTCGTCATACTTCTTGTCGAAGTCCGTGGCCAAGGTCGGTAGACGTAGCCTTGAGCTTGTTGTACAGGTCCCTGGCCGATCTCACCGCGGCGGTGCTGTGAGGTGGGGCGGGAGCGAAAGGATCCATGCGGGGTGACTCTCGGTATGTCCTGGCACATGAGGATGACGACGGCGCTCGAGAATAGAAAGAGGGAGATCGATTCGGCGGGGCGAGGTTTGCAGTTTGTGGCGGAGCTCAAGATGCTCTGGGCACCAACTGACTCACCGCAACATCACTTTACGGGCTCTGCCAACTAATCTCGGAAGTCTCGTCAACTCACCTGAATTCCATCTACGACTTTCTCACTGCACATCATTTGACGCTTTTGGGCTGTCTTCTGGGATTTCTGCTTGTGCATTGGAAGCTCCTTTTGCGTTATTTTGCTATGTACTGTATCCACTATGCCGCCGCCGCCGCCACTCAGTCTGGGACAAGTCCTCCGGGGCAGACTCGGGCTGTACACTATATCAAAGAAGATTCAAGACGTGGTGTGGCTTGCGAGGTTTGTGTGTTCGACCTCCAAATCCAGCGCCCGTGGTTTGAGGTAACATCACTAAACTTGACAATATCAGAGATCAGAGCAACGAGCTCGTGGTTGTGAAGAGCGTCAGCGGCCATCCCCGCGTCGAGAATGAACGGGACGTCCTTCAGCGCTTCCAGGGTCGAAGTGCCCATATTCGCCCTCTCGTTGATGAGATTCAGCATCCATCCAAGCCAACAACGATAGTTCTCAAACACCTGAAGGGGGATCTTTTGGATGTATCAATTGAGAAACCACTCAACCGGAAAGAGATCAAGTACGTGTCAAGAGGCATCCTCGAAGCACTCGATGTCCTCCATGAGGATGGTTACGTCCACACCGACGTCAAACCCAGCAACATATTCGTCAATCACAGAAAGCACGGCAGCGAGTTGCGCTTCTCTGAGGTCCAGCTGGGCGACTTCGGAGGAAGTTATCACCAGGAGAGCGAATGGGCCAAATCGGCCACGCCCATTGGAGCTCCAATGTGGAGCAGCCCAGAGCTTCTCATGGAGATGCCGTGGAACACTGCAACCGACATCTGGTCATTTGGTACTTTGGTTATAAGCATGATTCTCGGCGGCGACTTCAACATTTTCCGCCCCAAGACAGCTCGTTATGGTGATGAGGATTACAACGTCGAAGTCGTGCAGTCACAATTCCGTTATTTCGGGCCGTTTCCGCCCAAAATCAGAGAGATTGTGAATGACGAAACATACCAGTCGGTGCTCTATCTCATGCATCTAAATCCGCCTGAAAGTATGACGCCGTTCAGCCTGGTAACGGAACGAGAGGTTGTCAAGGAGGATAAGGAGTTTATCTTGAGGATCATGAAGATGGACTGGCGCGATCGACCGACAGCCAAGGAGCTGCTTGAGGATAAATGGTTCCATAAAGAATAAGATTTCATTTCTCTTTCTCCCCGTTGTGCTTCCCGCTTCACTTTCGGATTCCCCTCTTGTAGACATTCAGACTCACGTTCTATTTACGAAGTCTCAGCTCGAGGATTGGAGCCTAGTAATTTGCATTTTTGCCTGTCCTGTGCCAGGATTCTCACCAACTTTGTACATATTTTGGTGAAAATTTTGGCACCGTACAGTCAAAGAGCCACCGGAAAACACCCAAGACGATTTGCTAGCCTCCCAGCTGGAGATATTGAGGCATAGGTATAGCCACAGGAGCAGGTTTGAAGGTGGCGCGCTTTGAACCTTCATGTAGGATTGGCAGCGGGTGCTCGGGGCCACAGAATACTATGCTAAGAAATGTCGAGCCAAGCGGGCCCTAGTCGAGGTTACAGGTTGTCGGCCTCACCTCAAGTCAAGGAGATGAGAATAAGGAGCAGGCAAGGGTAGCAAGCCGCAACAATTATCCCCCAAACTTAGAACCATGTGCCCAGTGGCCAGAGACCAGCACATCCACTTTTGAGAAGGCAGCTGAAGAAAGTTCCAAAAATCCACGCGATTGCTCTCCTCGGACCGTGAGAGCCATTCTGCACTCATCAGCTTATACAATCAGATGACTGTGGTGACGAGAAACAGCCTGTGGAAATTTGGCCACGGTCACACCTATTTTCAGCAGCATCTGATGTTGCTAGCCGATGCAGAGATAGTGGAGGCCCCCTAGGGTGGAGTGGCTGAGAGCTCTCTGAGTCAAACAAAATCCACATATAAGCCACCACACCGCCAATTCAAGCACATACGGCCATAGATATAGGAAAATACGGGATCCCGTCCGCTCTCCCATAGTCAAGCCTGTAATCACTGGATTAGTAGTTGGGTCGGTGACGACCAGCGAATACCCGGTGCTGTATGTTTTTGCCCACTTTTTGTAGTTCCCCCGGTGCCATTCCAGCAGAGCCCCTGTTTACTGGATTAGTAGTTGGGTCGGAGACGACCTCGGGACCAGTGAATACCCGGTGCTGAATGTTTTTGTTACTTTTCATTTCGTTTTGGCAGGTGCTGCATTGCTTGTTGTTGCTGTATTAGCCTCCCTCCTGGTCAGTACCGGCGGAATATGGGATCCAGGAGCCGCATATGTTCCGCTCCTTCCTCACAAGCTGCTCCTTCCGTTTACCCACAGCTCCTTCTACTTTAAGCCGTCCCAAACCCCCCTGAGCGGCTTATTTTCTAAGCAGCTTATCGGAATGAGCTGTTATTAAGCGGCTTATCGTTTGTTGAGTGGTGTTTACGCGGTTCTTTTCTCGCAAGTGGAACATATGCGGCTTGAGAAGGCGTACATACCGCTCATGGAAACAGGCATCCGAAACCACTGGTGGTTTCGGAGGACGGCTGGTTGTGCTAAGCCTTGCCTCTGGGGCCTAATTATCGTTTCCCTGTATACCGCAATGCTTGTCCTGTAGCATAGACATTTGCTCATGCTGACCACTACATTTGTGGATACTGGCAGAGCGATGGCCCACCATTCCAGCTGCTACCAGTGTTAGCATACATTGCAACATCTACGCTGCACAATCCAACATGACAGAGTTGCTGTGCCTCTATGAACGTTCGAAAACGTATCTGATGCAGCCTTGATTCTATTATCCACTTAATCTCACCTGAGGTATTCATGGATACTTTTAGCCAAGTACAGGGTTATATTTAGCAAGGTGTTATTATATTATCCTATTACAAAACCTCTGCACTTTCCCATCCTCAGGCCCAACGGGCTCCATTCTGTCATTCAACGCTTATAAGGTCAACCCCAGTTTTGTACAAGATCCCCATATTGCCAACTCCTTGATCACTTTCATTACTTCGATCTGAAATTCAGCCTGCCTGCCTTCAAGCCATCTCCATTTGATCTCTCAGGTCATAATGTCAACCGATTCGTCGCAATCTCAAAACCAGCCTGTCCCTATACCGACAAATAAAGTCACGAAAAGCGTAATTCAGTCGTCTCCAGCCACGGTTGCTGGCGCCACAAAGACCGGCGGCAATATGTTGCATTTCTACTTAAACATGGTGGAAGGAAGAAACAAATCCAGCCCGCCAACAAAACGCACAAGTCTGCCTGGAATACGTTAGGCAACACGGGTACCCGGCTCAAGGGTATCGCTTCCTGATCCACCAGGGAATAATGGAAGTTTTGACCGAAGACGAGTACATGAAAAGAAAAGAAGAGTTGGCAAGGGAAGTTGCTGGTTGTCTACAAGATACTTATGGACTCGTATGTTGCTGGCACTTTATTCCACACACCCTGTTTGTAATTTTGTATTTGTACCTAATCTTGCTGACTTGATCCAGTATCCTCCCAGGACATTAAGCCCTAGAGCAGAAGAGTGATATGAGCATTGCTGGGCTACTCTGAGGTGACATCGTGTATTTTAGTCACCAAGTAAGCTAAAGAGTATGAATCAGGATCAAGATATGTCTAAATGAGAACCTGGGATCTCAGATGTGGCTCAATATGGTAACACAATGGTTTGTGTGAGTCCATCATCATCCTATGGAGATTGTCAATTCATTCACTCAAATGATGGACCGGTGGTAACAGAACATACACACAATTCCGAGATGGCAAAGCAAATGGCATGAAAAATGGCTGTTAGGGCTCAGATTCGCCGGTCATTTGTCAAGGCAAGGAATATGTTCTCCCGTCACTGCACCTTCAAGAAGAATGCATGTATAAAAGAACCTATGTGATGCGTTCACTTGTCAGAAACCCTGTGAATTAAATTATGCGGCCACATAGTTACGCAACCAGTGATGCCGGGAAGCAAGTTCTTAAGTGTACGTTGGTTGCCTGTTGTGTGGCTGGCGTCTGGCAGTCATTTGGGAAAGGGGGATGGCCAGCTGGGATAGGAATGCAACCAAGTTGATCGCAGGGGTACGTTGTTCAGTGTAGCTTGAATCTTATTCATTCCAATGCTGTACAGCTCTTAGAACACACAAAAGGTCTGCAAATCCGGATTAAATGAGAGTTGCTTGTGAGTGTCTGCAACTTGGGACAAGTGTTGCAGTCAGTGGCTAGCAGGGAAATGGTTTACTAGTAAATAAGGGTATTGCCACACCCATCTACCAGCAGCACATATTTAGTAACCTAATGATTAACGTCAATTGTGCTGCAGGTACCAAACAGGTCTGGGAAAGAGGGCGCTTCGTTTCCATGAACCAAATTTTATAATCGCTAATTATTTGTATGCTTGTGCTGAACACCGCACCTTGTTGATGTCTTGCTTCGAGGTAAGATATATCGTTCTACTTGCAACAATATCTCGATCCTTGCGCGGGAGTCTTGTGCTTAACCATCACGTATCAACCGGACGAAACAAGGGAGCTGAAAGGTTCTATCCTCGGTCTCACGCAGTTTCGTACAAGATCACTCTGAAATGGAAGTCTCCATGAGACTGTAAAGCGTAGCTCTAGCATATGGGTCATCCAAGAACGGCAAGGCTCCATGCAGTCAGCTTGCTGGTGCCGGTATCAGCAGACGCATGCCACCCCATCTAATTAACGGAAAACGCTCATTTTGTCCACCTGGAACATCTCTACTCAGACAATCTTCACAGCCAAAGTTCTGAATCGGGGTCATCTAAACTTTCTGGGTTCTCATACGAAGCAGCGATGCAAGCCAGTCTGCCTCTTGTTTCGCTAAACGCGGCTTTCGCCTGGCCCGTACCAATGCAAATCTTGAGTCTACCTTATAAGGCTTACGATGCAGCGACGTTAGAAACTCAGGCTTTGCATCTCCTCAAAAAACATCACTTCGAAAGAGCGTCCCGGGACGTGGAATTGAAACAGCCGGCCAAACCTGCAACTCATATGTTTGGCAGTCTCGAGGGACTCCGTTACACAGATAAATCGGAAAGTTCTAAATTCGATGAAAAGCTCATAGCGCCTTATTTGCTTCGAGAGGGCTGTGGAGGCAAGTGACCCCAAACAACTCCATAATTGCCAACAACCAGCGCGATCCCGCTGACACGGCGATAACTAGCCGAGTTCCAGAGTGTTCGCGCACGTCTGCGCTCGAAGGCTTTCAACCATGACCATTTAGGAGCAACGGCCTCTCTTGCGGCGTACTGGGTGCGGAAATGCATCGCCGAACACGAAGAATGTCGAGCTGAGCAAGTGCCGACTATGCTCTCTAGGATGCCACGCCGCCTGATTGACTTGTCGGGTTATTGTCCACCATCCGCTCCTCGGTCCCAAACGATTAGAGTGGTGGAAACGCGGTGGCTGAACGAGCCATACTGCGCGCTGTCGTATAGATGGCCAGCAACCATCTCTGACCTGACCACGCTCTCAGGCAAGACCCAGTGCTCACTCTACTCAGGGTTTGACGCCGGACTCCTTCACCATACCATCAGAGATGCATGCGAACTGTGCAAGAGGCTGGGGTTCCGTTACTTGTGGGTCGATGCGCTGGTAAGTTGGATTACTGGAAGCGATCAAAAGAGCGAAGCGACCAACTTACCAGGATTTATCCAGTGCATTTTTCAGGGTGAAGGCGGTGACTGGCATATAGAGGCCCAGAATATCGCCTCGATATACTTCAACGCTGTAGTCACCATCGCGGCGGTCGACGGCTCAAAACTTGGCGCAGCCTCGTCACTGAAGCCAGGTCTCTACGACGAAGAAGCTTTGCGATCATCTTTGTCGAAAATCACGGAACCCTCTTGTTTGACAAACGAACTAGTTTACGAGGCCCTACAAGAATCAGGCAATTTCGCCTCGAGAACCCATGGCGAGCTCGACACCAGGGGTTGGGCGTTCCAAGAGAAGATCTTGTCCAGGCGTATAATCAGCATCACGAAGGAAGGAATTTTCTGGGACTGCTTACGCTATTCCGCATCGGACCGTCGCCCCCTGTGTATCCTGGGAGACTTTTCCCCAGAGTTCCGGGACGTGGATGACCGCAAGTTCAAGGTTATGCTTCTGGCGCCGCACAGCTCAGCAATGCCGGCGACTCTTCCCAAACAAGAGTGCTATTGGCACTGGAGGAAAGCTGTCAAGGAATACACTGGCCGCGTGCTTACCTCCAACCGCGATAGACATATCGCGCTGGCAGGCATCACCGCCAAATTCTGCTCTGTCTTGGACGATGAGTGTGTTCTCGGCATTTGGAGAAACGATGCACTACGATCTCTGCTCTGGTCCGTCGATACTGCAGATAAAGGGGCCATGACTGCTTCCGGTGGAACGATAAAGGGTCCCTCCTGGTCCTGGGTATCCATATGCAAACCCATCAGTTACAACCTCCCACTCCCAACACACCATCGCATGGGTCCTCCCCTCACGGTAAATACGCAAAAAACGGCAGAGGCGCTGTTGGCAAAGGCGGAAATCCTCGACCTCTCTGTGAAGAGGAAGAATGAGTTCAGCTTCGATGAGTTCGACGGCAGCCTTGTTATCGAAGGTGCGTCGTTGAAGGGGTTCATCTTCGACCGCCGCATTTTCGTCCGGAAGACGTACGCCGACACCGCGGAACAGATTGAAGACGTTGAGGAATACAAAGAGAAGTCAAAGGGTCAACCATGGGAAGAGGTTCTTCGTTTCGACGAGGTAACGCGTTATGACGAGAGGCTGTTTCACGACACCGAATTTTTCCCAGATGCCAGTGATCATTACGTCTCTGGTCCGCAGGAGGTAACATGTCTGTTGTTAGTTGAAGGTGGTTATGCCGGCTTCTCTAAAGCGCGTTATTTCCTCGTGCTGGAGCCAAAGGAGAGGACTTTAGAAATGTCATCTGCCGACTGGGAGGATTTCTCCTGCGAAGCTCCCGCAACAGCCTACCGACGGCTCGGTATTTGCGCGTTCGATAGTTGGGGACTCTGTCCAACTTCAGTGGACCATTCTCCGTCTGCTCACAATGATTGCCCCTGTCTGGGCATGAGGATTATAGCAAATATTTCCTGAGACGAATACAAGTTGTCCGCTTGACTGTTTCTTGAACAGAAGGCAACCAAAAGTATCGTGAGCAGGCTTTGTTATACATTAAGCTCTCAAATACTCCGTCTCTTAGCCCCCCTTCTCCAGGGAATTATTGTCTTTCCGGCTTAGCAGAGGAGGTATAGGACCACAGATAGTCGATACAAGTCTATTTCTCATCCCCCCCCCCCCCCCAAATGGTTAGACATTCTATTGTTCTCAGGCTCAGAGTCGTCGTTCTAAGGACGAGGACACCAAGTCCGGACGCCCGGAGCAGTGAGCCACTGTGCTTGATGAGGGAAGTATGTTCAAATTTTTACGGTGCTGACGGCTGGTTATCGGCGACCTTCGCATATACCTCGCCGCAGATGGAGTTTTGGTATTCTCCTGAACACATGATTCATATTTCCCGCCGTCATATGATATCCATATTACCTAGGCCAACACCCCACGCCTCCCTACTTCTTGAAAGACTGTACATGCAACTGAATAGCCTCATTCAGCTTCCCAACCACCTCGGGCTGGTTGCTGAACGCCGTCTGCAGCATCTCCCCGAGGTCCCTCTCCACCTTGGCCAGGTTCTTCCCGCCCGTCTTCCTGGCGCGCGAGTCGTCGAGCAGCACGGCCCAGCGGTGCGTGAAGGCGCCGATCGCCCGCCGGAGCAGGTCATCCAGCTGCTCGCTCGCATCCCCGCTGTCCGCGGTTGGGTTTGTTGGTGCCTGCGCAATGGCGGCGGCGGCGGCACCGCCGACGCGGGACGATAGGAACGACGCCGCGCCGGGTATGAAGCTGCTGACGTAGCCGACGAGGTTCTGGGGCGTGATGTTGTTCCATATGTGGGAGAAGTACTGCATCCCCGGGTCCTGGTTGCGCACGTCGCCTATCTCGAGGGACACGAGCTCGTTCTTGAGTATCAGCAGGTTCTTGATCATGAACAGGTCCGGGTCCGTCCCGGCCTTGGTGGTCTTGATGCGGGCCTCGGCGCGTTGCAGGACTTGGATTGTCTCTTTCACGATCTTGAACACCACTGGACTATTGCGTTGCTATTTGTGCTGTCAGAGTTTGAACGCTGGAATTCAGGGAGGGAATAGACTCACGCATCGCTCCTTAGGCATGGACTGATCAAACATGATCAATAGCTCCAGGGCTCGCTTCACTGGTGGGTAGGCGTTTGACGATGCGACTCCGTCAACCACCGGGCCAATCTTCAGCGCATCGGGCAGAACGGTAACCTTGGATATGGACTTGCCGATCTCCGCCTCAAATGCAGTATCTGTAAACAGCCACAGGTGCTCTGCCAGCAAGCGCGCCGCGAGCTCCTGGCAGTGTCTTGAAAAGGCAGACTCCTCCTCTTCGTAGTCCGAGACAAGATACTCGTTGGTGATCCACCCGAGAATGTTGCAAATGGTCTGCAGCTCCGCGCCATGTAGTGCCGATTGCAAGCTATTCGCTATGGGAACAACGTTGGTCGCGTTGACCATGACCCTCTGGTGCGACTTAAGCGTCACGAAGGCAGAAGTGGGGTCCGTGCTGTAGTGTGGCTCGACAGCAAAGATCTTTGCGAAGAGCATTGCTTCGTTATAAGACCTCTCGAAGGATTGCTTGACAAAGTTCCTCGATGCGGTCTCGACGGAGGCATCCTTAGCCTCTTTCTTGAAAGTGTCCAGGTCGTGCTGGATGATAGGCCTTAGGTCGCGGTCGCGGGCCGCAATGTACGCCTGGAAGATGTTGTTTGCGGTGTTGGAGTAGATCTCGGAGTTCGTGCCAGAGAGAGCGTTGCCAGCTGGGTCGTATGCCTGGTGCACAACCTTCTGCACGTTAGGGATCAGAAAATACGTGTCCTCGAGCATCATCTCCTCGAAGCGCCCGTAGGCAAGGGCGTGCCTGGCTGATTCGGACTGCGTCGCGGCAATCTGCCTTGATATATCTGACGAGACCCTTTCCAGCCGGGCTTCAAGGCCGACCTCCAGCAGGTGCAGAGCCTTGGTCAGTAGAGACTGGTATCGCGCCAGGTAGGACTCGGAGTCCCGGTACGAAGGATGCTTCTCCATGAATGCGATGCAGGCGTCCAGATTCTCCAGCACCTCCCCGAACGACTCATCCTCCACCAAGCGGCCCGCCCCAGGCGCGTTCAACCGCCGGCTAACGCTGTCGATGTAGGCGTAGTAGTGTAGGTCTGTTCCAACCTCGTCGGCCAGCTTCTGCAAACGCCGCTGTTCAGACAGGAGGTCCTCGCATTGGGCCTGGAAGGACGTTGTCTGCTCCTCCACACCGCGGAAAGACTCCGACAGAGAGGCCAGCAGCTCCAGGGCGCTGTTCGTGTCTTGTATCAATGTGTCGAGGTGTCTCTCCGTCATCGACAGTTGCTCTCCGTATAGCGTGTATTCCTGCTGGCCGGCGTCCAGCAATTCATCCTGGTATGCGTCCAGCAGGACGTCGTCGTCCTCGTCTATGACGTTTTCGATCCCAGGCAACGCCAACGCATCCAAGCTCTTGTCCTCTTTCCTTCTTGTCCTCCTCCTCCGCCTCTTCTGGGGGACATCTTCCCTGAGCCCGGCGCGAACGATGGCATGGAGATCGGAGAAGGACTGGGCACGTCGTGCCAGGTCTGCCTCGGGAGGCGAGTCGTCATCCTCCTCTTCCAACAGTTCTTCGAGGTCTTCTACTCCCCCGTTCGGCGCGTTAGTTCCATTTGGCTGCTGCAGCAGGGTGCTGCTCCTGCGGCGGTGGGCGTAGCTTTGGGACGGGACCCTCTTGTGCTGCTGTGCCTGTGGTTGTTGGAAGTCTAGTATCGAGTTGTACCACGAGTCCTCGTACATTTTCGATCGTCAGGGACGGCAGCAGCGCCGTGAAGCTCGCGGCTAGGCCTAGCAGTCGACAAAGGGCGACGGGGGGCAGAAGGCGCCGGATGTTTTGCTGGCTTGTCTAGGTCCCAATTGGTAGCTCCCGAGGTTCAGCCCTGTGGCGCCAGTCAGTCCGCCGACGGAGTGCCAGATTGCACACACCCAGCCCAGCCGCACATCGGCGTGGGGGCTCTGCGCAAGGACCCGGCCTACCTAGGTAGCGGGGACAAGCTGGTGTGGGGCTGCGCTGGGAGTGCTGGCGGTTCGGACAGGGGGCAGGGGTCTGGCGCTGCAGGCTCAGGGCTCCTCTTCCATTCAAAGCTCGAGCTTTACTAAGGTTGATGGTCCGCGGCGGATGACCTCACCACTCTCAAGCCCCGGCGTTGCCAAAAAAGACCCTTAAAACGGTCCCTAGCGATGAGTTTTGTGGAATTGTTGACTGTCTGAGATCTATATTGACTCGCACACGACAGATCAAAACATCTTGGGTCCTGTGAACATGTCGAACCTCGCATCAAGGGCCGTCATGCGGCAGCGTACGTCGCTGGCCCTCAATTTCTCACCCCTCAGCCGGCCAGTTCAGCGAGGCCCCGCACGATCGTCCGTCCGCCACAAAAGCTCCCGCCCGGTTCCCCCACCGCGCTCTCGTGGTGGCAAGAGGATAATTGGCCTTGTCGCCGTTGCCGGGCTGGCTGTTGCCAGCGCAACGTGGGCCTACCCGCTCTTCTTTGGCGACAACGCCGTCGCCGGGATCCCGCAGGCCGAGATCGAGTTCGAGAAGAAGCGTAAGGCCCCGAGGAACAAGGAGGAGAACCGGGACCTGATCTCCTCGCAGCACATCCAGGTGCGCAAGAGCTGGGAGAATCCGGGCGTCTACGCGTGGGGGTCCAACGTCGGCAAGGTCGTCGCCCCCGAGTCCAAGGAGACCATCGTCAAGACGCCGAGGCGGATACCCTTCTTTGACGGCCAGCTGCTCCGGGACCTGAAGCTCGACCAGGATTTTGGTGCGGCCGTGACGGAGAAGGGCGACCTGGTGCAGTGGGGAACCGGCTATTTCGCGGAGGACCCCAGGCCAACTGTCACTCTCAAGGGGAAGGATTTAGCCAAGCTAGCCATCTCAAGGGATCGCATTTTAGCACTGTCTTCCGGCGGGTCTGTCTACTCGATCCCCGTGGCCAAATCAGACCAATTATCGGGAAGCAGTGCGGGTGAGAGCTCGTCGTGGCTATCCTTCTGGTCAAATCCCACAACGGCCATCAACTACCGAGAAATCAAGCCCAAAGACCTGGGCTGGGGTGAGAAAGTTGTGGACGTCAGCAGCGGTCGAGAGCACGCACTGCTCCTGACCTCAAGTGGGCGCGTTTTCTCCGCCGCATCAAGCTCGGAGAGCTTCCCGTCGCGCGGGCAGCTCGGCATCCCGGGCCTCACGTGGGCGTCGAGGCCGCAGGGCCCTTACGACCAGCCGCACGAACTCGGCACGCTCAAAGGGTTCAAGGCTAAGAAGATCGCGACCGGAGACCATCACTCATTGGTACTCGATGATGAGGGCAGGGTATTCGCCTTTGGCGACAACGCCGTGGGACAGCTTGGCTTCCCTCCAGAGGCCGAGGTCCCTGTAATTGACAGCCCGTCTTTACTGCCATTCAATAAGCTCTACAAGGCGACTGGGCTCCTGCCCAAGGTCACTTCTATCGCTGCTGGCGGCGCCAACTCGTACTTCACCGTGGACGCCACCAAGGTCGCGCCTCAGACATACCCGTCGGACAGCGTCGCACCGGCGCGTGACCTGGGCAGGGTGGTCGCCGACACGTGGGCGGCAGGCGAGGGTATCAAGGGCAGTCTTGGCACGGGAGCGTGGACGCATATATCAAACGGGCCCAGCAAGATCAAGGCCCTTTCGGGACTGTTCGAGTGGGACGAGAAGGCAAACCAGGTTGTCCCCATCCGACTCGCGCGCCTCTCTGTCGGGAGCACACACACGGCTGCGGTAATGGACAACGTGACGTACGTGGACGCGACGGGCAAGTCGGGCGACAACGACACAAACTGGGGCGCGGATATCGTGTGGTGGGGCGGCAACGAATTCTACCAGCTTGGCAATGGCAAGAGGAGCAACTCGAACGCGCCGATATACATTGGCCCGCTGGACGGTGGGGCCGGGGATGCCAAGGCCGGGAGGAAGGGGGAGGAGCACCGGTTCCAGATCACGCCGAGGCAGACGGCGCGGCTGGGTAAGGATGGTAAGGGTAGGAAGGTGAGCATGGAGCAGAGGGCGGAGTGTGGGCGGTATGTCACGGCTGTGTACTCTGGGACATGAGATCTGTGGAGGCAAAAATGATTGAAGGCATGTTTGAGTGGGACTGTGCCTGTATCCCGCCGTGAGACGTGCAGGGCCCTGGGGTTTCCAGGGATTTGGAGAGTGGTCGCATTTTTTGATGAGCAGCCGTCGGGTATTGGCGTTCCATGCGTTCCATGAAAAGGGGGAGGGGGAGGGGGACAAGTGAGATGAAACAGGAATCTCAGGCCAGACGTGGCTGGATAGACCATTTCTACTACCGTACGGCTTGGAATGTTGTCAGCGGACTCTGGAATGTCCCGTGTATATGAGTACAGAAAAGGCAGCATTAGCTCTCCTCTCACAGCCGATTGAAATCCGAGATGAAAGTGTCAAATAAGGAAAAGAATAATGGATCATATCCGGGAGCGTGGTAAGGCAGCACAGCTTTGCGGCAAAAGGGGACGGGGGGTGCGAGGTAAACCCATGAGGGCAATATCCCTGCGGTGATCCTTTGACTCGGACACTGGCCGAAAGCATGTCTGTCGTCTCAGATCTGGGGTTATAAGACAGGATGTCCCAAGCTGGCACCGGACGAGTCCTTGAACCATCGAGTACCTAGACTGTAGGTTGGCAGGGCATCGGGACATGTTCGTTGTATCGATGAACGGCTGGTTGAAGGTGAGTCAGTGCGAGAGTCATTGAGAAACAGGCCGTGGATCTAGACACATTTATTTTAGTGCTAGTAATAGAAGTAGAACGATGGTTTCCATTCCCGGGACCCATGCAGCAGCAGCAGCAGCAGCAGCAGAATAAGGTTGGGAGGGAGTTGCAGGTGCAGATGTCAATCCCAGACTGCCGGAACCCGAGGAAAGCTGGGCGAGGGCATTGTAGGTAGCATCGATGACCGTGTTGCCACGCGGATGATGAGCCCAGGTGATCAGCCGACCGAGCCGACTGATGATTCAGTAAACTTTCACTCATCGCAATAGCAGACTAGCAGACTATTGACGTTCATCCGTCTCCATCGGATGAGTTTGCGAGATGAGAAGTCTGCGAATCTACTGCAGAGACACGTCCATACTGCCCGTAGTGACCGACAACAGCACATACCTACATTAGGTGCGTCCCCTGCAATCTGCGGGCTGACCCTGTAAATGAGTTGTCGATGTGTGGGGCCGGCCTAGGCTTATTTTAGCAACTCTCAAACCCACTCACTGCTCAGTTGTCGATCGGCGGCCCACAGACAACGTCACACCTGTGGCCGACGTGCGGTGCATTGGGTTTCCCAGAGCTCCCCTGGGCTTGCGGGTGGGCGGACAGGGCGGGCTGCGGGCTGCAGGTCATCTCCTCTCGGATGGGCTGGGCGCGCTGGCGGGCAGGCGGGCGGGTGTGACCACGGATACGGATAGCACCCCAGGCCTGCAAGCTACGTACCGTACCTGCCGGGTACGGTAGGTGGTCTAGCTACTTGTACATCACTACCCCAGGCCTCAGAAAATTAAGTTGAGGTAGCAGACCAAGGCACGTCGCCATTCCTCCGCCACCACGGCCTGACCTTGCAACCTCGTCCAGGCTCTGACAGGACCTGACCTGACCAGACCAGAACCAGAACCAGACCTTCGAAATTCGCCATCTGTCTGACACACAGAGTCGTGTTCGGCTCCGGGCCTTTCGACCGCAAAACCTTGTACCCGGCGAGACGGGCGAACGCGGCGAGCTCCCTCCCTCCG
Source organism: Diaporthe citrichinensis (assembly GCA_014872995.1). Taxonomy (NCBI): domain Eukaryota; kingdom Fungi; phylum Ascomycota; class Sordariomycetes; order Diaporthales; family Diaporthaceae; genus Diaporthe; species Diaporthe citrichinensis. Next base: position 615,042 of record JADAZR010000013.1, on the reverse strand, counting down.
TGGCCAACAAGACCTTTTGCGTTGCGCCGCGCTGCGTTGCAGTACGTCACCAATCACGACGGCCACACCTCACCTGCGACAATGTCAGCCACATAGCCAGCCTGCCCGAGACGAGACAAGACGAAACGACGAGGGAACAAGAACAGAAGCCCGCCTGGTCACTCCTTTGTCTGCTCTGCTCCTCAGCCTCGCCCGTAGTCTATCTTGGCTCGCCCCTCCCTCCCTCCTGGAACAAGTGCTGGGAACAAGTGACTTGGACTCGCATCGCCACACGTGCTCGAGTGCCTCTCCCGCAAACCTGGGCAGTCAATCGCTTTGTCACCGTTGTTGGCTTCGGCTTCGGCTTCGAGCCGGATCGCCCCCTCGCACCATCGCACTACTTGTGCCTTCGAATAATTCCCCTACCGACCGGCCGAGCTGAGCATTTGCTTTGTTCCTGCATGCTGCGCAACACTGCAGCACCCGCTCTGCTTCTCAACACATTCACTCCTTTGTGTCCTCCTTCGCACGCCGTCTAGTCCCCGCCGGGCCACTCGCTCCCGGTGCCGTCGATATTTACAGACTTACACATTGCGCTCCCATCGCTGGCCTCCGGCGCCCCGGCAAATACTTCTCAGACAGTCTCCCGCACTTTAATCTTCCCTTGCAGAGATATAGGCTCTTTTCTCGACCTGCACCTTGGATCGCGACTCCCCTGTCCGCCCTGGCTGCGCCATCATCGGCAGTCGCATTCCACTCCGTCCTACCCACCAGCGGCCGCCGCTCAGACGCGAAGACGCCACTTCCCACAACCTTGACAGCGTCACATCGCCGGCCAGCCCTCACGATGGACCGCTTGCGGTCCGGTTTTCACCGGAAGAGCAGAAAGGCCTCGCCGTCGCGACCTACCATAGTAACTGACGGCACCCACAGCTCCGGCAAGACCACTCCCGAGCCCGTCTCGGCACACTCTCCTCTCCAGGTCCCGCACCTCTCCAACAAAGAGAAGAAGACGTCGCCCTTCCGCTCCCTGCGCGACTTCAGCCGTTCCCACAAGCGCGCACGGTCTCCGGCTACCGGTTCCCTCCCCCGTTCGCCTATCGGCGCCACATACACATTCGATGGGCTCGACGATACGCCGACAACCTCGCCCACCGTCCGAGGAGGCAGCGGTGACTTGCACCCGCCACCACAAGACATGAACGGGGTTTCCGCCGGGGGTCAGCCCCCCAGGATGCCCGCTTTCCTCTCCCTACCACCGCAGGAAATCGTCGCCAAGTTCCAGGAGATCGTCTGGATGGAGCGCAATCGCATCATGCTGAGCCTGACGAACCCCTCCCCGGACTTCAAGTGGGCGCGCGTGACTGGCGATCATCTAAAGAAGTTGGACAGGTACATGAACATCCAGCCTTGGGAGAACAATCGCGTCAGGCTGCGCGTCCCACCGGGCAAGGTGGACTACGTCAATGCGTCGCCGATAGCCTTGAGCTGTACCACGCCCCAGCAAGCCTCTCGGCCACAAGCGCGAGGCTCTAGCAATAAGGAAGCCACGGTAGTTGGGCTGTCGGATCTTGCCGGCGGTGGGTCGGATCGGTACATCGCCATGCAAGGGCCCAAACGGAATACCACCGACCACGTGTGGCGCATGGTGGTTGAGCAACTGGAAAGCCCTGCGGTGGTCGTCATGTTGACGGAGACACACGAGGCGAACATGGAGAAGTGCTATCCTTATTTCCCGCGCAGTCCCGACGACGCGCCCCTGGAGATCAACGAGAGGGACGAATTCGGCGACGCTTTCAGGGCAAGCGTACACTGCGAGGCAATCGAGGAGACCGAGGCCGGAGATGCCATCGAACTACGAAAGTTGATCATACGATCATACAAGAGCCCAGGCAAAGTCGCAAGGACTCGCAGCGATGGCGACAGGGATAACCTAACAACACCGGTTACTGCAGTCGACGGCAGCGGCGACGTGAAGATGCTATCGCCTCTCAAGGCCGCTGCAGACAATGAAGATCTCTCCGAAGATGGCAGTGATGATAAGAGCGTCGATGCGGAACTCGGCGAATCTACCAGTACGCACCACAAAGAGTTGCCAGGAGAGTATGAGGAGCGCATCGTATGGCACTTCCTCTACAAGAAGTGGCCTGACTTCGGTGTCCCAGCCCTCGAGGACATTGACAGCTTTTTCACGCTGATGCGCCTGTCGCGCGAGAAGAATGCTAGCCCCGAGAACCCTCGCATCGTGCACTGCAGCGCGGGCGTGGGACGCAGCGGGACGTTCATCGCGTTGGAGCACCTCATGCGCGAACTGGACGCCGGCGTGCTGGACCAGTGGGACTCACCCTTGCACTTCCGACATAGGAAGGCGGGCGAGGGCGACTCCGCCACCACGGAAGGTGACGACAACAGAGGCCACCACCGGAGCGACGACGACTCGGACGGCAAGATGGACGTCGAGGACCAGCACACGACCACCACGGAGGTGGAGGGCGACGACCTCATTTTCCACACGGTGAACCAGCTGCGCGAACAGCGGCGCAGCATGGTGCAGGCCGAGCCGCAGTTCCTGTTCATCTACGAGGTCATGCGCAAGCTCTGGGAGGACAGATACGGGCCGGCCGGGTCTCCCTCCTCCGCGGCGGCGGCATCGTCCGCTAGGCGGCCGCCGCGGATCAACGGCCCTGTAGACGCCGGTGGCGAGGATAGCGACACTGGGCAGCCGGCGCGCAAGCGCCAGGAGTTCGACCCCTTTGTCGAGCAGCAGCGGGACCGCCAGGCTTAGGGGCTTGGGGCTCGGCAGCTCGGCAGGAGGCGGTCTTCTCACAATGGCAGCGACAGCGGTGACAGCCGCCAGTTGAGAAGTAGCAATCGCGACGAGGGACACAGCAGGGGAGGAGATAGCTCTTTCTTGATACCCATACCGCCTGACTTCCCGGGACCGCGAAGGAGTGTTTCCTATAATGGCGACGAGAGAGGTGGATACAAGAGGAAGAGGTCGTCCCGGGAGCTCCGGCACGTTGAGGATCCGGCCATGTCATGAGATATTGCATTTCAGGGTGGACAGGAGGCGTCGGCAGAATTTTGTTTGTCCCTTGGGTTTACTGTGCCTTGTGCGCACTCATCACGGGTTTCATCTCTAAAGGGGGTCGCCGTTCGATGGATCGTTATTCGAGCATAGCATTTTGTTGTCCTTATCCGTCTCCTTGTTTCTTGTTTTCGACTACAGTCATACAGCATTGCATTGTCCTGTGGTTCTTTTTCTTCGATATCAGGAGAGCAGGGACGGGCAAAGGGAGGAGGATAGCATAGTCTTTTTTAAAGCGACGGTGGCAAACTCATATACCACATGCATACATATAACTTTGACATTCCTCTCAGGGAAATAAAGTCTTTTCTCCTCTTCGGGACTACCTGACTTAATGAGATTTATCTCAAACTCATTGTACACTCGTCTGACTACTGTGACAGAGGCGGGCAATACGTCCCTTGAAAATTGATAGTTTTCTTTCTCATGAGGTTTTCAAGTGAGAACCCACTCACTCACATTGGATCCGTGGCCTGTTTTGCCTGTTTCTGGCGATGCTTGAATTGACAGTATGCTTGTATGTCCGTTGACATACAAACACACCTAGGGATATAGGCCCTTTCCATGCCCCCTCACCAACTTCCGCAGATCTCGCTTCCCGTGTCCGAGGGCGCGAAAACCCCGTCCTCGCGACTTCGCTGTTACGGTGGAGGCTAGACGGGGGCATGGATGATTTGTAAGTCGACTCCGGCCCTGTGTGGCTTGGCTTGGCTGGGCATGGCGTCTCTTGAGGTGGTGCCGGGTGTGTACGTTATGTGAGTACTGCCTAGCGGATCTTTCCTTAATTAACCCTCTCACGTTATAATCTACCCCGGAAAAGGCTGCTAATTAGCTTCGTGATCCCTGCGATATGCCGGCCTTCACTTTCAATATCCGTCATAGCTCTGGGCTGGGCTAAGCTATGGCCGCCGAAATCCGACATGTCCGAGCTCCCATGAGACACTTCCGATGGTCGAGAACATGAACAATTGCACCGACTGTCCATCCGTCGCCGGGCACGTGGGGAATGGAGATATCTGGTATTACGTCCGGGACTTATGATCCAGCTCCAGCGGCTACTGCGTCACTTGGGTTACCGGTAGCTTATCCCCATGTGCAACGCAGGGGAACTGGGCCCGAGTTGTCGCATGTAACAAAGGGACCCAGAATAATGGGCAGTTATATAAAATCGACGATGGCCACGACAAGAGTAACGGCTCGCGCACCCTTGATCTCGTCTACTGGGTAGTGATACATCTCTGTTTATAGAGCCACATCTAACACTTTACGACTGCGACAATGGCACCCCAACCGATCCTCCTCAAGGGCGGGACCCTCCTCATCCACGACGCCGACGACAACATCATACCAACGAGGGCAGACCTCCTCATCGAGGGCGACAGGATCGCCAGGATCGAGGCCGACATCACCCCAGCGGCGTCCACCAGGGTAATCGACTGCACGTCCAAGATCGTCTCGCCGGGCTTCGTCTCGACGCACGCCCACTTGTGGCAGTCGCAGCTCAAGGGCCGGCACGCTAACCACACGCTGGTCGAGTACATGCCGGCGGGATGCTACTCGGGCACCTTCTACGCGCCACGCGACCTTTTCTGGGGCCAGCTCGCCGGTGCCATGGAGTCGGTCGACGCCGGCACCACCACTGTCGTCGACCACTCCCACCTCAACCTGGGGCCCGACTACCGTGAGATGATGCCTCGCTCTACTGCGCCCGTGTTCTTTTAGATACAGGCATAATTTATGACAAATACATCCAGATGCTAACACACCACCACAGCCAAAACCGCAATCCAGGCCCTCAGCACCTCGGGCCTGCGCACGGTCTACTGCTACTCCCCGCCGCGGCGCATATCCTCCTTCGCGCCACTGAAGCTAGAGGAGGAGCCCGTCCCCTCGCCAGAGGCCCTCGACGCCTTCGCGGCCCTGGCGGCCCCGTCCAACCCCCACGGCAACGGCCGCGTGACCCTAGGCTTCGCGCAGGACAACATCTACCTGCCCCCTGCGACGTTGCAGACCCTTTACGCACGGCTGCGCGGCGGCGATGGGGCGAATCGCGCGCAGCTGATCACCACCCACGCGCAGGGCGGGCCCGCGTTCGGCGGCCGGCCCCCGGCGGTGTCGATCCTCGGTGGCGCAGGGCTGTTGGGGCCGGACGTGCTGCTCAGCCACGCCCCCGGGCTGGAGGCCGAGGACGTGGCTACGCTCGCGGCCGCGGGCTCGTCCGTGTCGAGCACGCCCAACACGGAGATGCAGATGGGCATGGACCCCGTGGCGCTGTACGGGGGCGTGTACGCGGGGCGCGTGGGGAGCCTTGGCGTCGACTGCCACACGTGGGGGACCAGCTACATGCCGACCCAGATGACGCTGGCGCTGCAGGCGCGGCGGCTCGGGAGGGCGGGGGAGGTCGGGCGGGAGGGCAAGTGGGTGCGGCGCGTGGAGGGGACGGCCGCGGAGGTGTTCAACCTCGGGACCATTTGCGGCGCAAGGGCGGTGGGCATGGCGGGGAGCATTGGGCGGCTGGCTGTGGGCTTCAAGGCTGACGTTGTCGTGTTCGACGGGCTGAGCCCCGGCATGGCGGCCGCGGCGCAAGAGGACCCTGTCGCTGCCGTCGTACTTCACTCGAGCATCCGGGACGTGGAGGTGGTCATTGTCGACGGAGTGGTGAGGAAGGAGGGCGGGAGGCTGTCAGATGTCGTGGTCGAGAGCGCGCCCGAGGGCCTCAAGGAGCAGAGCGTGTCTCCGGGGACAGCCCTCAAGTGGCAGGACGTGGCGAGGGAGATCCTGAGGAGCCGGGATGCGCTCAAGGACCAGTTTGAGGGTGTTGAGTTCGCCAAGGCCGAGGAGGATGTGATTGACATGTGGCACATGAACCGGTCAGCCATGGTTGAGAAATGATTACGCGCACGAGGAGGGCAAAAAGACCGCTACCACCTCAGCACATGTGTCGGTGAGTGGGAAATCTCGTCTCCTCTAATTGAATAAATACTACGCCTCACTATGTCAACTGTTCCCATGCTGTGAGGCGCCAGGTATGTGATCATACCATGAAGTTGTGCCGAGGCATGAAGACTCAAAGTACAGCCACGAATTGTGCACATCGTGTGGTGTTGAGCCCAGGTAAACTCCCCACACAGCCTGATGTCCAGCAGTATGCCTAAACGGAATGTGCATGTGGGACAAACATTTGATCTACAACCTTGTCACTTGGGCTGGAGGCATTCAACCGAGCTGGGGGCGTTCACCACCGGAATCGAGCTGAGGTTTCGGAGCCGAGCTCGAAAACGACGTCCCTTGTCTTGGGTACCAATGGGGAGTAAGCTGACGGAGAGACATATGGTTGCTTCGGGTGACCCTGGTTCGTCTGAAGAAGTCGAGTGTCTGACAGGCAGATGTGTTATTAGTGACAAATCAAGACGCGGTGTGGTTTCACAACCGGACCCAGCCCGTGCCTGCGGTTCACTTCCAGCCCAATAGAATCAGAAAGAATAAAAAAAGGGAGAGAGAAGAGAGAAGAAAAAGGTTCGACCAGGATGGTCGTTTGACAGGAGCGCGGATCCGTGGTCTCGTAGGCCCGGGTGCGGCTGATGTGGGCGTCGTCTGAAGTGCAAATTTTGTGACGAGACGGAGGAGGAATACTTGAATTGATGTCTTTCGGTAATAAGATTAGGAACCGACGGACCGCGGTGGCTAAAATGTCGAGAGATGAGGAAAGCGAGAGAAGTTGGCGCACTAGTAGCAGGACCGGCGGCTATGTCGAGTTTTCCGGTACCGTGCAGGCATTCCGTACAGGCATTCCAGACAGGGCAAAAGGGAAGTGCCGTCGACTCCTGCTGGTTGCCGGTGGTGGTTGTCCGCCGACTCGCGTGCGAGGGCGTCGTCACTCTCCTGCGATGTACTATGTAGTGTACTTGCATGCGGCCCAGGGGACAAGGAGCCAGTCAGCCTGATTGACAAAAGCAACGTCGGAAGGTTTGATTGCGTCCCAAGCACCTGCATGCACTTCCCCAGGCTGCCAGGGGTGGTTGGCAACCTTGGAAGGCAGGAGGGACAGAAAGGGCAGGCAGGGTCCTGCATTCGCTTGCCTGTGCCGGATGTGACGTCGAGCAGCAGCAGGGCACTGAGTTCGAAAGCTGACCAGGCAGGTGCGAGATGCTGCCATGCCCGTCTCGAAGGCGGTCAGTGCAGGAATTCACGTCCTGAATCAAGAGCCTGCCCTTGGGCCTTGCATTGCACTTCCCCTGCATTGCATCGCATTGCATTACCTCGGGCAGTAACGGGGGAAGGAGTTGGACGGATATGAGCTGAGCACATCGAGGAGGAAGCGAAACACCTTGACACCGCTCATCATTGCCTGATTCGTGCTCACCGGGCACGCCCAATATGCTCGATGCGCTTGACCGGGGCGCCTGTCGGTGAGCAGCACAGGCATAATAATTCTTCCCCTTCCCTTTCCGGGTGTTCTCTCATGCCCTCCGACCCCTGGTCCTCTCCCTTCCTCTTCCTCCTTTGTTTCCCAGGGTCTGGCTGGAACACGGCGACGGTGAGCGGTGGGATGATTGATATTCGCCTCCGTGATGTTAATTACATGCAAAACCCACCCGTCGCACTGGGCCACAAAGACCACATGGCGACCACGCGAGCTGTTGCGTGCGACCCGACAATGTCGCAGGGCATGTGGGCAATGTGGGCATGTTGCAGTAAGGACGGGGTACGCAATAATCAAAAATACCAAAAAACCAAAAGGGCTCGTGTGGTTTGTTCCACTGCCGACCCTCTCTCTGCATGTGCAGGTGCAGATCGAAGCACAGACATTCGCGACCAGGGCCCGTACCTTCCTTCAATGCCAGGCACCCGCAATTGCTGGTCTAATCAATCCACCATGTTCTGTCACTCTCCGGTGCGCTGGGGATGACGATCAGCGGCAGCATGACAGTCCACCCGCGTTCGCGCCTGACGATGCCCGACCTGGCCGTATGTGGTGTTACCATCGCTGTCCTGAGTCGGGCCCCATGTCTCACTCATGACACCGAGAAAGCATCGCCTGCAGCAGCCTCAATTAATTGAACCCGCCAGCGACCCCGGCTCAGCTCAGCCCGGCCCAGCCCAGCTCAGTTTCCAGCTCAGCCATCGTCCATCTGAGGCCCTTTTTGAGGTCCTTGACTTCGTTTCATGGAAACACCGAGTCAAGCCCCTTATCTCGCGTGCGCGCGTGCGTGCGCCGGAAAAGCCAATTCACGCTTTCACAGGCCGGATTGAGTTTCCGAGGCGTCCAGCTCGGATCACATTCCCGGCCCCGTCAATTGGACAGAAGTCCGCTCTCACGCTGACGACGCATCTTCTTCACGCAGCACCGGGACCCGTGGGAAGGAACCCAATGGGTCGAGGCTGGAAGGTCAGACGCCCAGGGGCTCAAGGTTCAGCTTCGGGGGCAGCCGCCGCCCGTCACAGACCTGGCTTCTTTCCTCTTGATCCCCTGCTGCTGAAGAGAAAGCGAGAAAACGGCACGAGGTCGTTTTCGGCAGTGACAGGTGTGATGCGACCGCATGAACCATGGTAAAGGGGGTCCGTCTCGGGATGTCTCTCGGGGGGTAGGGGTAGGCCATGGGTTCTCGGATGTCGGGTTTGGGTTTGGGTCTGAGTACGCGGCAGCACCTTGACGTGACAGTCCAAGGGTGTCTGTCTCTGTCTGATGCCCGGTATCTGGTTGAAGGCGCGTAATTGAGCCGACCAAGCCTGGAAATTGGCTTTATCCTAAGCCCTGCCGGAAAGATACTCCAGACCGGGACTTCCGCTGATCGTCAACACCACGGCACCCATCACGACATGTGGTGTCGCCAGCGGGCCTCACCCCTGCCATGTGTCGCCCGCGGAGACCCACGATGACAGCACAAAGCTCGGACGGCGAGGCTGTCTGTCTTTTAGCACCCGGCTTTCCGCCGCCAATCACCCGCCTCCGCCCTCACTACCACGCCATCTGTGAGCATTCTTTTCGTCCAAAGGCCGGGTCATGGTCCTCGCGCACATATTAGGACCGACTGGGACTGAATGGTGCCCGCCGGACATAACAGCGAGAGGAGGGACGAGGGACGCTTGGATCAGCGGTGGTTGAGAAGCAAGTCTCGCCGGCCATCCTCCGGCTTGACACATGCGTGGCTTGCGGGTGCCGGCAAATTTCCCTCCACACACATCCTCAACCTCACACGTACACTCTTCACGTCTGCGTCTTCGTCTGCTTCCGCTCCCGCTTCTGCTTCCGCTAGCAGCTAGCTCCCTTAGCTTGGCTGCCAGGAGGGTTCGTCTCAGGTTCACAGGCTCGGTCTATCAACGGCGACAAAATAATAATGCGCCAGCGCCAGGGACCTGCTTCACCCCGTCCAGGCTATTATCCTGCCACAGTTCCAATTTCCGCCCGCCCCAGAAGCGTCATCCTCCGCGAAGAAACCCACACCCGCCGAACCAGCCGGGGCGCATGTCAGCATGTGCCCTTGCTCGTCTTTGCCTCTTGTTCGCCGTGCCGAGGGCCCTGGTTGGCTGGCTCGCGCGCTGCGCTGGTACCGTAATGTAAATCCGTGTCCCACCTTTTTTGGCCTCCCCCCTGCTCGAAATCCCACCGACAATCTCACAGAGATCTGCCGTATGGCTAAAGGGCCACTGAACCTGGAACCACGCCGCACCCCTGCCCTGTCTGGCGTGGGCGGGGCCCTTTGCTGACTTCCCTGCAAGGCGATTCGTGACACTCTGACCCGAGCCCCGGTTCTTTTTTTTGCTGTGCTCGTGGTGTTCTAGAAGTTTTCCACGGCGACCTGCCTCGTGCCCCATTAGTTTACCAGAACAGACCCACCACGTCTAGAGATGTGAGGAGAGCTGGCTTCTCAACCACGGCCCACCGGCCGGGACATTATCACGGTGCACTGATGGCCGGCTTGTGTTCGCAGCATTTCAAGGTCGCCAGTGGCTGGCTACCACCGTTTCAGTGGTACCATGTTTTAAATGTAGTCAGTCTGTGGAGTTCGTACTAGTCTGTTGATTAGTCTAGACTTACAGGTTTGTACGTACTCTAGGCAGGGCTTATCCGAAGCCGCCGCCGACTCTTTCACATGGATACGAAAAAGCAAATCGAAGACTACACCCGCCACCAATCCCACACCTGTCGTCGGCCCCAAATCTATTATGCTTTGGGTCTATTTCGCGCCAACAGATCCGCCCGCCTGTCTCCTCTACTACATCAGCCCCTCCTCCCCCTCCTCCTCCTGCCGGCGTGCCACAGGATAGAGTTGGGCCGTCGATACTCTGTAACTCGTAGAGGGAATATCACGGGTCTCACCAGTCTCAAGAGGTTCCCACGGAGCCTCACGGTCTCCCGCGGCGGAAAGTCTAATCAGTATCAGAAGGTTGCTCTGCGTCCGTCCCGCAGGCACACACTCAACACAGGGTCAGGTCACACTGCTCAGCTTACTCAGGCCCACCCGAAGGGTGACCAATTGCAACCATCGGCGCGGTGACACGGCATCTGTGCCTTCACCCTCCCAGGCGGTACACCACAGGAAAAAAAAACCCCCAAGATGCGCGTCACACCCCAGGGAGGCATCATTAGACTTTCCCACAAGACGCCTAGCACCGTCACGGCACACGCACATACACGCGCATTTCTGGCATCTGAAAGTGAAAAGGGCTCGGCGCCGGGAGATCGAGGGCAGGCAAAGAGCAAGCGAGGCGAGTGGGTCAAACAATGCGAGATCCCAGCCCGGGATCCAACCCAAAGGCCCAGCCAGAGCTCCCATCAACGGCCAACGGTCAGCCTGCAGGCCGATATTATAATTAAGCTTGCGACTTATACATAGACCGTACCTGTAGTACTGCCTTCATGTGACCTGCAGGGTGTCACTTACTCGGGACCGTCGTCATCAGCAGCAGCAACAGCAGCAGCAGCAACACTCGACCGAGGAGCGAGTGGGTGGGACTCCGCACGCGAATACCACCCATTTTCCCAACGACGAGAGCCTCCAACTGGAACTTGGGACTGGACCCAAACCTAGCATTGCGGAGGTCCTGGACAGGGGGGGGGGCTGCCGTCGAGAGAGAGAAGGGGCCTATCCCGTCCCATCCCCACGAGGGACACTGCCGACCTGGACACCAAGTGGAGACGACCTCAACCTAGTCCATAACAGACGATCAAGCCTGGTGCAGGCGAGGATCTCTGGGATTTTTTTTTCTGGGGCAGTGTCTTGTCTCTCCGTCCCGCGTTTACTTCATTTGCATTTTCGTCTTTACCCTCCCCTACCGAGGCCTGGGTGGTTCTTCGTCCCCATCCGATCTGTCACAAATCACAAGAGCATATAAGACGAGGGAGACGTCGCTCGTGCCTCGACACGGCCCAATCCAAGGAAGCCCAGCAGCCGACTGCGCCTGCCCGACCACGCGATTGCAATCCTGCCCCCACCCCTGGCAGATCTCGTCGTGCGAGATTCGAAGCTCATCTCTGCTCCAAACTGAGGTGGTGGACCACAGGACACGAAAGACCGCCGCCCTGACTTTCTTTTTTATTTTAATTTTTCCAGCAGGATTTCCGACATCGACGTGCCTGGACTGGATCTGGAACACATCCTAGCCTCGTCAGCCGTGGCCCAAACACCGATCTGAGCGCTCTTTCAGCCTGGCGTATCATTCCTTTTTCTTTCTTGCCTCAGCTGCGCAACGACACTCCTCGACATTTGACATCGGCGAACAGAACTATCGGAGTAGTGTCATATATCCATTTCGGTTCATGGATGCCCAACTGGCCGCTCGACGACTTCCAACACCGGGGACTCTCCTCGTCTGAATTATTCTGCGGCAGCTTGGGAAGTGTCGCCCGTTGTGCGCTGCCCGCCCCGGGTGGTTATTTCGCTGGTGCTGGTGCTGGTGCCGGACTGGACTCGAGAAGGAGGGCCGTCGCCATTAATAAGAAATCACAAGCCATTCCCCTCCACATCCTCCTCGTTGCCTCCCCTCCCACATCTCCCATACCATACCATCCCATCCCACTACCATCCCACGCTCTCACCCGCCAGGCCTCACGACTGCCTTCCCTAGCGAAACCGCCCCCACCACCCACCCGGCCGACCTCGCTCTGGGGGTGTGTGTGAGTGTGTGAGAAAAGAGAGCGTGTGCGCGCGTGTGTGCACGCGGATCGGCTGTCCTTCCCGTCGTCACCGAACCGGTCAGCCCACGGGGCCTAGTTTGTGGCATCATCCCTCCGGTTTTACCGGGCGCGGCTCTTGAGGGTTCCAAGAATCTCCAAGGATCATTAGGATATCACTTTTCTGGTCCATCCATCCGTCCATTCATCCATCCGTTCATTCACCCAGCCGTCCCATCTAGCCACCTATCTTATCTACCTGCATATCTCGGACTCGACCGACCAACTCTCCCACCCTCCCCTCCTCCTCCTCCTCCTCCCCATCCCTCCATCCCACTCTCCGCAGAAACCAAGGGGGGGCGCGTGCAGCAACAGCAGCACGGCATCACACCCTGCCAATCAAGTGGCCGCCAAATCCGGGCTACTGCAGCTGCCACACTCTAGCACGACCGAACATTGGGTAACTGGGGCGCACAGCCCATTTTCCCTAACAATCAAACCCGCACTCCGACTTGGACGGCTGCAGCTTGCTTGTTGCTTTTGCGCCTGCGCCTGAGCCTGCACTCGGCAACTCTGCTCCCTGCACCTGCCCTACCCAGGCCCCAGTCCGTGGTCCCCGGTTCCTTGGCCCTAGGTCTCGGCCTCGACAGGTGACGGCCGATCCTTTCTGTCTTGTTCGTCTGTCTGTCTGTCTTGATATCTGTCAGGTTTTCATTTTCTGGCGACAGCAATTCCAGGTGCGTAGGGAGGGCTTGAGTGTGCATATACTGTACATATATACATTCCCCGGAACCAAGGTGCCAACACTCAGTCGACCAGAACAGAAGGCGCAGCCTGGCCTAGCCCAGGTCGAAGTTGCATTTTCCCCCGCTGGCAGGCATTGCAAGGACCCGAGTTTGGGGGCACGCAAGGCTGGGATCCTACGGTACGATACGAGACGGTACAGAGCGGCCCAGCACAGCACGGCACGGTACGGTGCGGTGCGGTACACACTCCAAGGACGGGACGTGCCATACATACACCCTACCTACTACATCCTACATACCTGCCTACCGAGGAACATACATCCGCTCGCTGATAAGATAGAGAGGCGCCGTCATGACGTCGATCGTAAGTAACATCCTCTTCTCCTTTTTGCCTTTCTTTTCCCGCTCCACGCCTTGTCCCCCGGATCCAGTCGATGCATATCCGCCCGCTCGCTTCTGTTGGCTCGGCCCTCTCTTCGACCACATGGAATGCAAATGCACACGCAGACGCAGACGCAATGCAAGCCCAACCACGCTTCGTTCCTCCCCTTTGCTGGGTATTTTTGATGCCCACCAGGTGGCCCCCGCCGTCGGGCAGCGCATGAGCTGGGGTATTTGATTGTCCCCCCTTCCATCTTTCCCCGGGCGCCCCTTCAAGGGTGTGGAACGTGCAAGTCAAAACAAAAGTCCCAGATTGGTATCAAACAAGCAGGGGGGGAAACAACATCCTACACCCTCATCCCAGGCGACCCGACAATCCCAAAGTTGGATCGGTCCCGTCTCGACAGCCTGTAGCCCGGCGTCGTCCTACACACCACACTCTCTGCACGCCTGCACACCTGCACACCTGCACGTCTCTGCACCTCTCACCTCCCCTCCCACCTCTCACCTCCCCCCTGGGATCCGAACGAGGCGCCCTTGGTGTGACCCCCAACCCGCACCCATTCATCATCCCTACCCTGCTTGTCATCCCACGCTTCTCCTGCTGCTTCTACTGCTTTTCTTTTTTTTTCTTTTCTCTTCCTTCTGCCTGCTACGTACCCACCCCCCTGGCCCTGCCGTCTTCTGCTGCATCTGTTCCTTGACCGCCTCACCGCCTCGCCTCGCCTCGCCCTCCGTCACCTGCGTCAACGCCCGCCCGAGCAACCAGCTCACCCGTCTCCCCCAAGCCGGCATCACTGGAATGCGCAGTGAGACACATGGGTTCTGGCATACGGAACCTGTCCTATTACCTCGCTCCTCGCATGACGTGGGCCTCCATCTAGTTGCGTCGCCGTGGTCATGGAAATTATTCCGGAGTTTCTCTTCCATAATCCCGTGCGAATAATAAGACGGCCTGCAAACCTTACCGGCCATCCATCAGCTATCTGCCTGGCCTCTTGCGCCCCCTTTTGCCTTGATTACCAAACTCCACACCACACCACATCGAATTACACCCCATCCCTCCTCTTAAATACCGGACTGCCTGTGCTCTGCTGCTCTGCTCGCACTCTCTAGCGTCTTGCTCGACTCAGTCATTCCTTCCTCGTCTTCTCTTTCTCTCTTGTTGCTTCCGGCATGGTTCGCAAGTCGGGCTAGACGACCCAAACATGATATTAATATCCGGTGTCCAGTTATGTCTGGCGCACTACTGTGATGTCCACGGCCCCACTCCGCTGATGGTCACCGAGGGCCTGCCCGTCCCATGCAGCGCATGCTATGACGAGGCGCCCTACGCGGGCAGCGACCGGCCACACTCGAGCGCCAGCACACCAACCTCCACCATACACTCCGGCGTGGCCATCACTGAGGCCCTGAGGCGCCTCGACCTCGACAGCAAACGCAGCTCCTCCACGCCCGCCTCCGAGCAGGACCCACCTGTCAACCGCTCTGCCCTGCGCCGCGCGACCCAGATCGCCTCCGCCTCCGCTGTGGATACGCCGCCCGTCAGCCCCCGGTACACGTCAGATTCACCACAAACGGGAGCATCGCATGCGCGCCGTGAGTCGAGTTACAGGAGGACATATGACGAGACAGTCATGCGCCGGGCCGGCCCATGCGACAACTGCGCACTCACCCTGCCCAAGCGGCAGGAGAGCAGATCGAAAGACGGGGACGCGGATGCTGGACCAACG